>OY744603.1:35787981-35980481 GCA_963556255.1 Allolobophora icterica | reverse complement strand
GACACTACCAGCGCCCCTAGGGGCAAAATGTTGACCAGCTGTGGGGGTTATGATGGTGCCTTCAAAAGGGACTGCCTTTGTCGTCCACTGTGCCTACAGGGGCGAACGTCGACAAACTGTAGGCCTGGTACCGGTCCGCTATTCCGGGGGTCCGCTATTCCGGGGATCCGCCGGAATATACAAACATACATACAACATACATAGATACATACATACATACATCCATGCATGTACGAATGTATGCGTGTATGTATGCATGCATACATACATACATGCATACATACATGAATACATACATGTATGTATGTATGCATACATACATACATGTATGCATGCATGAATGTATGCATGCATGTATGTATGCATGTATGTTGTATGTATGTATATTCAGGCGGATCCCCGGAATAGCGGACCCCCGAAATAGTGGATCGGAACCGTGGGCCTATGAATGTTGTTGTAAGAGATTGTCAGATGATTTTTTTATGTTTGGTATTTCCAAGCTTAAAAGTACACAATCCCACCAAGACTATGCACTTCTGACATTTGATTGAACAGCTGCAATTATAGCTAATGCATGACATACAAAAAAGTTCAGTTTCTATTAAAATAATTACATGTATACTAAAGTTTACACCATTCATCGTATCACAAAGAAAAACAAAAAAATTGAACAGTCAAACCAGTTCTCAAATTATAATGTTTTCAGAGTTTTATGGAATAATTATATTGCAATTAAACCATCCATTATTTCACAAAAATTACAAACAGTGGAGCAGTTACTACTAAACCAGTTCTGAATAATAAGTAAAATATTACTTCAACTTAACTTCACGATAACATATAATTACCATATTTCCACAAAAGTTGCTGCCTTGGCATAATGTATTGAAGTTAACACCATGCATAATATCACAGAGAATGACAAACAACAGGGGTATAATTAAACCAGTTTTAATTAAAATTGTTTCAGAGCTTCATGCAAAATCTATTGCAGTTGCCACTATCTACCACATCACAAATATTACAAAACAGTGGAACAGCTAATATTAAAACAGTTCAGAATAATAACAAGTTAATTATTAATTTAAATTAAACTTCACTCTAAAATGGTGGTCAATAGTGTAGTGGTTAGCATGCTAGACTGTAAATCGAGAGGTCGAGGTTCAAATCCCCGTCAGGGCAGAAATTTTGTTCGAGATTTCTGCTCCACCTCCATCCCCTAGCCAACTCAGCTGTAGTGAGTACACTGACCGTATACTGTCAGTGGGAAGATGAGATGGCAAGGGATGGGACTGGCCACCCGACCTCATATGCCGAGGCTAAGAACATGAAGTTGCTAGCACTTCATACCCATGGCTGCTTCAGGGCTGGCTTACGAGACTCCTCTTCACTTCTTCAGGATAATAAAAAGTTAGTTATTAATTTAAATTAAACTTCAATATAATTGCCATATTATTTACATACTTGTAAGAAAAAAATTATATCGAAGTAAACATCATTCATCGTAGTGTGAAGAATGAGAACAATAGTGGAAAGTTAAGCCAGGTTTTAACACTTTAACAACAAGATTGTATTAAAAGCGACTGGGAAACCAATGCAGCTCATCATTAAAGTCTTACACATAACAATATGGAACACATGGCTACAATTTATAACGTATCACCACCAGGGCAGATATTCATTTCAAGATTCCTGTTTCTTATGCACCCTCTAACCAACTAAGCTATAATAAGTACACTGACCGTACACTGTCAGTTGGAATATTAGACAGTGGAGGAGAGGACTGGACATCTGTCCTGATAAGCCGGGGCTAAGAAAATGAAGTCGCTAGCACTTCATAACCATGGCTGCCTCAGAGCTAGCTTAATGGACTACTCTTCTTCTTCAGAATACTAACAAGTTAATTATTAATTTAAATTAAACTTCACTATAATTACCATTTTATTAACATATTTCTAAGAAATTTTTTTTGAAGTAAACATCATTCATCATATTGCAAAGAATGAGAAACAATAGTGGCACAGTTATGCCAGGTTTTAACACTCTAACAATGAGACTGTATTAAAAGTGATTGGGAAACCAATGCAGCTCATCGTTAAAGTCTTACACATAACAATATGGAACACACGGCTTCAATTTATAACATATCACTACCAGGGCATATATCGTTTCAAGATTTCTGTTTCTTCTGCACCCTCTAACCATGTACGGTAAGCTGTGATAAGTACACTGTCAGTGGGAAGATGAGATGGCGAGGAAGAGGACTGGGCCACCTGACCTCGTATGCCTAGGCTAAGAAAATGAAGTCGCTAACACTTCATACCATGGCTGCCTCGGGCTTAAGCCTATGGGACTGCTCTTCTTCTAATTATAACATAGTAATATAAATATACAACTACATGTAATATTAAAAATAATTAAACCCACAAATAATGGCTACCAACCAGCGCATTCTATGGCTCTCATAGTAATACAAAGTTCAGGTATTTCAACACTAAACTTCTTAAGTATCTACCAATTGCAGCTAGTACTGAGAAATAAAGGTCATACTTACAGTGCCTACATACGACTGTCTATGCACAATAAAATATTATAAAATAAGATTATACATGAATATATTAACCAATATTATACTATAATACTATACACCAATATTAGGCACTTCTGACTATTGGATGCCTCTGATTATTGGCTGCAGTAAACAAGTACTTTAGTAAACAAGTAATAAATATAGTTCTACATCAGAGCATAATCTAAATTTAATAAGTACTAAGGCAAGAGATAAAGAGTCTGCAGGTCTGCTACATTTTCAGGTAAAGATGCTACTCAGTGTGGGATGATAGGGACTATTGCTCCTCGTTGCTGGTGGAATGATAAGGCCTTGTTGCTTCTCTTGTTGCTCTTTGGAAGGGCCGTTGCTCCTCTTCGAGATCACTGCCATAACATAACATAATCATAACAGCACTTTCGTAAGGTATTTAGATGTTGCTTTATTAAGCATTCAGATACACACACTTTACGTACACATATACACGTGACAAAATTAAGTCACTATTATTCACATATGAATACGGGTCACTAATCGATTAGATTCTAATCGATTTCTAATCAGTTAGCTAATCAATGAGACAAATTCTAATTGATTAGATGTCACCTGAACCCAGTTCTAATTCTAACTGATTAGCAATTTGTAGCAAATTCTAATTGTAAAACGATTAGCTGATCGATTAGATTTTTAAAATTATGTTAAGATCGAATTTATTAACGAGTTTATTAATAATGAGTTTGAAGACTGTTTTAATTATCTATTCATGGTTATAAAACCAGGGAACCTGTACAAGTTCTTATTTCTGCGCTTAGGTCTCTATGCTTCTGACAATGGCTGCGCAATATTGGGTAGCACACTGTACACAAACGTATGTAGGGCTATGTATGTATGTGTGTATGTATTTACATATGTATATATGTACATATGTACCTTACGTATGTATGTTTGTATGTATTTGTGTGTATGCATGCTTACATTTATGTATGTTAATATTAAAAATAATGAAACCCACAAAGAATGGCAACCAGAGCATTATGTATGCACACATGTATGCATTTTTGTACGTATGTATATTTCCATGTTTGTATGTATGTATAATAAACGTACATTGTATTGATCGAAGTGGTGTTGCTTGCTGGTTTGTGGACTGTTCTGACATAGCAGTTGTGCTGCTTTACGTACTATAATAGACTACAGTAACGTGCTGTAGTAACTTGCTGTGCTTTGATCAAAACTCATGAAGCATAAATATGTATGAATTATCTAAATCTAACTGTAATTGCTAATTGATTAGCTGCTGCTAATTTTAATCGATTAGCTGCAAAACTTTGCTAATTCTAATCGCTTAGCGAATTTCAGTAGCTAATTCTAATTCTAATTGATTAGCAAGTTAACTAATCATGTCCATCTTTGATATGAAGGCAGATAATTAAACAGCATTCACCAAGTACACTGACTTGTGCACACAGAACATACAACACACTGTCATTGGAAAGATTAGATGGCAAAGGAGAGGACTGGCATCTAATCTCATAAGCCGCCCGGGCTAAGAAAATGAAGTTTCTTAACACTTTATACCCATGGCTGCCTTCGGGTTAGCTTACAGGACTGCACTTCTTCTCATAACATTTTAACACAAATATACAATTAATATTAAAAATAATGAAACCTACATAGAATGGCAACCAGGTGTCGCACTTCCGCACATCAACTCGAGCTCATCATGCCTTCTCGTGTATTGGACCATCTTCACGGAACAGTCATCCATTGCATTTATGTGGTGTTGCACTCGGCCCTGTACTGTAACAGCAAACATACTCAACTGTTCAAACGCACTTGTTCAGATCAAGCAGAAAACCACGTGTGCAGCGACTTTGTGAGGTACTTAAAAGGCGTCAAATTAAGTATCTAGATAAATACATACAAACACTATTTAAATATGAATATCACAAAGATCAGACCTCACACCAACCAGAATAGGTAGCCATGGAAGTTTTGTCTTAACCTCAAGGTGTATGAGAGAGGGTGATCAGTTCTGATGCCTCATCTAGTCACCAGAAGTGTTCAGTCATTGTCTGTAAAGGGTGCTCATGGAACAGACATTTTGCAAGGGTGCTTACGGAACAGACATTTTGATACCTATATAATCTGGAGTGGATTTAAATACCAAACCTGAAGGTCGACAGTCCAGTATTCTAACCATTGACTATTCAAGCTTCCATTCAGCTGGCAACTGTTTAAGGACCTTGTGCAAGTCCTTCATGCACAACTGCTCAATGCCATCGATGTTTTTGTTGTATGTATGGTTCTGGTCTTGGAAGGATGGCACTATCAAATACAGTTGCATTGCACTATACTGACTATTGTGCACCCATTTGAATATCACATAAGCCATTAACACAAGCAAAAGTTATCCAAATCCGTGTACAGTGACTAATTTGTTATTATTTTCATACTTTCAATTAAGCAGACCAAGAAATTGATAGTTTAAACAGTATGTCAAAACTAGCACAAGCACTCATTCATTACTATGACATAACTGAAAGCACCATGAAAATAGCCTTTCCAGTTAAACTGCACAGGACCAGACCGATGGTAGTCAATGCTTTCAGTATACCCAATAATATCTCACTGAAATGCTTTCCACATGATCTCGACAGAAATCTTGCCTGCAACATACAACAGACAAAAGTACGATATGATCATACATGTGGATGTGTGTCAGTATGTGTGTATGAAGGAAACTGTACATAGGATTATGTAAGTATGTATGTCTCTCTGTATACATTAGTTTAGACTGATTGATTGATTGAAATCTTTATTGAAACCATAATTGAATATATCATAAGTACAATTATTAAAATTTTTATACAAGCTGGTCACAAAGGTAGGCCCAAAAGGGAATACTACCGCTACCAGGGACACCTATTTAATACAAAAATTACACGGTGCAGAACCAACTTGAAAGTAAAGATTAGTTGTACATAACATAGGTTAACTTAAGTACACAGCTAAGACTTGGGCAGTAACACAACAAAGTAATAAAATGAGAAGGGATACAAACACTTCATACACGTCCTTTGAAGCACCTGTAAAAAAGCCTTTTTGCAACTCTAAGTGATAAATTTTAGAGTTCACAAGGAGCAAGTTCATCTGTAGAAAGCAATGCTCAGATAAATGGTGAGCTCTCTCACACACACACACACACGTAGAACCCTACCGATGCAGATCCATCAAACGTAAACGTTCAGCGTTCCTTGTCCAGATTGCGCTGAACGAGCTTCAGTGAGTACATGCAGGCCTATACTATGCACAGTATGCAGGCTATAATGGGCATAATTATAAACTCACTGTCTTAAAGTCCTGTGACAAATACCCTCATACTAGAACGACTGCAGATAGATAGAAAATTATAACAACTTACCGTTTCTATAATTAAACTCTTCAATTTAATTTCGCAACGGTGGTTTCTTTGTTAGAAATGCCGCCATATGCATTCAGCGTTCTGATAGGCGCTGATAGAACGAAAGCCAATCTAGGCATTGATCTAGGTCATCTCAGGCAGTGTCGACCCTTTGCCCATGAATCCATGATCTCGTTCAGAGGTAGCGTAGCGTGGTGTCTGATGGCCATTATGCACTGCCCCTCAGCCAAGTAATATCCCCACGCGTAATCTCTATAGGCTCCATTCTTTGAAACCCGATCACCGCTGCGACCTTCACTCCCCGCCTACCGGGCTGATGTCACTTGTTTTCGATTGCCTCTACCGCTGCGGCATCCCCTCCAAGCCTCCCACCCCGACTCTGACACGGGCCGAGTTTCGTTCAGTCTGCGCTATACAAGGGCCACTGTTGGTCCTAGGGGAGAAGTGTTGGCCCACCGTGTGCAAAGTATGGGCCGACGGAATTGGGCGACGGTCACTGAGAGGGCGACAAAGTACGGGCAGACCACACTAAGCCGACCCCACCGAAAAGCCGCCGCGTGCCATGGCTGGTTCCCTGCGGGGGCGATGGGGTTGGCTGTCTGGGTCTATCCCAAACGGGAACCGATCGGGGGTAATTAAATTAATTCGACACCAAGAGGGTTGGCTATATCAGAGCGTTTGGTTGGCCTACCCCGCCGTTTACCCGCGTAAAATGCAATGCAAATATTAAATGCAACAATATACATTCCCGTAAAAATGTTAATTATTTTAACATAGAATTGTGTCTAGCATGAACGCCTGAAACTGTGAAGAATTCTGTTATTTGTTCATCCTTTTGTGAAATCAGTTGGTATTTTTTTAATTTGAGACTGCTGCCGCGGAACCCCTGGCCGACGCCCGCGGAACCCCTGGGTTCCGCGGAACCCCGGTTGAAAACCACTGGTCTACACGTTCAGAAGGGCGCAAAAAAATGTTTGCGCCTATAGGGCCCCATTTTCTGCAAACGCGCCTCTGCCACTCGCCTTCAAATACAAAGACTATATATATATATATATATATATATATATATATATATATATATATATATATATAAGAAAATAAAGTTGCTAACGTTTCATCCCATGAGCAGCTTAAGTTCTTCTTTTCTTCTTCTACGCCAGTGGTTTTCAACCTTTTTATAGTTGCGGAACCCTACACAAAGCACTCATTTGCTCGCGGAACCCATGGCGTTTCACCCGTCCAATTTTCCAAGAAATTCAAGTAATTGTAACTTGTAATGTTGGGATAATGTTTAAATTTTAGAATATTAAACTTTTAATATAAGTTTTTACATCTCTGGTGCAGGCTATTATAAATACATAAGTTAGTCTAGCACTCTAGAGTAGTGCACAGAAACATTAATGTCGGTAAACAACAAGTATTTTGCTGTATTTTGCCGGCAACTAATTCTGAGAGATGTAGAATATTTAAAATAGTATAGAACAGAGTTATAGAAACGCTGGACTGTAAGTAATTAACTTCCAAAGTGTGTTTAATTTGAATTATCCTTAAGAGAATCGGCCTACTAGTCAATACCGCTGTTACCCTTGAGCTTTTTGAATTTTTTCACTTTGACATACAAGGAACGACGTAGGTGCCCACTTCGGGTACTCCCTGTTACGGGAGTGGTGGTAGGGGACAAGTGTATCTGATCACTACCCTCTCCAGACCTACCTCCCGCGCTGATGGGTAGTGGGACACTCGATCGTCACCGGAGTGCCTTGATATAGCTTCCATCGCTAGTTCCAAGTAGTCTATAATGAGCTCACTTCTACCTCCCCTGGGGGTCGGGGATTCCAGATTTCGCCCTGCACGCAAGAGAAGGGCAACAACGGACCAACAATAATTCGCTTACAGGCGGCCGCACAGCAGTTTCCGGTTCTCTCTCGGGTGTACCTGCCTCTCTCCCCTTGGGTGACACTCTCTCGTGGTCCCATCAGCTGTAATGGTATGTGCCAGCCCTCTGCCCCGGCTACATATGAGGTTCTACACAACGGTGAGTTAACATGGTGCAATCACAATTGCACCAAGTGGTTGGCACTCGGCCCGACCCAAGGTCATTTAAGCAATTCATGGTTGTTGTCGGCACGTTCTACCTCTATCCCAAACGGGAACCGATCGGGGGTAATTAAACTAATTCGACACCAAGAGGGTTGGCTATATCAGAGCGTTTGGTTGGCCTACCCCGCCGTTTACCCGCGTAAAATGCAATGCAAATATTAAATGCAACAATATACATTCCCGTAAAAATGTTAATTATTTTAACATAGAATTGTGTCTAGCATGAACGCCTGAAACTGTGAAGAATTCTGTTATTTGTTCATCCTTTTGTGAAATCAGTTGGTATTTTTTTAATTTGAGACTGCTGCCGCGGAACCCCTGGCCGACGCCCGCGGAACCCCTGGGTTCCGCGGAACCCCGGTTGAAAACCACTGGCCTAGACGAACTCTATTAGCTCATGGCCACCCAGTAAAATGTAAAGGCACACGTCTTTCCATGGCGACCGTGTGGCTCATCTTTCACTTCAGTGAGACCCTTCGCCACCGCTACCCGTTTGAAGTGGGGTCCACGCCATTTAAGGGCTCGGGTGCTGAACGTGCTAGCCCGAGATTCAAATCTCTTAAATGAGCAACATTAGGATCCCGATGCACAGAGGCGCACTGACTATTTTAATATTTTGGACAAACAAACGTTTATTGAGTTTATTGAGTTTATTGACATGCTCACTCACTGTCAAACCGCATTAAGTATCATTGAAACGTATAGTATGACAGCACAATTATTATCAAGATCTTAACTAAACGCAAACGTTGATGGAACGTTACGGTAAAATATAAATGTACAGTTGTACACGTTTTAATATAGCGACCGTAAACTATCAGACAAACCAATGATAATTATAATATTAGGCCTACTGTAATACAATTATCGTTCCTGGAAGATAATGTGAATTCACAGCAATCCCTCAACACATTGGAGCACAAAGGGAGACCCAGAAGGGATTATGTCCCGATATAGGTAGGGCCCCCTGTTATTTTTATTTAAGCGATGGAGGACAGTAGAGGCAATAAATTGCGATTTAAATGACATCGGCAAGCAGACAAAGTTGTTTAGTAGTGAAATACTAAAGACCAAGAAGCAGGGAGAAAGAGAGAAGAATTCTTGTTACTTGGATGAATCGATGGTGTGTGAGGATGATGAAACACTTAACACTCCGTCCGTGAGCAGCCATTTCCTCAATTGTTGCTTGAATGCTTTTAAGTAGGGAAGAGATTTGATAGTGGTGGGTAAACTGTTCCATATCAGAGGACCCCTACAGTTTATAGTGAACCCACGAGAGTTAGTTCTGGCATAGGCACTCCGTAAAGCCAAAGAATTTCTAGTGGAATGTGAATGAACCTGAGCTATAAGAAATGATGCAATGCCAATCAAATATAAAGCACATAATAATTATACATCGGCATAGATGTGACAACTTATACGAGGGAGGTTTGCAACGTTTGTTATGCTGACATTTGAAATTACATACTTACTTAAAGCCTTCTTACCCACTTGTCTTCAATGCAAGACCCGAGAGCAAGACTGAATTCTATGAGTTAAAATTTCTATCGTATAGATTCCAAAATGGCTGTGCAAGGGTCTTTGGAAACCGATCAAAATGTGTCGGGCATCCCGAAAGCCGGATTTGTGGTGAGGTTTTATAGCTAATATCTGTCAAAGTTGATTAAAGTTTTCAAAATCGACGCATTATAACGACTAGTGATAGACTTGTATGGCTTTAAGACCCTATGTCAATACAACCATGTTGACACATGCCTCAGACTAATCCATGCGCGGCTATTGAGTAGCATTAAAATTCGCACAAAATGTTATAACTCAGCAATTCGATATACTGATTCAATTACTCAAACTGATTTGGGTAAAACCGTAGTTTAGGTTGGTAAATTATTTCTGTTGAGATAAAACCGTAGTTTAAGGGCGATCATGTACAATCGGGGTGCTTAACCCTAGCCCTGAATTTTAAAATCCAGCTTCCACTCGCAGTTATAGCTTTTTTATTCGCAAAAATTCATAGACTACACTGACCCTAACCCTAAGCCCTAACCGACCCTCACGACGCTTACCCTG
Source organism: Allolobophora icterica (assembly GCA_963556255.1). NCBI lineage: Eukaryota > Metazoa > Annelida > Clitellata > Crassiclitellata > Lumbricidae > Allolobophora > Allolobophora icterica. The sequence continues at coordinate 35,970,342 of OY744603.1, read as the reverse complement.
ACCCCAAGGACTCTATACAAAGGACTGGAAACTCCTTATGTAAGGCCGTTGGACAAGATATCTCGTCCATGGAGCGTTGCGCCTCCAGCGACAAAGGCGTAGAACTTCGTGTTTAGATAGCAAATGCAATGCGCTTTCTGCGAAGAAAATCGACGAATAATTATTTTTTAATTAATAAACAATTGCCTGTGCAGAGGAATTATATTTAATATGTGCTGTATTGTCTTTTACAACTTATACGACATTTTATTCAATTTTAAAGCTAATTTTGCAGAACTTTTGCAGTGCGCAAACATGCCACACTCTATCAATTATTCTTTAGACGTGCGTGTGTGTGCGTGTTTGTGTCGAATGTTGATTACTGTTACACAAAAAAGATAATCCGGGATTCTTCTTCCTAGAATTCGTGCAATTAATAGCTGAAAACCACATCGCGTCTGTAAACTTGTTTACCTCTCCTGAGACCCGTACACCCGCGACGCCAGATGTCACCACGATCGCACCCTCCAACCGGAAGTACACGTTATTTTCACGAGTAACCAATCCTCTAATATAGAATCCTTGCCCTGACCCTAACCGACCCTCACGATGCAAAGACACCCACCCAGATACTACATAGGCACCCCGATTGTACATGTTCGCCAGTTTAAGTTGGTGAATTATTTCTATGTACATACCTAACCGAAACTAGAAGTTGGATGATCGATGAAAATATTTGATAATAAACTAGAAGTTGGATGATTGATGAAAATATTACATAACAAAATTCAAACTAGAAGTAGGAATAGCGATTAAATATATCGTTTTCTTGCCGAAATTATTGCCTTTGATGAGCGACGAAAATATTTCATACTAAAACTGAAGCTAGAAGTTGGATGGTCGATGAAAATATAGCTCAAACTAGAAGCTGGAAGGTCGATGAAAATATGGCTCAAACTAGAAGCTGGATGGTCGATGATAATAGTTCATCTAAAAAATAAAAACTAGAAGTTGGATGATTGTATAGTGGAAACCAAATATAATACATAGAAACAATTTATCAACCTAAAAGTCATACAGACAATTTACCAACCTAAACTACGGTTTTACCCGGATTTGTACATATGGTTTAATACTGACGAAGGATGGCCCTAATGCTGTACATTTTTCGTATTTGTCTGAATCGTTTACGTTCGAAACCATGTAAGCCAAATCATGCATTGGTTTTTAAAATCAAGTTGTCATATTATAAAGTGATTTTAGATACTTTGTTTAACAGCATAAATTGTTTTAAGTACAGTGAATTTCGCAGTTGATTGGTTCCAAAACCAAGTGATACGATAACATTTTGTGCGAATTCATACTACTTAATAGCCACATTGATAATTGATAAAATTGACATAATGTTGAAGCTCCTACCATCGATCCATTAAACAGCTCTTGCAATAAGTGATATTGCATTATGCGTGTGAAATTATTTATATATATATTGAAGGTAAAAGGTATTCTGGCTGGGGGTCGTCTCCAATCCCGATTCCTCGGAAGCGTTGAAAATACACAACAGCCCGATTTTACGAAAATAGTTTCATAGAAAGCGGTCAAAATCCAAAAAACCATTTAAATATTCCCAAAAACTATTCTAATATTCCCGAGAAGTTAAATTGCAATGTTTGAAATATGTATATATACATCAAGGGTGGCCAGCCTTTTCTTGCATATGTGCCACTAAAATTTTTGGTAAGCACGCGGCGGCCCGGCTGCAAGTAATTTTCCTCATCACCTCGAAAGAAAATACAAATGTTTAATTTTTATTCTTAAAAAGTCGAAAAACAGGTAGGGCCTACTACTGGGTCGCTAGGCCTTACAACATTATATCTCTTTACAGGTTAACTGTACCAAATTCTTTTAGTCGGTGTGAAACCTGGGCTTGTTTGCCAAATTTTAAGAAGTGATCGTATAAGGCCAAAAAAACATTACTTTAAAAAGTGGTCGTGTGGGCCACCAATAAGCAGCTCGCGTGTCGCATGCAGCCCACGTGTTGGCCATGCCTGATATATATTGACTTTCAAGAAAAATTCCATATTCCTTCACACACACATTATCTTCTTAATTCATGAATTTGGGTCGCACTTAGAAAATCGATTTGGGGTATCCAGCTGTCTGTAGAGTGCTTTGGTAGCAGTTGCACCTTAACCACTTGATCCTATGACTGGTGACCATGCTTCTTGTGAATACTGTAAGGAATTAAACAAATGTGCTTAGTTTATGTCTGCTGAGAAACACTGAGCCCAACAGAACAGACTTTTGTTTGAACCCTGAACTTCTGTCAACTCAACAGCTGTAGTTCACATCTCTGTCAGAACTGAAGACATTTTAAACAACTTAGGTACAAAATGAGTACATATATGTACATGAGTACACAATGTCGATGAATGGATCAGATGTCTAGAGAAATTTTAGTGGCTGGTATGAGATTATTTTAGGGACAGCCTTCCATCTGCTTGAAGAATTGATGTCAGCAGGTTAAAGCGGGAATCCACGAAGTTTACTCAACTATTACAGATGACCTGTTTTGTCACAATGGACTGCCTTATTGTGAAATGATAAATACTTAGTTATACTCATGTTGGACTTGCTACAGTGGTAAAGATTTCATTTAAATTGAAAGCAGGGTTTTTAAATTGACACTGAGCTCTTTATACAGGCATTTTGATGTGTTTTTAATAGGACGATGTCGACGAATTCATGAGTAGATCCGAAAATAAATCACCTGAAGTTGTGCTGCAAAAACTAGAAGAGCAGTATAACAAATATAAATTTATGGAATATAATTTGTTAACAAAGAAAACAAGGTATGGCTAATTACTTACTTTTATTAAATGTAATTACTGCATGGACTAGTAATTAAATTTATGAAGCACTAACTGCTTAATTTTGCTTTGTGCACAGCAAGACACGTGAATTATCAAATCGGTGAAGTACTATGCTCTCAGGAATGATTGGTTTATTAGATGATCGATGGATTCATTGACTAGCTGTTGGGTAGAGACTGACAGTCATTCATTCATTCATTCATTCATTCATCCACTGTTTAACTACTTATTTAATTGAATGAATATGAATGAATTGTATGCCAGACCTAAATACTTGAATCAGAATCAGTCAGTTGCTAAGAGGATGGGAGATGGACAGCCGAGGGTGGATGCTACGTGACCGATGAATTCACTAAATGGAAAGTTTATAAGGTTGCTGGTTGATCATATATTGTTTGAAAAATTTATTGGCTGTTTACTTGTTGATTGGTGATTGAGCAGTGTGGCTTTGTGATATAAAATATTCAAATATATGGTCAGTGCTTTACCGAAAATTTTGTGTAAAAGAACCATTGGAGGTTGATGGCTTTTTGTTCCTCTGGTTCAGGAGAGATATGTTGTCTGCCAAACTAATGCTGTATTTGGTGCAATAGTGACAGCTACCTGTAGGAATTTCTAAGCCTAGTCCCTTCTTTAATATGCACTGAATTAATCTGGAATTTTATTGCTGTAAGTCTGTCTTCTCTTTTAGGCTAAAATCTCAAATTCCTGATATCAAGACATCCTTAAACATTGTGAAGCATATGCAGTCAATTAAGGTTTGTGAAATTTTGTCAATTCATTTAATTTCATCTTGGTGAGTAAATTATTAAAGATCATAGAGCCAGCCATGCGTCTGAAGTGTTAGCGACTTCATTTTCTCAGCTTCTGCATATGAGGGCAGGTGGTCAGTCCTCTCCCGTTTCATATCATCTATTAAAGGTTAAAAGTTATGTAGATTCTTGTAGAATGTCTGCAGTTATATCAGGATAAATATTTTACCAGTTTTTGTTTTGTCTTGTACAGTTAACTAATCGGCCATCATAATTGTAAGCTGTGGATTTATTCAGTACTAAGTTAAGAGAAATGATCTGTTATAAATCTGCAATTACTTTGTTTCATGTTATTCATTAGTTTATTTATGTCACCTGCTAGTGATACAGTCATGTTCAGACCTGGCTTTTCTGCTTGTCATTCCAGGATTCAAAGGATGCAATGGAAACTAGCTTTCAGCTATGTGACACCCTCTATGTCAAGGCAAAGGTCCCACCTACAAAGAATGTCTGCCTCTGGCTGGGGGTAAATAAAGTGCTAGAAAAATAGGAGTCAATTTATTATAAGTTTTCTGCAAGTTCTCCTATTTTCCCTGGTGTTTCTGAGGTATTTTTATAGTGAAATTAGCATTTTGCTTACACTGTGATCAGTTCATCATTAGTTTGGGTCTGTTTGTATAATATGTACCGGTACTTGTTTCATATTTCTTTCGACTTAGTTTCCTGTCTCGCCACCCAGTGTGATGAAACTGAGAAAGTAAAGTAATGGCAACTTACAGGATGTAGCATGAACATAGTGAACAAAATTTATGAGACTGGCCCTGAAATTATTAATTTGTATGTCCATGTTGAGCAAGATGTGACAAGCATCGTTCATTTTATTTGATTTTTTCTACATTAAATGCATGTGCTTTTATGTAATGGAGCATTTGAGTTCTTCCAAGTAAACACATTTCAGTTTTCCTGTAACTTGTGATGTATGTGAACTATTTCTTAGAGATAAGTAAGAACTGTTGACTATTTGACTGATATAAGCTTGCAACACTTAGAGTGTTTCTTTTTTGCACTTTAAACTTAATATTCTGTTTAACCCCAAGTTCAAGAAATAACTTTTTGGGGTTTTTACTTCACATATCAGCATGAAGTAGAAGAAATATTTACCAGATTTTACCACCAACTGGAGCTTTGCGCCACCAACGGTTTTTGTGTTCCTGTTCACTATGAATTAAATTTGATATTTTAACTGTTGATGAATTTATGTTAGGCAAACGTGATGCTCGAGTACACCCTAGATGATGCAGAGGCATTGCTGTTGAAAAATCAGGAGACCGCTGTCAAGAGCCTTGCTCAAGTTGAAGAGGATCTTGGCTTTCTTCGTGACCAGACCACAACCCTTGAAGTCAGTATCCTTTTCACAGGAATCACAGTCTGTCTGGTTTGGCTTTCATTTATCTCTTGTTTGGGACTTCTAAGTGCTGTATTTTGTCATATGGTAGTCGATTGGTTTTAGCAATGACCTTGCAATGAGGAATGTTGGCGGTTTGAGCCTCCCTTTAGATGGTTACTGTGTGTGGATCTACAGCAAGTACTTCATGCACAATAATTGCTCAGCACCATTGATTCATGCTTTATCATTACATAGTGATGTTTATAAAATACAGTGCTTTCTGAAAGCCACTCTGAAAAATACTCTACAACTTTGTAGTAATTTGTAAATTTAGTAACGGGAGCTTTCAATTTCCTATTGTCGCATTTAATGAGCAGGAACATATCCCAAAGACCAGGGAACAGATTTTACCATACATGTAGATCATATGTTTTTTAGTGATCCTTAAGATGCATCATGTGAACTGTCTTCTTGCACATGTTTGCAGACATACATACATACAAACATACACGCATACAGTACAACTTCATTATATTGAAGTTCAATGGACCATCGTTAACAGTTAGTTTAACATACCTAAGATTCAAAATTCATGTTAAGCTGTGTCTGATTCCACATGAACTGAAGTTGTCATAAACCCTTAATACATTAACTGCAAATGCTTTTTGGTGATAATAATAACTGTATTAACAAGGAAGATGATAGACTTTGTAAACTTTATACATATATTTAATTTATAAATGGAAAACAAAGTGAAACATACATGCCCAATAACTACAAACTTGAATCTGGAGGTCTTAGAGTGCTAACTAAAATTAGAATAGCTAAATGTAGTGTAGATTTCCCATAAGTATAGCAATGTATCTATAATGTCATCCACTGACTTTCTATCGCTCTTGTGATGCCAGTATTAAAACGCTGTTGTATGAAAGATCGTAATGGAGACTATTTCATGACAAGGTGTAGCAAGGTCAGTCTGTGTAAAGTGGGACCACTAATTGTTCCCCTTTTAGTGGTTTTAGGTTTTAAGTACCCAGTAAGTACATTGAGGCTAAGGTACAAATATCAAATTAGTGCAGGAGAGTAGCACAGAGTCTATAAGTGTAATTTGTTGATAGGGTCATTGTCATTTAAATGCAGTTGTTTTTATCATGTGTTATGAGTTCCTTAGCCACTGTCAAGATATGGCTCGTGTTTACAACTGGGACGTTAAACGAAAACAAGCCGAGAAAGCTACGTCATCATGAATGTCCTGTTCCTCATCTTCTTTGCTCTGTCTGTTGCGTCGCTGTAGTCCAAGAGTTTTATAAATGTTTGCAGTTTTTTTAAGTCTATTATTTTGAGTCCATTTGCATGACGCAAAATGCATTTTCATAAACCTGGATGACAGTTAGTCTTTTATTCTTTGGCTGGTCATGCTTTTCTCTTATTTCTGCTTCTGCCAATTTCCAGACAACTGTATGATTTTTTCATGAAACAATAGCTACGTGAAAATTAACAATAGAAAATGTAATGAAACAAAAAGTAATGAAACTTCTCTGAAAGTTTGGCTTGGGCCCCGTAGACTTAAGCTGTCTGTGAGTTCAAGAGCTGTTGTGTGTGACAAAGTTGCGTCTGTGCTTGGTACTAGGAGGTAACTTCCAAGTAAATGCAGTCTGTTACTGTAACTATGGTTTGTTTTTACTAATAAGGATATGCAGTCATGTCCTTGCATAGAATGCTGTTCTTGGTTAAGGGCCGTTTCTGTTTCCATGTGAAATTGATTTTATACATTCTTTAATTTGTCAAATAAATCATGCATTGTTGCAGGATATTTTTTATCAGCTCTTTTTATGCAGTGCTTCATTATTTTTTTCCATTGTGACAAATGAACCCCTTGAACAAATGTATACATTAGTACAAATGTATTAGATATTACACTCCATCCAAAGTTCAGAAGTGCACACCAACGTTCCCTCTAAGGAAAAAATGCCAGTGCACAACCCTTGTCATCTGCTGTGCGGTGACTTCAAGAGACATGGGCAACAATTTTTCGTTTAACGGTGACTGTGTGATGCAGATGAACATGCCATAGTTTTAAAGTACTGTATAGTGTGCTATGCTGTGTGACTTAATTTGTATTTAAATTTGAACTTTCAAAAAATGAACAACTTTGTCCTGGTTTTAAAGCATTAAAAATTCCCACCTGTGACGTCCACTGCATGGGCGTCATAGGTGCTTGCGTGGGTGCACGTAGGCCGCTCTTCTGCACAGCTTAGAGGGAACATTGGTGCACACACGACCACATGAAAGAGCATTGATAATGTTGAGCAGTTGTGTGTGAAGGACTTTCTCAAGGTTCATACACAGTATTACTGCAGAGAGGTGGTTACTGTGTATGAACCTGAGAACCACACTCTCCTTGTTGCACGCTGAGCATGCTAAGCAATCAACTAGTGTGCCCATTATGTGTCTCAACATTAATCATGGGTTGACTAGGTTGTAACTGAGAAACACTTTACATATACAGTACATGTACTTGAAATTTTCCTCTTCACAGTAAATTACTGCAATCTCTTTGCTCGGTGCCATAAAGCACAAAATTATTGATGTAACCGTGCAAAATCCAAACCAAAATCTTACTGGTCCTTTGACAAGGATTTGGAATTGTACTGTATACCGTAATAATAATAATAATAATAACACAATCAATTTCTAGAGCGCCGTTACGTGACCATGCCGCTACAAGGGCGCCGTGTACAGACACCACCTACAGTCTAACACAACATCCGGTCATATTCAGCAGAAGGATAAGCCTTGGTGAAGATGGGTCTACGTGTATACATGTAGACTATCAAGTATCAGGGCATTAACGTAATAAGTTGGACACATCATTCTGCTTATCTAATTACAATACGCAATACAATTATGATGTGAATATGGCCTCCGTTCAGCAGTGCACATTGAAGCCAGGCAACCATTAAGAGTCATCAGTTACAACCTAGTCAACCAGAGGCGTAGCTAGGGGGGGAGCAGAGGGAGCGGCCGCTCCCCCTGAGACCATTTTCCAAGATGTGGGGCCTTTTCACAGTTTATTTATTCCAATCGTTCAAAATTTATTTATTCCAATCGTTCGAACGACATAATTTGTTTTCTGGAGCTTTAGGAAGTTTTTCTGGCAGTTTACCTCGTCTTTCAATACTAAAAGAAGTACATTGCAATCTTATACATGTAGTATCTTTCGGGTTGACTCTGAAAAGACTGCAATACTAGATGGGCATCCAGGAAATCAGCAGTACATGCATGTACTCTTGCAGAATTTGTCATCACTAATAGTTGCCCTGCAAAGAATCGTGGATTGCGAGATTTAAAGCTGCACTGCGAAACAGCTGATTGAGGCAAATGGTATTCTTGTAACACTTGACACATTCGAATTAATATTCTCGAAAAAAAGTGCTAGAGAAGGCTTTCAGTTTAACCACATATTTACAGAGAAGTAATTATAGCATTGATTTGGTTATAGCTTCTCATTTTATTCAACTATTTGAAAACGATATTAAAAACATACGAACCGAATTTAAATATAAGTTTAAACGGACTGAGATTGAAGCAACTGAGCTGGCTCAAAAATGTTATATTACTACTGACTATAAGCCACATAGAGTTCGAAAAAGAGATTCCATGAGGGAATGTCAGTGGATGATCAGGGGTTAAAGTGGAGTGGGAACTGTGGGAACGGCGTTCTCACTGCTCTCGAAATGCTTTGCTTGCGTTCCCACTGCTCACGCGTGCGTTCCAATGAAACTCTTCTTTGGCGTTCCCACTGCTCACCCAAACCACTTTAACCACTGAGATGATGGAATATCTGATTCATGGTTGAAACCTAAATAGAGTCACTAGATTGTGTCATGTTCCTCACTCGACTATGGCCTACCTTGTAGTCATTTTGCTTGCCTCAATCGAGTGCAATGCTTATTGGTCGAATACCAAAATTTGGTCAGGTCTCTGGTTATATGCTGGAGGTCCTGCATTGGCTCCAGCCAACTGTCAGCCAGCGTGTCGTTTAAGGGTTGTTTCCTGGTCTGGATGTGCTTGCTGGGAAGCTTATCTGCGGGTCCTTTGCCGTCCCATGCTCGGAGTTCAGGTTAGTCGCCACCTCCGATCTTCGGGCAAAGGGGTACTCATTGTGCCTTTTGCCTTAAGTAAGTAAGTATGCTGTGGTACGCGGACGTTCTTATTCGTTGCTATTATAACATCAATGTGCTTCATTTATTCAGAGACTGTTTTAAAAATATATTGGGTTATTTCAGTGTTGACCCGATGGCATGGAACAGCTTCCCCCGGATCTGCGCCTGTTCCCCCAGAACTCCCTCTGATAGGTTCTATACTTGATTGAAAACTGTCTTGTATGCGGCCATCCATTTATTACGTACGCAAAAATCTGGGAAAATTGGACCCCTCCCCCTTCCTGTTCGCACGCGTACTTTTTTCAACCCCCCCCCCACCTGCGTACGTACAGTTGACACACACACACCCCAAGACCAGCTGCAGAATGTGTCAGTTACACACGTCCAGGCAGTGACTGTCTGCACTTTAGGCCAGATTGAAGGATGAGTAATCAATGGACTCACTGCTGAGTTGTGTGATAGTTTAATAGGGCCTAATAGCGTTCAGAGGTAAGGTGGCATACAAGTTACACCTTTCCCACAGTCCTACTTCCTGTGGTAGTACCGGATAGCTGGAAAGACTGAACTCTAGCTCACTTGAAAGCCAATCAATTTGCGTACGTACATTATCCGTAGCCCCCCCCCCACTCGCAAGCGTACGCAAGCCCATGCATTTCGGTTACCCCTCCATGCGGACGTAATATATGGATGGTCCCTATGGCCGTGCTGGAGTCAGGAGCACCTCTGAGTAGCCCCCTTGAAGAGGTGCTATATAAATACCTGCATGAATGGATAAATAGCACAACTAAAAGATTTGAGCATTTACTATACATATTGCTTTTGCCACCTTTTGTGTGTTTCATTGTTTCTATTTAAAATACAAAAATAAATAGGTATAATCATAAATGAATGTAATTAACTGAAATTATTAACTTTGGTAGTTGGGGCCTTTTTTATATGCTCGCTCCCTCTGGTGTTAAAACCTGGCTACGCCACTGTAGTCAACCCATGATTAATGGTGAGACACATAATGGGCACAGTAGAGCAAAATACAGTCTCACAAATACAGTAAGCGAGTTGTGAACATGAGGTAGAAAGTTGCAGATGGATGGACCAGAAACATACTGCTCAGCAGATGCTGATCGAAGAGAGGAGCGGTCTTTAACAAAGTTGCAGGGTGTGACCATGGAAGATCAGTAAGATGGCAGATGACTTGCACATGTTTTGTACATGTGGATTGCCAGCTTGACGTTGATACGCTCTCAGTCTGTCTGAGACAGGAAGCCAGTGTAGAGAATGAAGAGCAGATGTGATGTGGTCGTGGTACGAGAGTCAAAGACAGCCTTGCTGCCTTATGCATTATTCTAGTTAGAGGAAGTGTGCATTCAGGGAGACTAGTAGAGTTTCAGTAGTTGAATCACATCAGAATGCAGTAGTGCAGTGTAGGCTATATGTTTCAGTAATGGTGAATCTGCATAGTAGAGTGAAGCTGTTGGATCCTTCTGAAGTGAAGCAAGCATTTTCGAGAAGTTGCAAGTATTTGATGTGTTAGAGAGAATGTTATGGTCTCATAAAGAGTCTCCATTACAGATAATTTCGAAGCTTTTGAAATCGAATGCGAATTTTGAAAGTGCAGGCTCCGTAGCAAACGACATTAAAAAAAATTTCTTAAGGATTCCCAAAGAAACCGATGCGTCTGTAACGTAGCGAGGTAGTCTAAACAGGTGATTATCGATTGTCCTCATCCAGGGTTGTATACAGGGCGTACAGGCTCCAAGGCTTGGCTGCCGTGTTTGTGAAACATGACATTGTATACATGTAGTAAGTTTTGTGGGCCCGAAAATTCCTCAAATCCCGCGATGCCCGGGTCTTGGTCTTTTTAAGACCAAGACTAAAGTCTCAGGATCCCATATCATCTTAGTCACTTGCACTCGAGCCAGCCAGCATCTGACACATCTGCGTTCTTCGTATCGCTCTCCCACTCCACATCTTTCTCCGTCTCTCTGTCTCAATTTAATCTACATCAACATGTCGGCAGCCACGCATGCAAGACCCAGACCAACTGATTAAGACCAAGACCGAAGTCTCAGCCTCTCAGGACCAAGCCCAAAGGCTCAAGACCGAGTATTGATACCATGACCAAACCACAGTTTTCTAGACCAAAACCGCCGTCACTGACAGGTTTATATCAGAACAGGTTAAAATAATAAAATGACCAAGTTGGCCGTTTGCTGTTGATTATGGTCGAAGACAATGGCAGCCAGTGTTTAATCTAGTCCCCTCTTCTGGGAGGGGAAACAAGGTTTCTGGGGGGACCAATAAATTTACACAAGATTTTTGTCTGTAATTTCATCCATCTTGAAAAAGTTTCTGACTTTTCCTAATTTCATCTTCAAAAAAGTTGACCTTTTTTAGTCCTTCGTCCGATTTCTTCAACTTTTTCTACACCAATAACTCTCTCAAAAAAGTTGATGACCTTTTTTTAGGAAATCATCTCTCTGGGGGAGGGGAAACCGTGTATACACATCTATCCTGGGGGGAATTTTCCTCCCCTGAAGGTCTCTACATTGTAATATTGCTGCATGGCCTCTGGGGGGCATCAATCCTGGGGGGACTTCCCCCCAAAGACGTCTAGATTAAACACTGAATGGCAGATTTTCGTGAAAATGAAACGGCGCAGTAGACCCTGTGTATCAGAGAATAGTGTATCTAGTCGGATGGCTGAGTCATGTGAATTACATGTAGGCCTATACACGGACGCACACTCGTAACAAACACGCTTGATGGTGTACTTGAAGCAAGACGGTTGCAGCATCTGGACAAACCGTAAAATTGTCCCCCAGGACTCCAGATGGTGCATTATATATATATATATATACACATATATATATATATATATATATATATATATATTCCATATTTACAGACCTACGCGCCATGTATATGTATCTGTGACACACACACATATAGGCCTATGTGTATATATGTAGTTATGCCACATATGTATCTATGTGCCATATATATCTGTATGTATACGCCATATACACATATGCCATTTCTACATAAACGTGTGTGTATATATTATGCACCATAGATAACTATATCACACACACACACACACACACACACACACACACACACACACACACACACACACACACACACACACACACACACACACACACACACACACACACACACACACACACACACACACACACACACACACACACACACACACACACACACACACACACACACACACACACACACACACACACACACACACACACACACACACACACACACACACACACACACACACACACACACACACACACACACACACACACACACACACACACACACACGCACACACACACACACACACACACAATATATACTCCATGTTTACGACATGGGCTTATTAGAAATCTTGAAATCAATTCATGCGTCTATAGTTCTCAAGCGGCGTTATGCATCGTCAGTTGTCGATAGCCATCCCTGATGTCCGATGCAACAGAGCTACCGCCGCCGATGAAATCCGAAGTTGATAAATAAATGATATTGTTGAGCTCGTTCGAAATTGAAGACCTTCGGACATCGAACGTGGTTGTGTCTTGGTGCACATGTGTATACATACAGTCTGCGTGAATTAATTGCTTGAAAATCCTGTGCACGCCGTGTTATTGTGTTGTGAAAGAAAGCATAACGGATGAACAGCTAGATGAAAGGATGATTGTTTTTGTTGCAACCCATTTCAGTTCCCAGCATGCCATTCTGATCATTAGACAGCCAGGCGAAAGCATAACAAACAAGTGAAGATTGACATGAAGACTGCAGAGCTGGTGAAACAGCCATGGAAGAATTCCATAGACTGGTCCTACCCGTATTATACTGAATAGGAGCACTGACGCAACCACCACTAGGCCCTATATATGAACTGAGGGAAAATGCATCCTTCAATATTTCTGAAATGATGTGATATAGGCCCTATGTCGCCTCGAGCTGTTAGAGAAAACAGCTTAGAAAGAATCTATTGAATTTCTATTTAAAATTTCATTCATTTATTATATTCAATCATTAGGGCGTTTTAACTAATATATAGATGTCAATTTATGAGTAAGCGTTTGACCATTCCTACTGATGTGCCTAATATAAACTGAGCAATATAATTACATATATATTATAAATATAGGCCTATAGGTATAGGTATACATGTAATTACATCCCAGTTTACTCCGACATGCATAGGCGTAGACTCGGGGGGGGGGGCACGTACCCCCAATAATTGAGATGGACTGTACACCCAATGCAACAAGTGTAGAATGAATAACCAAATGCCCCTCAATATTTTGGACAAGTTTACGCTAGTGCCGACATGTAATTACATGTCAATGTCGCATAGACCGTGCACTTACAAAGATTAACAAAAATGCTTTTATGGTAGGCCTCATTCTTCATAATCTTAAAGATATGTTCTATAATATCAGTGTTTTGCCATATAATTCTTAATTAAATGCCTTATATATATATATATATATATATATATATATATATATATATATATATATATATATATATATATATATATATATATATACATGTATATATTAATAACGCTGCACTTTCACCATATTCGGTATACCTTGTATTGTAAACACCTTCTGCGTTCACGCTATCTCTCAAAGTGACTTCTGAGTCTAAACAAATGAAGCTACGTTGGCATTCATTTTGAGCGTCGTCTTTCGGGGCACGGAACACACGTCATTACCTTTCCCGGAAATTCGCTCATTCCAGGACTTCCTCCGGGCTCGTGAACTATTGTCGTCCCTTCCACTGGTCGATGATCGCCCCCCACCACATCGTCCGTCGTACCCTTTATGGAACTTTTTCAGCCACAGATTAATGAAGGTCAGTAGAAGAACGACCGCAAAGAGCGCAGCCACAACCGAAAAATGTATAACAATGGACGACGACGACGTTGAGACATGAGAAGAATCGGTATCCAGTAATGACGCCTCGTAAATGTAATCTGACGTCACAATCCGTTGATCCGCCGACGTCATCTGGTCGTTTGCTCGAGTGGTGACGTCTGTGAGGACAGAAATGACGTACTTAGATGTTGTGATGACGTCTCTCGAGAATGGTGTGACGTCATTGCCGGGTGTTATGATGACGTCATCGTCGAGGTCAAATGCCGGTAGATGAGTTGTCTTAGCATCCATCGTCGTTCATAGTGTTCGTCGCGATACACGCAGTATGATCTATCCAAGCGATTTATTTAGCTCCGTTTCAATAGATATACATGTATCTCCAAGTATAAGTCACTGTAATGAAGGCAGCGTTTCAGAACAAAGCAACTAAATCTTTGCTCGGTCTGCAATGCGTCGTATGTTGCAATAGACCAACTATCCTGTCTTAGTCAATGCGTTGCTGGATTTGCTGGCCGTAGTTTTATACAGAGCCTTGGACTGTATACAGGCCTACATACAGACTGCTTGCCTGCCATGCTTAGGTCACTGACGCACGGTTCTTTCGAAGCGTTCGGTTTAAATCCAATAAACACGCCGGGGATCGATATAGAGCAGAAATAAAATGCATCTGTGCCAGAATTTCATGACCTATTTGCATCGTTGACTGATACGTAGCTGCGTCGTAGGCAGCACAATGTCATTCATGTAAACCTAGCACTGCGCTACATGGCTGCCATCAAATGCATTGGAACACCAATGCAGTACGTTCTACAAGTCACATAAACATTCCTGTGAGCCGAATGTGGCGAAAACTGTCGGTCGTTCTGTGGCTCCCCGGTCGGGAAGTCGTCCCTCAATCTCGTATCTGGTACCACAGGATGACTCGAATGGGATTTCCCTTGTACGGAGTGTCCGCGGCGGGTCCAGCTTCTGTGGTATATCAGAAGGCTTCTATTAGAACGTCCAGCCACAACTCATTGCAGCCGCTTTATTTTGACGTCAATGTCGATCTCTGGATCCCTCAGCTGTGCTCCGTGAGTTCGATCTGGCGACGACGAACGAGATCCTTAGAAGCTCTCAAGCACTCCACTGGGCCTCTTACACCGATGCTTCTCTGTCTGTCTGTCTGTCTGTCTGTCTCTGTCTGTCTGTCTGTCTGTCTGTATGTCTGTCTGTCTGTCTGTCTGTCTGTCTGTCTGTCTGTCTGTCTGTCTGTCTGTCTGTCTGTCTGTCTGTCTGTCTGTCTGTCTGTCTGTCTGTCTGTCTGTCTGTCTGTCTGTCTCTCTCTCTCTCTCTCTCTCTCTCTCTCTCTCTCTCTCTCTCTCTCTCTCTCTCTCTCTCTCTCTCTCTCTCTCTCTCTCTCTCTCTCTCTCTCTCTCTCTCCCCTTATATTTCCTCCCAGAAGGCTCAACAGGGGACGGGTGGTAGACTCAACAGAGGGACCGACGGAACCCTACAGGGGGATTGAGGGGGGCTCTATATGGGGACCGAAGAAGAATCTACAAGGACCGATGGGAGACTCTACAGGGGGTACCGAGGGAAAACATTACAGGGACCAAGGTGAGGGACCAAGGTGGACTCTACAGGGGACCGAGGGAGACTCTACAGGGGATCGAGTGGGACATTACAGGGGGACTAAGGAGGCTCTAACGGGTGACCGATGGTAACTCTACAGGAGGACCGAGGGGACTCTAAATTTCGCCGCAATGCTTCTCCCTCTAACAGATCGAAATGTCCCCATTTCGGAGCGAGGCTGATCAGTGAAAACTAATCGTCACTTATCTAATAGTTATCACAACGGTTAAATCAACAATGAGCAACAAAAGGGTCTAAAATAAGCGAAGTTCACAGTTACGGGACGGCTCGCCTATAAACTAAAGGGTTCGCTCATGCCGCTAGCCTACAAATAAATCAGCATTATGATCATACTCGTCCGAGCAACATAAAACGGTATTCAAATACATGTTACCATGTTACCATGTGCAATGTGTATCCACTTCAGTGCAGCGATCCTTCGTCTAGTCTTCCACAATATCGTCAAGTTTCGCGAGTTCGTCGTGATAAACCAGCAGATCGTCTCCTGGGTTAAGCTGTCCCGGAGCGGGGCAGTTCAAGTGGGGGTCTTCCGGTCCATTTAAGAAGGACGACTCCTCGTCATCGTGCCCTCCGACGGAAGGAATTCCTCCTCCTTCCAGAGGTGGCGGGTTCTCGTCATCCTCGTCAGAGCTCACAAGCCTGGCGTAGACCGGAGGCGTGAGCGGCCACACTTGTTCCTGCGGAAATTCTTGGGCTGAACGCGATCCGCCGAAAACACACTCTACTACCCACCGCGGGCAGTGGCGATAACGAAGTTCCATGAACTCCGTGAATTGCTCCAGACTCCAGAGTAAAAAAAGCGAACTATTGGGCTTTGTGACAAGAACGGGCAGTCTAAAAGTTCTACTGATATTGTGCTATTGTGCTACTTTTCTTACTTACTTACTTAGGGCCTATATTGTATATTGCACGACGTAGTAATTTTATACGTAATATATTGTTTTTGGGATCGACGTAACCGTCGATGGTTTTTGGTGTTTGTTTGGCGGTGACGTCATAGGTCTATGACGCTTTAGTAACGGCTTTACTAGTGGCGAACCGTTCCGAACGTTGTTCTTCGTCGCATCGCATATTCGCAAACTGGGTAATTGTTTTCACTTGACGAATGCAATTTAAATATCAATGTTTAAAAAATAACTAATATAAAAGGGGCTGCGTGAGGATATACTTCGTTGGCGATTCTGAAGGCCAAACGGCTCAGTGTAAATTAAGTAAATCAAAGCTGAAAATCTCCGGCGGTTCGATGCGAAGTATATTCATCTCTAGTCCAAACAACAAGTAATAATAAATAAATAATAATCATCTTTTTCTTTATTAATTCAAACCGATAAACGCAGTAAGATTACATTGAGACATGACAGTTCAATTATCAATAGGTCTATCTTAACTAAACACACGTTATGGCAGCCATGCAAGGCGCCCGCCCGAGGGGTGTTGCGGGAATCGAATCGCGTACTGCTGCTCTCCTGCTGCTCTCCTGGCCATGAGTGTTACCATTACTCTATCCCCCTCCCTGAAATCCTCCTGCTGAAACTCGAGAACGTTGATCATCTTTGTCATGCGGGCGAAGTCAAGATCCTAGCACAAGCACGAACAGTCCACGTCAGCCGAGCATCAAGTACTGTGGTGAGTCCTGGCTTTGTCTCACTGTAGAACGATGACAAACTATACATACTAACACCGAAGAATGATAGCCCGCTCAGAGCAACCTCGCTCAGGGGAGCAACTTTGGTCTAAAATACGGGGTACCAATTTTTACTGCTATTAATGATATTTATTATTTTCCCCCGAGGTGCATATGATCCCTCGGGATTGCAAAAATTAGGGGTCATTGTTCTGGAATGGCTAGTCTTCACAGATGATTTTATCAGTGTGAAAGATGCTACAAAAAGCGATGCATTGAAGCGTTGGGTTAACATAGATAAGCGCTGAAAGAGAAAAGTAGTCTCTCTGTTGTCTGGTGATATTTGGGCAAGGCGGTTAAGGCCTGTGCGGAGGGATGCTGACTTTGCAGAGGTTCGTGGCTGCCAGCCGACACGAAAAATTTGACGGAGGTCGGAAGATGTAATAAAGTCCAGACTGACACTACGTAATCGTCCCTAAATCCCTTTCTTGCCTGTCTTCGTGTCTGTTTGTGTCTGTGTGTGTCTTTGTCTGTTTGTGTGCTTGTCCTCATGTTGCATCTTTCGCATGCGCGTGGATGCATTTACGATTTCCGCCAGTTGATCTACTTGCAGTTTAGTATTTAGTCTGTAGCTAACTGACTGGCTGGCTGACACATCCCCATTAAATTCTGATCTCATCAAATACTCTGCTCGCTACCTGCTGAAGCTCGTGCGCGTATATAATTATATACAGGCCTGAAATTTTTGTTTACACCGTTATATATAAGAGCTCGTTGGTTTACACCAAAGCCCTGTATTCAATGTTCCCTCTAAGCTGCGCGCGTGCGCGCGCGCGCACGGCATTTCAAACTAGCGCGCACAACATTTTCTCCTGGCGCACAAACTTCGTGAGCTCTAATTTTTATTTTCGATGTTAAATTTTGCCCATTGTTCCAGCTGACGAGATATTTAGCCTACGATGCTCAAAAGGCCAAACAAGGCTTGTGTTAAGAAATGTCTCCCCGTGTAGATCTCTGCACTATAGCCTGTGTCGCACGCTTCATGATAGGAGTCGGGACCTATTATTGATACAGACAGCCACAGGTGTTCGTATGTGTGGTTCTGTCTAAGTCACCCGATGTGTCAGAGTAGTGGACCACGGCCTTCTAAATAGAGAAGGCCAGCTACTAGATTCAATCTCTATGGTGTGACGTGTCAAAAAGAGGCCCATGCAAGCCATTTCAAAGTTAGACTAGAGACATTCACAAAGTTTACAACGGAAAACGCGCTATATTTTAAATACTTGCGGTGAGTACCTTTTTTTGAAATAAATATTACTTGGCCTATTATTGTATTTTTGTTAGCTGGCTTAAGAATTGTTGATTATAGTCATATTACTAAAGAAAACGGTTCGATATGCCAACAGTTGTGGAAGTTGCGCGCGACGTTTGATTTTTCAGACAGGCCCTATGTGCACACCTATGTTGTAAAATTTGATTTAAAAGTTAGAAATTGTCTGGGACTAACATGGAGTTTGCTGGCTAAATTTCTCAACAGGAGGAAGATTATTTTTGGAAGTTGATCGGTGGTAAATTAAGATATTGTGTTCCGAGTGAGCACGGGCGATAATAGGAGAGCCTATAACACTTAACGTGTGACTGCAAATCGGAGTTAACAAGGAAGTTGATTTAAATTAAAGTTCGAGTTATGTGTGTTAATTAATTTAGTGTGATTATAATGTAAAAGATTTAGTCATTGTATATTATACTGTTAACAATTAAGACAGTGTACACAATCACTGTTGTTGTGAACTTCATATTAATAATAATGGACAGTACTAGGAATGTTTAGTTTTTGTTGTGTTTAATGTATATCTATCTATTTTATGCTGCAGGAAATGCCTAGAAAGTACTGTGTTCCAGAGTGCTCTTCAAATTATAGAGGAACATATTATTTCACTGTATTCAGATTTCCAACTGACGAAAAACAGCGGACTAAATCGATTCGTACCATTCCACGGAAAGATTTTACTCCTACCAAAGATGCTGTCGTATGGATAGAACATTTTAAAACTGAGTTTATAGTGACTGAAGATTGTGTATCGCGTCCAACAAATCCTATACTTGCTGAAGAGGCATATCCGTCCATTTTCCCCATTTTGCCATCTTATCTATCATCTGAGCCACCAAAAAAGCGTCGAACACCAGAAGACAGACACGCAGAACTGGATGTATGAGATCAAGAGGCATTTATGGACTGGGAACAAAATGACACTATTGATTCTTTCAACACAGTACGTTCTGGGATTAACACTCGTATTGGTCATGATCCTGATTTGGTTGTTGTTTCTTCAGACACTCATGTATGTATCTGTATACTTGATATTACTGAATGTCCTAAAATCAAAGCCGCTGTTAAGATTGTAAATAATTTAAAAGTTTCTGTTGTTTTGTGATTATGCTCGTATATCTGGTGATCGTTTGTCATGGATCTTGGGATCTGATGAATTGCTTGACCGTTGGTCAAAACTGGATTCACTGATAAGTCACTTTATGAAGGGTGATATTGAGTGTAGATCTGAGTCTAGGGTGGAGTATGCTCTTGCTGTTCTTCAGGAGCTATGTGATGAAGTTGACAGCACTCAGTTGGATAAGAGTTCATTTTCTTTGAACTTTTTGACTGAGCAACTGCACATTCGTTTTATGTCACGCAAAACTTACAGTGCAAAAATGATGCTTTGGGCTTGTAGATTGTTATCCAGGTATTCCAGATTATCAGTCTGGAATTTTCCAGGAAGTACATAATTAATTTTCAATTCAACGAGCAAATAATGGATCAGCAACTGCATAGATTTGACAGTATGTAGAAGAGCAAAATGAGTCTCTTGCGACAAACAGCCATGCCTGCCTTTGCACTTCATTGCTTCCCAGTTGTTAAGCCACAAAACAATCCCTTCCATAAATTTCAGCCGTTCATCATTGACAGATCGAAATGGGTCACTGTCTCTGTCACGCAAATGTCGCCCTTTGTGTGGATCTTTTACGTTGAAAAGTTTCCACAATTTCAAAATTATGTCAAGGAATGATTTAGTGCCATCAACTGAATCACTCAGTGCTGGAAAGAAGCTAAGTGCTGCAATGGTTTTTTCGTTAAAACTTTCAAAACCAAGCTGAGCTTCTGACGTTCAGTGCTAGATGGGTTTAAAGCCTTGTGTGTTAAATTTGGAACCAGCTTAACAATCCGGGTATCTTCAAACCTATGCAATTTTTTTCAGATCTGCAAAACAAGCGCTGTGAATTAAAGTTTTGTTGTCAAGATCAGGAAAATGTGAATGTTTGGCTTGTATCAGCTTGGTATATCCAGTTGTTCCTAATGCATTTAAGTAAATGAACAGAATCAAAACAAGAAAAATAATTTAATGGTGCTATCAAATGGGTTATCAATAAAAGGCTTCAGCCCATTTCCACCACACAATAGTGTAAACATATTTCGATTAATTCGATTATTGTCAGATATAATACACAACACTCTGTAACCAGCATCATGTATACCTCTCATCACTTTCAGTGTAATTTCCTTTAAATATGCAGCTGTCATGTTAACAACTGGAACAAGAGATACCACGTCTGGCAAAACCTTGAATATTAGTCTGCCAAGTGTGGTGATTTTAAGTTGATTAAATTTCTTTCTGATGTTGATGAACAAGAAAGTTATACTGCAGATGCAGTTATACCGGATGCATTTGCTGATGTTGTCCGTGATTGTTGTGATGGCTGTATAGACGACAGGGACTTGACTTGCATTGTTTTGATTGCAGGCTATATTGCGCATAAAGTTTGTAAATTATTTACTTGTAAGTTGTGTCAGTATGAGCTATGTACTGATAGAGAGCTGCTGTGTGAATTTGGTGAAAACCATGATGACAAGTTCTTGTATATTGAAATTTTAAACAGAGGGGTCTTAAATGGCCAACCCAATTTCTAACTGATATTGTTTCTGATGTTTTTGTTATATTTAATTGTCTCATTTCCAAAAAATATGAGACTGAGTTTTTATCTGTAACAAATCAGAGAGATTTAGTGGTCCGTGTCAGCTTGGATTTCATTAATCATTTAGATAACACCTATGAATGTGGTAATGCAACATCAAAACTTGTATATAGATCTGTTTTCATTGCTGCGAACATAATGTTGAATAACTATACAAAACTTGTAAATGACAAAAAGAAGCCTGAAAAGTCGGATAAAATTAAACGGAAATTGGCAACACTTGTTGGAAAATGACCTATATTTAGAAGCATGAGTTAAATAAAACATATCTATTTAACACAACATTTATGACAGATATTCAACATTATGTTAGTGAATATTACATAATTTTTGTCACTGTAGTATAAGTACTTGTGAAAATTAATGTACATGACCCTGCTTATAATTATATTCAGATTGTACTCATTTGATCACGCAAAGAACACTAACTGTACTCATTTGATCATGCAATGCATTTCTTAGACTTTCACTCTTTTAGATTATCTTTTATCTATGTACATATTCTGTTGACTTTAAATTGGTCTAAATATACCCATCTGTACACGTTACCCATTGGTTAGTTTGTCTTCTATTTGGAATTATTGGTTTTCCAGTGCACTGTTCATTAGCTTTTACATGATCTAAATGTAGTCATTATAACACATCTTCTATTAGTTTGTTTTCTATTATTATATTATTAAGTTTTTCATAAGTGTTTTCTATTAGCTATACACTATTTTCAATATCAAGTTTAACTGTCTACACCAATAAATAAATAAATAAAATAATGCTAACTGCTATCTACAAAATAAACACCTCAGTGAACCACGGTATTCTGAGCCTCCGCTGATGACGTCACAACTCGTTGTAGCTGGCCTTCTCTATTTAGAAGGCCGTGAGTGGACCCACAGAAGAAGCGACACTCAGTTGTACACACCAATATGCAGCCAGGCATGATTCGGAAGCTTACAACAGCTGCATACCCTTCTACGGCAGATCACTCACCTCTGACCCATGACCGAGGGTGTTCGAAATAATACCAACCTCGATCGTTCGTCTCTCTTTCGCTGTCTCATTCGCTCTCTCTGGTTTCTCTCACTCTGTCTCTGTAGCAGTCTGTCTCTGTCTCCCTCTACAAAGCCATGTGACCTGTACACACTACATATGACTGCAGATTTCCAGAATATGAAATACTCAAATGGAAAGTGAGCTATGCCTGTTGGCAGACACACAAAGTTATGATTTTGGGCAAACCGAGATTGCTAGATTAGCAGTGAAATACTGTAAACTACTTGACAAATCTGGCGACGAATACGAGAAGCAGGCTTGCAAGCATTATCGTGACTTTAAATATATTGCAATCGAAAACTTTAAGGTAGGAATTTTCAAGATATTTGCCGATTCATCTAGCATGCATGTGTGAACGTGGCTTCAGCCTTATGAATGCAACGAAGACAAAATGCGTAATCGACTTCAGGTTGACCGCCTAGACTGTGTAATCAGAATTAAGATTTTTGTTCTGGTGAAACAAATTGACCTGGATCATGTGTAGGCCATGCTTTTTAGCAATCTCACCAAGACAGACGCGAAAAAACCGAAGCTTAATTTTTGGGCTTTTTTATAGCCTACCCTCAAGGATTTTATAGCCTTTTACAGAAGTGAAGTAATTGTTTAGGAAACAATTTGAACCATGTATACGCTGGTAATGCAATCGTAGAAAGTAGCATTGTGAATCGATTAATCTTATTTAGTTGCTATGTTGAATGCGTCATCGGATGATTGACCGGGCATATAAGCACACAACTTGAAGAAGTTGTGCTTGTCAGTTACATTTGTTCATGTAATCATCAATTTGAAATGTGTCTACAGGCTATATGTAGGCCTAATTCCGTAATAATTATAAACCAATCTATTACAATGTTGTCACATTCACATAAATGCTACTTACTTACTTCAACTTGACTTAAGCCTTTTTCGTTTTATATGATGCGATTTTCTAGGCTTTTAATGTAAGTCTTCTGGTGAAAATGGAGGAACAATCCTGTCTAAGCGCCTTTGCTACCCCCAAATGCCCACCACGCCCACGCCACCTTCACGAGGTAACCCCACTAGGAGCAAAGAGCGCAGTGGACGACCGAGTCCTCGCCGATATAATCGAGTCCCGCGAGATGAGCAGTCTGAAAGAACTATGGAGGACATCAACGCAGAAGATGGTGTCTCAGTAAAAACACCGATGGAAAGGCAACGAGAAACCACCTCCCTAAACTTCTCGAGTTGCATTTAGCCATTCGAAGTTAGAGCCTGCCCAGGGGCAGAGAACTTGAACAGATGTACAACCTTGCACGTACAATATATTTAGTAGGCCTTAAGGATCACAAAATGTTACTGCTCACGCGGCAGGCCAATGCGCGCACGGCGGAAAAAAATTAGAGGGAACATTGCCTGTATTGCCTATACAACTGGGTGCATTCGGAAACTTGTGCCTATAATCCAAAGTAACGCCATGGCGGAAGGTGACCTCGACTCAGAAAAACTCGCCAAAACAGAAATCAGAAATTAATACGGAATTCTAAAACAAGACATAATAGTTCCTCGAAAAGTCGTTAAAATTTGAAAAGGCAAAGAGAGAGGCAATGAAGAAGGCAAAGCAGAAGGCAAATAAGAAGGAAAAGAAGAAGGCAAAGAAGAATTTAAGCAAAGCGGCAGAGAAGAAGACAAAGAGGAAAGCAAAGAAGAAGGCAAAGAGAAAGGCAAAAAAGAAGGCAAATAAAAAGGCACAATAGAAGGTAAAAAGAAAGGTAAGTAAAGAAGCAAAGAAGAGGGAAGGAAGAAGGCAAAGAAAAAAGCAAGGAGGTAGGTAAAAGGTGGCGAAGAAGGCACCGAAAGAGGCAGGAAAGAAGGAAAAGAGCAAGACAAAGAATAGGGCAAAGAAGTAGGTGAAGAAGAAGGTAAGTAAAAAGGCAACTAAGAAAGCAAAGAAAAAGCAAAGAAGAAGTCAAAGAGAAAGTCAAGAAAGAAGGCAAAGAGCAAGACAAAGAAGGCGAAGAAGAAGGTAAAAAAGAAGGTTGATAAAATGGCAAGGAGAATGTCAAAGAAAAAGGCAAAGAGAAAGGCAATGAAGAAGGCACATAAGAAGGTAAATAAAAAGGTAAAGAAGAAGGCAAAGAAGAAAGAAAAGAAGAAAGGTAAGTAAAAACGTATTACAGAAGAAGGCAAATGAGGACGCCAAGCAGAAGTCAAAGGGAAAGGCAAAGAAGAAGGTAAGTAAAAGCCATTGAAGAAGGCAAAAAAGAAAGACGAGGAAGAAGGCAAAGAAGAAAACAGAAGGTAAATTAAACGGCAAAGAAGAAGGCAAGCAGGAAGGCAAAGAGAAGTGAAAGAAAATAGAAGGGAAAGAAAAAGGCAAACAAAAAGAAACAGAAGAAAGCAAAGAGGAAGGCTAAGAGAAAGTCAGAGAAAGGCGAAGAAGAAGGCAAATAAGAAAGTAAGTAAAAAGGTAAAGAAGAAGGCAAAGAAGAAGGCAAAGAAGAAGGAAAAGAAGAAAGGCAAAGAAAAAGGCAAAGAAGAAAGGTAAGTAAAGACGTATAACAGAAGAAGGCAAAGGAGAAGGCCAAGCAGAAGTCAAAGAGAAAGGCAAAGAAGAAGGTAAGTAAAAACCATCGAAGAAGGCAAAGAAGAAAGACGAGGAAAAAGGCAAAGAAGAAAAAAAAGGTTAGTATAACCGTAAAGAAGAAGGCCAACAGGAAGGCAAAGAGAAGTGAAAGAAAGTAGAAGGGAAAGATAAAGGCTAACAAGAAGAAACAAAAGAAAGTTAAGAGGAAGGCCAAGAGAAAATCAGAGAAAAGCAAAGAAGAAGGCAAATAAGAAGGTAAGTAAAAAGTTAAAGAAGAAGGCACAGTAGAAGGCAAAGAAGAAAGCAAAGAAGGTCCTAAAACGGCAAAGAAGAAGGAGAGAAAGAAGGCAAAGAAGAAGTCAAAGAAAGTATAAGGCAAAAAAAGGCAAAGAAGAAAGGTAAGTAAAAACGTATAACAGAAGAAGGTAAAGACGAAGGCCAAGCAGAAGTCAAAGAGAAAGCCAAAGAAGAAGGTAAGTAAAAGCCATTGAAGAAGAAAGACGAGGAAGAAGGCAAAGAAGAAAAAAGAAGGTAAGTAAAACGGGAAAGAGTAAGGCAAACAGGAAGGCAAAGAGAAGTCAAAGAAAGTAGAAGATAAAGATAAAGGCAAACAAGAAGAAACAGAAGAAAGCATAGAAGAAGCCCAAGAGAAAGTCAGAGAAAAACGAACAAGAAGGTAAGTAAATGGCAATGAAAAAGACAAAGAAGAAAGACAAAGAAGAAGGCAAATGAGAAAGCTAAGAAGGTAAGTAAAACGGCAAAGAAGAAGGCAAAAAAGAGGAAAAGAAGAAGTCATAGAAAGTATAAGGCGAAGATAAAGGAGAAGAAAAAGGCAAAAAAGAAAGGTAAGTAAAAGGCAGGGCTTTTTTTCAGCCGGAACGAGCCGGAACGGCGTACGGGCACCTTTTTCAGCTACTAAAAAATAATTTATTTAGTTTAATAATAAAAACAAATATTTAGTTATTTTAATTTAATTTAAGTGTTTTTCAACTGTTTTCAATGTTTATTGAGACCCCTCCCAAACCCCAACCCCGTTTTTCTCGTGATTTTAGTCCGCCCATAATTGTTGCGTTCCGGAACCTATTGTTCTGTTCCGGAACCTTTTTTTCTAGAAAAAAGCACTGGTAAAAGGCATAACAGAAGAAGGCAAAGAAGAAGGCCAAGAAGGTCAAAGCGAAAGGCAAAGAAGAAGGTAAGTAAAAGCCATTGAAGAAGGCAAAGAAGAAAGACCAGGAAGAAGACAACGAAAAGAAAAGAAGGTAAGTAAAACGGTAAAGAAGAAGGCAAAGAAGAAGGCAAAGAGAAGTCAAAGAAAGTAGAAAGGAAAGATAAATGCAAAGAAGTAGGAATAGAAGAAGGCAAGCGAAGGTAAGTAAAAGGCAATGAAGAATGTAAAGAAGAAAGCAAGGAAGGAAGTATAGAATGAGACAAGGCGAAGGTGAGTAAAAAGGCAAAGAAAAAAGCAACGAAGAAGCCAAACAGAAATACAAAGAAGTAACCATATAAGAAGATACAGAAGAAGATAAGGAGAAAGTCAAGGTAGAAGGCAAAGAGAAAGGCAAAGATGAAGGCAAAGAGACAGGTAAATAGGCGGCGAAGAAGGCAAAGAAGGAGGCAAAAAGGAAGGCAAAGAGCAATACAAAAAAGAAGGCAAAGGTAAAGAAGAAGGTAATTAGCTAAAAGGCAAAGAACAAGGCAAACAGAAAGGCAAAGAAGAAGGGAAAGAGAAATAGAAGGAAGAAGGCAAAGAAGAAGGTGAGTAAAATCGTAAAGAAAAGGCAGAGAGGAAGTTAAGTAAAAAAAACCGGTAGGTGGCAAAGAAGAAGGCAAGAAAGGGGGCAAGGTAAAAGACAAAGAAGTACCCAAAAAGAAGATAAACAAGAAGATAAGGAGAATGTTAAGGTAGAAGGCAAAGAGAAAGGCAACAAAGAAGGAAAGTAAAAAGCAGAGAGCAATGCAATGAGAAAGGCATTGAAGAAGGCAAAGAAGAAGGTAAGTAAAAACGTAAAGATAAAGGCAAACAGGAAGGTAAGTAAAAAGACGGCGTAGTTGGCAAAGAAGAAAGCAGGAAAGAAGACAAAAAGAAAGACAGAACTAGCCATAGAAGATGATAAAGAAGAAGGTAAGGAGAAAGTCAAGGTAGAAAGCAAAGGAAAAGACACAGAAGGCAAAGAGGAAGGTAAGTAAACAGGCCCGCAGAGAAGGGAAAGAAGAAGTGAAGAAAGATGGCACAAAGCAAGACAAAGAAGAAGGTAAAGAATAGGGTAAGTAAAAGGCAAAGAAGAAGGCAAAGAAAGGCAAATAAGAAGTCAAAGAGAAAGGCCAAGAAGAAAGCAAATAAGAAGGTAAGCAAGGACGAAGACAAATACGAAGGTAAGTAAAAATGCGTCGAAGAAGGCAAACAGGAAGACAAGAAGAAGGCAAACATAAAGGCAAAGAAGAAAAAACGAAGAAGGCAATAAAGGTAAGTAAAACGACAAAGAAGAAGGCAACCAGGAAGGAAAAGAAGAAGTCGAAGTACAAGGCAAAGAGAAAGGCAAAGAATAGGAATAGAAAAGAGGTAAGTATAAAGATAAGTATAAAGATCAAAGAAGATGTCGAGGAAGAAGGTAACTAAAAAGCAACGAAGAAGGCATGACGAAAGCAAAGATGATGGTACAGCCAAATGTAGCCTAAAGAGAAAGACAAAGTAGAAGGCAAAGAAAAAAGTAATTAAAACAGCAGAGAAGGCAAACAAGGAAGTAAGTAAAAAGGCAAAAAGAAAGGCAAAGATTAACGAAAAGAAGGCTGACAGAATGGCAAATAAGAAGGCCAAGAAGAAGGCAAAGAAGGATGTAAGTAAAAGTCAACGAAGAAGGCAAAGAGAAAGGCAAAGTAGGCAAAGAGAAAGCCAGCATCTGTATATTAATGCTAAAACTACTTTTAATGAATATTTTCAGAACGCTCTCGCGGACTCCTTCGAGGACCCTCTTGGTCCGCGGACCAGTTTGCAAAGCCCTGTATGATGTGTCTACTGGACGTATAGGCCCTATACCACTGAGCATTCGAAACCTTGCTACAATTGGAATTTTAAAAAATCGATGGATAAAATATTTATAAAGCAAAGGTAGGCCCAGTAGGCCCCTAGGTGGAAAATATGATATTAATCAAACTCAACCGATTTTTGTCTGATTGGTTGATATTACTGATCCAGATCATTCTGTCTGTGTTATGAGTAAAACACGTTGATTCTGTGATCCTAATTAGGCCTACTACGAATTTCTGTTAACAATAATGCACCCACCATCAAGATGTGATTCGGAATGTGGGTTACCCTAACCTAACGCCCCTTTTGGCAGTCTTGTTGTCCTCGAGACCAAGGTCTTGGTCTCGAGTGCACTCGAGTTCGTTTTTAAAAGTCTTGGTCTTGGTCTTGAGGTTCAAGGTCTTGGTCTTGGTCTTGGTCTTGAGGTTCAAGGTTTTGGTCTTGAGGTTCAAAGTCTTGGTCTTGGTCTCGCAAGACCAAGGCCAAGACCGGCTGTTAATATGAACAGTCATTTGACAGAACTCAAGAATTCTGTATCAAGCCTGCTTGCATCATACGACCAATATCTATGGATGGATACAAGTCATGTTGGTCAGGAAAACCCATTGGCAGCAGCAACAGTTATTCTCTATCAGACGGTATGATAAACCATGGGAAGATTTCAAAAGGACTCACTATCTGTAGGGCCTACATTTACATCCAGTGCTTGAAAAGCTACTCTGTGTGTGTCATGAGCGACTTCAGCACCTGTAGAACCTATTTTTTCACATGAAGGAATTTTTATGAGGTCCACCAGGCACGTCTTGGTCAGAAAATTCTAAGCGAATTAGTTTTTATAAAATACGAAAGGCATTTGGTATACGAGTTTGCATGAGGGACTTTTGAATACAAATTCGGATTTCTGTGCAGTTTGCATTTAAAGTTAATTTGCTTGAATAAAATAAAAGACTCATGTTTTCATTAATATAGCGAATATTTTTCTCCATGTGAAAAAATACGTTCTACATGTGCTGAAGTCGCTGACACACACAGAGTAGCTTTTCAAGCACTGTTTTTCTCATCTATTTGTTTGAAATGTGTTTGGTTACCAAATAAAATTGATTTGATTTGATTTGAATATTCCGACTTGCAATTTTTAGAAGTCTTGACCTGATTTCGATTTTTTGGGTCTTGGTCTTGGTCTTGAGGTTCAAGGTCTTGGTCTTGGTCTCGAGGTTCAAAGTCTTGGTCTTGGTCTCGAGGTTCAAGGTCTTCGTCTTGGTCTTGAGGTTCAAGGTCTTGGTCTTGATCTTGGTCTTGAGGTTTAAGGTCTTGACAACAAGACTGCCTTTTGGGTCGCCCTTGTTCCTTGATCAGTGCTAATTGTGTGGACTTACTTTTTTAAATGTAATAACAGTGAATGTTTCAATGTGAATGTTTCAATGTTTTACACACTATGATGACTGTTCATGCACTGCTCACAGTACAATAAAGACTGATTTGATTTGATTTGAACCGAATGCATTTTTTATGTAAATAAGACGCGACATTTTCCTGTTCGCCAGAGGGACGCGCTCAAACTAGTCGCAGACGTTAGATACGGAGGCAAGACCTAGATGAGGAGTTTCCTGTTCTGTGGAATGGTTCTTGGCTAGGGAGCAAGGCAAGGACTCTTTATGCAAAGGACCGGAATCTCCTTATGTAAGGCCGTTGGACAAGTTATTGGTCCATGGAGCGTGGCGCCTCCAGCGACAAAGGCGTAGAACTTCGTGTTTAGATAGCAAATGCAATGCGCTTTCTGCGAAGAAAATCGACGAATAATTATTTTTTAATTAATAAACAATTGCCTGTGCAGAGGAATTATATTTAATATGTGCTGTATTGTCTATTACAACTTATATGACATTTTATTCGTTTTTAAAGCTAATTTTGCAGAACTTTTGCAGTACGCAAACATGCCACATGTGGACCCACATTCTATCAATTCTTTAGACGTGCGTGTACGTGTGTGTCGAATGTTGATTACGGTTACACAATCTGATGGTAAGTGTCCCAACGTGTTAGCCAGGGCTGTTAGGCCTATTCAGTAATTAACTCTGCTGCCAGTCTGATCTAAAGGCTTTGCATATAACCAAACCAGCTGCAGTCCTCGAGCGTTGCAAGTCAACAGCGTGTACCATCGACTGAAATGTTGGTTTTTATAGACTGGTGTTCTGGAAGATTTGCATTACTTTACACCATTATTTTATAATTCTACTACTTAATATAAAGTTTCAAGTGCGACTTTTTTGCAATTCTTGATTAAATTGTTAAATCCTTTGCAACACATAACTATAGGCCTTTTTGCTTAGTTTCTTTATTCAACTAAGAACATTTAATACAATATATAGGCCTACACAATAGGCCTACTTATTACCATTTCAGATCATTGCAAAACACACAAATCATTAGGAACAAAAGTTTTTTTTATAATTAAAGCTTTCACTGAGTTATAAATTTGTACAGAATACTGTTCAGAGCCAATGCTAAAGTGTACCTGTGCAGACAGATGTAACAAACATGTAATAAATTTGAATCTTGCACTGATTTTAAATGTTTATAAATATTCTACACTAAGTATTTAGTCACCAACGATAATGACAATGACGATTATGATGATGATGAATGATGATGATGATGATGATGATGACGACGACGACGACGACGACGACGATGATGATGATGATGATGATGATGATGATGATGATGATGATGATGATGATGATGAAATCCAAAAGCCCTTGAGATTTCACTACATGTAAAAGAATAAGTTTCAACAGACTGAAAGAGAAACCATGGAGTAACAAGGTATACATGGGTCTATAGCTTCGTAATGCCCAACGCATGTTTTCACAATTTAGATTACTTAAACTACAGTAATTAAAAACAATATCTATACACTTATTATCACTTACCTTTCTTGGTTCTTTGGAAACCGAAAGAAAGATTATCCGGGATTCTTCTTCCTAGAATTCGTGCAATTAATTGCTGAACACCACATCGCGTCTGTAGACTTGCTTGCCTCTCGAGAGACCCGTACACCCGCGACGACAGATGTCGCCACGATCTCCCCGCTGCCGGAAGTACAACGTTATTTTCATGAGTAACCAATCCTCTAAATATAGAATCCTTGGGAGCAAGGATTAAAAGTGGCTAGGGAGTTTCGAGTTTTATTTTTAGGTATTTTACATAGATATATAAACTTTTACTTTTGTTACTGTACAGTGTCTGTACTGCACTTTGTTTTCATTTTTTCCGTGTAAAGTTAGTTTCTGCTAGGTAAGGGGTGTAGTTTATGCAAACAACGATGATGTCTGTTACGGCTAAACTTAATTAAAGGTGTAAATAAAACTTTAATAGCGCTGTAAGGTAATAACGGCTGTACTTATTATCGACCATTTGTCGGTTAAAAGTAATTATAATTTTGACAGACAGAAACATGATATCGTTAAGGTGTATAGGGTCCAAAATCGAAGTTTGATCAGACTTTTTAAAATCAGCCACACTAGCACTTTTGAAGCACAGTCACTGCAGCAGGCGAATAGTCTGACCTCAAAGGGCGGCTGGGCACTGTGGATGCGACTCGGACAAGAGTAAGCACTGATATAAGTGGCATACACCTGATTTGTAAGATAGTACATGTACTTGGATGAGTAAGTGACTACATGACGTACAGTGCCAGCACAGCTCTTCAGCCTATAGGATTTTGAAAACTCTGTCTATGCAAATTAAGATGCTAAGAAAGGTTCCATACGGTCACTTTCAATGGACCTACTTTCAATGGACCATGCATCGTGCGACCGGTGGCAAGTGGTGATCGACCCACTATGGGGATAATATCCACTTAGTGTGGTCCCTGGTATCATTTGAGCTGCCACAGGTACAATTGTAGGTTATCCAATTCTATGTGTTCTGATATGTAATAAATATACTTCTCTCACTGGGACTTGCTGCTTAGCTTGGAAAAGGTGTAAACGTATCTGGGCTTTTTATAAAGAGCATTTGTAAGAACCTCTCAAAAACATGGCTGTCTAAGAGATTTAAATAAGTGCATCTTCACAAACGATGAGAATGTTACTTGGGCTGAGTTAACAGGAATAGTGTGAATGTTCGCAGGAAGATCATTCCAAAGTAATGGACCAATGTAGGACAGTGTGCAGTGTTGTCGTTCCGATTTATGGAAACAAGGAAGTTGTAGATCTCCCGGGCACCCGAACAAAGTGATCGATGACCCGATTGCATACCAACTGGCACAAACAACTCTAGTATATATGTCACGGGCCCAGTCAAAAATGAGTATTTAGGAGTTCTTCTCAGTTAATTTTAGCCCATGTGACCTGGGTATGCTTTGAAAAGAAAATTACCTTTTTATATGTGAAAGACAGTATGTTAAAGTTTAAGCTTTCATCATCTGCACAGAGCCACACTATATGCCACTTGCTGTCTGCCAAAGCTTATTCAGACATACATGTGCATTGAACTGCATTCATTTGCACTAGGGTGGACTATGCAAATGCCATACAGTGTCTGCAGGCTGAATAAGAAACTTCAATATGTTGTAAACTCTGCAGTATGACTAATTGGTAGGATTCCAAAGTTTGGTCATGTGCCTAACTACATGTGGGATGAGCTGCATTGGTTGTCCATTTGAAAATGCATTGAATATAAAATCCTTCTACTGAGGCATAACTGCCTGGCTGGTTGTGGTCCGTCCTACCTTAGAGAGCTGTGTATATACTTCAGTGTTATCCTTACCTGGCCGATGAGACCACAGGGTGATCAAATTGTTACTCCTTGCTGTACTGCCATTTATACAACATGTGCTTCACCATGGTCAGACACTCATTTTGTAACAGGCTTCCATGCATACTGTGCAATGAACTTCTCATTTCTATGCTTCTATTTTGCAAGCAGCTGAAGACCCTTGTACTCAGTCATGGTCTTGTAAAGTTGGGGTACCTATGATGATTCATGTTGAAGAGAAACTAAATTTCTTGAAGAGACACTATGTAAATTTGCACTTATATTTATAATGCAGGCCCAGTGAACATGGCTTTCAGGAGTGCTCCAGTCCTGTCCTGTGGTCATTTTTGCTCCTTGGACAATATACATTGACTTCTAGCGCATGCTTCTAAGGAGCTTCATGAGACGTAAGTAAGTAGAGTATTTTTACCTTTTCTAATGCACAGTTATACTGACACTGGATTGCATCTTTATATGTTCTTATGCTTTCTTTACTTTTACTGCAGGTAACATGTTGAGTGGTAAAGCTCTAGTTCAGACATTGCATTCTGAAAGTTTTATTGAGCTTCCGGTCACGAAGGAACCAGCATCTCCAAAGAGATGCACTGGTTCGGAATGCTATCCACGAACAGACCTTGTGTCAACCAGTAAGTAATCAATGAAAACACAGTTTCTAGTCCATTACGAGAACTGATGAAAACGTTGTCGTATTACCGTTTATACATCTATACCACCATTAACATACAAAATTTTCTCACAATAGTTGAACTGTTTTCAATTTTAAGAGACATTTTCAGAATTGATCTTGAGAGTGAGCCTTGTTGTAAAAGTATCCTGACTAAATGGTTCTAAATTTTTGTTCTGCAGGTCTGTGTCTTATCTACTGGCATGACATCAGTCTGTCTGCAGCCGTCTTCTTGTGTCTGTTTCTCCTTCAATTGACACTCGTGCTTTATCCGACATTAACCGTTGCTGCCTACCTTGCTTTATCCATCCTAACCATCAACTTCACTTTCTGCTGTTGCTATGGATTTGCTGGGATTCTGAGAAATACAAATCAACCACATCCTTTCAGGTATTTTGATTGATGCTTTTGTGCTTGTCTATATTTTTATTATGAAGTCGCACGAGAGATATTAGGGTTTAGGAAAAAAACAAACAGGAGAGTACCATGGATTTCACAGGAAGTGCCGAGGGTCACTGACCATTGAAGAGAGATGAAGGCAATAAAAGCACACAGGAAAAGGTACAACAGGATAACAAGAGAAATCAAAACGGAAGCAAGGTGATGTTTTTGTATGGATCTGAATTTTGATGTATATGGAAGCAGTGTGATTCTCGTTAACGTTAACGATAACGAAAATGTTCATTAACGAACAAAAAATGATTTTGTTAACGATAACTGTAACTAAAAAATATCATTAACTATAACGAAAATAACACTAACGAAAACTCCGCTATTTTCGTTAATGAAAAAAAAGTGCAATATCGATTAACATGGCGAATTTAATCAAACGCGATATTTTATTCGTTTTAAACTATCCTGTTTATTGTTCCGAGATAAAATGAGAAAATGTGGTGCATATTCTCCTTCCAAATATTCTGGTTTCTTTTCGAAAATCTAATATTTCGAGTTTCTTTTTGATGGAAAGATAATTTTTTCTTTCGATTGTTAATTTTAGAGTGAGAAACTTGTTTTGATTTTAATATTCTATGTTAAAAGGAATATTAAAAAAAGTTATCATGTTCAAATTAGAAATGTTCATAATAAAAATCAAATTGAATACATATATAAAAGAAAACGAGATTGTATTTTTAATGGGAAAAATCCATTAAATATCTGTGACAGACAGTGATTACACAAGTACTGTAGCCATTAAGTATCAAATTAAAATCTGAATAACGTTTTTGCTTTTTGGCAATTTCAGTTTTTTCCATGTTCGAGTCATAGAAATATTCTGAGGGTGGGGTAATTTTCTTTGACATAATTTTATTAGGGGGTCCTTGAATGTTTGACAGTTGATGACAAGGGGAGGAGATAAAAAACTGCCTAAAATTTGCTGACATAATTAATCGATGACCCCATATGTGGACCAGGAGGAGTGCCATTGGGGTCACTTGTAATTATGTACTAACTAAAATTAACTAAAATAAAAGTCCAGTAACTATAACTATAACTAGAAAATAATACTAACTATAACTGTAACTATAACTAAAATAAAAAACCATTAACTATAACTGTAACTATAACTAAAATAAAAGCTGTAAGGAGAATCACACTGTATGGAAGGATGACGAAAGAAGGCTATTCGTGGTGGAAATGAGCTGTATATGAAGAATACTAGTTAGAACCAGACAAGACAGGATTGCAATGAGGTGAACCAGAAGGAGTTGGGTCAGGTGGAGACACTAGTAAACAAGATTATAAAAAGAAGACTGACTTGGATTGGACATGTAACAAGGATGGACACCAGGAGACTACTGGCCAGAGCACTTTATGGTCATGTGGAGGGAACACAGAGCCAGGGAAGGCAAAGACATGGATGGATAATGTGAAAGATCTAAAAGCGCAAGGACTGAATATGAGAACTGCTGTTGTCACAGTCAGAGACAGAATGGGACATTTTGTTAAACTTCATTGGTTCACATCTGATGGAAGAAAGAAGATAGTTTGATTATGTTTAAATTTGAAATATGCTAATAGTCTCTTTTATACATGGATCTTGTTTCTGTTTTTCAATAAGTCAAACATCTTAAATTCGTTGCAACAACATGTTTAGATTTTACTGATTCTTACATGTATGGTTATAAATCATTCATTGCTGAAATTTTCTTTCCATTTATAACAAGATGTTATTTACTTTGCAGGAAATACTTGAAGCGAGATATCATCATATCCCAAGATGGTATGTATGGCTTGATAGAGTATGTTGTGATATCGGTCTCCTCAATTCTCATGACCTTCAAGCAACTGATCTTCCTCAAAGATATGAAGTCCTCACTCAAGGTCAGACTGATTTACCAATACTTTATTCCAGCTGTTTTCAAGAATTAGATATATCTATTAGGTTATAGCATAATTCAATTTCCAGCCACATAAAGAAAATTATCCAATTTTTGATCGCTGTTATACTTCAACTTCATGTACGATGCTTCCCCCGGAATAACTCACCTGCTCTCTTCCGTCTCCTCAAGTCCTCTCTAGCCATGGCTGGACTGGCAGTGCCTCTTAGTAGGTCTCTTGAAGAAGCGCTATATATAAATTTCCAGAATGAATGAATGAGTGAATGAAAATTCATCTGCAAGCCTAGGCAATGGGGCTTTACAAATAAAATATGTAAGATGTGATGTTTGATTTGTCACCTTGTGCTGTCAGCTCGTGGAGCTCTGGCGATCGTCCTGGTGAACACACTCCACCGTCTCCTATTCGATGACAAGTCTCTCAATTCCGCCAAATTCATGCCAGTTACATCTTGTATCTCATCCATCCATCTCCTCCTTGGGCGACCCAGTCTTCTCCTCCCCTCACCGCACGCCAGCATCATTTCCTTCTCCAGACCATCAGATCGCATAACATGTCCAAAGAACCTTAGCTTCATTCTTGTCGCAGTTTGTTTTAACGACTCTTCATTCTCAACTCCAATCTCCTCTCGTATTGATTCGTTCGTTCTTTTCTCAGTCCAAGATATTCTCAGCATCTTCCTCCATATCCACATTTCACAAGCGTTAACCTTATTTTCCATGTTCTTTGTCATTGTCCACGTCTCGCAACCGTACAGTACCGTAGGAAAGATTAGTGCTCTCACGAGCCTTTTTTTGGTTTCTATGCTCACATGTTTGTCTTTCCATATCTTTTCCAGTCCGGTCATTGCAGCTTTCCCTATAGCAATCCTTCGTTTTATTTCTGGATCACACTTTCCCTCCTTTCCAACCAGTGATCCTAGGAATGTGAAGCTTTCTACCACCTCTATTTCCTCTCCGTCTATCTCAAAACTATCCCAATCTGCTGTTGTCATGACCTTTGTCTTCTTTATGTTGAAGTATAAACCAGCTTTTTCACTTTCTCTCCTGACCCTTCTTATCAGTTCTGCCAGATCCTCTTTTCTTTTTGCCATTAATGTTGTGTCATCTGCGTATCTAAGGTTATTCAGTGTCTTTCCAGCAATTTTTACTCCCTCAATTGCCCCCTCCAGTTCTGCCTTTCTCATTATTCTTTCAGCATATAGATTAAACAGGAATGGAGACAAGATGCATCCCTGCCTCACTCCTTTCTTGATTCTGAAATTGTCAGTGTCTCCGTATTCTGTTCTTATCACCGCTATCTGGTCTTCATATAAACCCTTTAGTAACATTATCAGGTGTTTCGGAATTCCCATTTCAAGCAGGGTTTTCCACATTAAATCATGGTTAATGCAGTCGAATGCCTTGCTATAGTCAATGAAACAGATGTGAACCTCCTGTCCATACTCCCTTTGTCTCTCCATTATCCACCTCATGTTGGCTATATGGTCTCGAGTTCCACGAGATTTCCTAAACCCTGCCTGGTTCACCGGAAGTTCTCTTTCAATTGTGCCTTCCATTCTTTTGTGAATTATTTTCAGTAATATTTTACTAGTGTGTGATATCATTGCTATCGTCCTATAATTTTCACACTCCCTCGCATCTCCTTTCTTGAATATAGGTATAAAGATCGACTTCTTCCAGTCCTCCGGCCATTCTCCAGTTGCCCATATTTGATTGCACAATTTTGTTATTGTTTTTATCATCGCATCATCCCCTGCTTTTATCAGTTCTATAGGTATCCCATCTTGACCGGGTGCCTTATTGTCCTTGAGTTGTCTGATTGCCCATTCTACCTCCGCTTCCATGACCTCCGGTTCCTTTTCATACTCTGTTACGTCAATTTGTTCTTTTTTGACTCGTTTGTCTTCCCTATACAACTCCTCCGTGTATTCTCTCCATCTATGCTTTATCCCTTCTTCATCGCAGATTACATTTCCATCTCCTGCCTTCATTGAGCCCATTCTAGGTGCAAATTTTCCCGTGATTGTCTTTACTTTTGAGAACATTTCCTTGGTTCGTCCCTTCCTTCCCTCGTCTTCCATTTCTCTGCATAATTCGTTTAGATGTATTTCTTTATCTTTCCGTGCTTGTTTTTGGAAGGCACTGTTCAGTGCCCTTACCTTATCCTTTTCTCCTGCCTTCTTTGCAGCCTTCCTATCAACCGCCATGCATATGGCTTCTCTCGATAGCCATGTCGTTGTTGTGATTTTCTTCTTCTTTGGAATGTGCTTATCTGCGACTTCGACTATTGTTTTCTTCATCCTCTCCCATAGGTTGTTCGAATCCTCTTCCTCTTCTATCTCATCTCTCTCTAGTACTTCAAACCGATTCTTTATTTCCATCCTGTATTCCAGTGTGATACCCTTGCAGTCGTATCTGATCAATCGATCTCCTTTCTTTATCTTTTTCAATTTCGTTCTCAGTGTTGTTACCAATAGCTCATGGTCAGTTCCACAGTCCGCTCCTGGCCTTGTTCTCACATCTCTTATTGTGCTTTTCCATCTTTTGTTTATCAGATGTTTGATTAGCATTTGTTAATTGATTCATTTGGGTTGTCTAGTTGTAAAGTTTGTTCATTTGCTTTTTCAGTTCTACATTTTGCTGTGGCTCTTGGTACCCATTGGAATCTGGTTCAGCAACATGTGCCTTGCTCTGATCTGTAAGCCTACATACTACATTTTATGTACTTCAGGGTATGTTAAGGTACACCAAAGCCTGTCTGCACTATAGAATAGTTCTAGGGTAACCCAGAGGAAAATTACCCCAGTTTAAAACCCTTTGGCCAGTAACCCAAAAATTTACAAGTAATGAAGAAAATATTTAACACGTTTTTACTCAGTCGGTCATATTTGCATCTGGAAATTAGGTTTTTGGCTGTTGGTATATATGTATTTTCAGTTTAGTACTTGAACGGAGCCCTGTAACTTAAACTACATCGACATTTTAGTTTGTGTGTTCCACAGTTTAATACTCATTGAATTCTTCAATTCCAGCCTCACTGTTAACTGAAATTGTAAAAAACCTTAAATAGAATGTCGACAAACTGAGATGTTACCATCATGTTAAACCTAACATAATTTATTTGTTGTAAGAAAACCCACTGATACAGTGCCAAAAAATGGAATGCACTAATATCTATGTACATATTGAAAAAAAAACTACAACAGTTTACTCATTTTCACCAAGCCTCTTTTGGTGTACAGTGTAGTAGGATATTCTTAATTTGTGAGTTATTTAATCAGAAATTTCTTCAATCTGTTATCACATTTTAGATATACTTATATATATACACATACATAATTACATATGTATAATATTTATACACACACTATTACATTATGTAGGTCAATTTTTTTGTTTTAAACTTGGTGGTTATTTTCATGTGGGTTATTGTCTGGGGTTTATCCTCAGAGGTTAATTACTGATGGGGAGGGGTTATTGCCTAGGGGTTATTAGCCTGATGCTTGCAGATCATTTATTGTGCATTGTGTCACTGTTGCGTATGTAAATATTTGTTGAACTATAAGTTACGGATATAACAAAAGGGTAAAACCCTGTATGTAGGTACGTCCGTCGACTCCTTCGGATGTAGGTCACAGTATTTGGAAGATGTTGCTGCTACACATTCAAATCAGCATTTAATAGATGGTTGCTGTAATAAACATTAGTGTAATTTACTTATGTTTACTCTGTCATCTTTCAACAAGCTTCCAAACTGCGAACATGCAGCCAGACGGGAGCCAAAAAGATCTGTGTTATAACAAGATACATTCTCTAACAAGGTCTTGCTGAAACTGCTTGTTTAATTAATGCAGATGCACTGTCACCGAGAGTTACCCTTAAATGTGAAAACCAGAGATTACATGATTAAACTTTGTACATGTGATGTAGTTTACTTTGCTTACTTTATGCAAAGCTTTATGCTTTACTGTTGAGACTGTTACCGTATATGTTGAGTAAGGTTATTGTTTTGGTAGGCACTGTTGGATTGTTTACTCTGCCAAAATTTTATCAGAAGTACAAGGTCAGTACAAGCACTGAGGTGCATTGCATTCTTTGAAAGAATCTGTTTAAATTTTGGTTATCATAAGTTCTGTGATATCAAAGGTCTGTTGTAACTAGATTTTGCATAGATTCACTTCATCAGTCTTTATGACTTACCAAAATATGCATATATCATGTCATATGTGTATTTCAATCGTATATCATATGTATATGTCAATGTGTATGTATGCATGTAGTACAGTAAAAATCTATTATGTAACATTGTGCAATGTGCATGTGCTTACACACTCTTTTCACGCTCTTTTCTTGTTATTATTATGACTGGATGTTAATATTGTATTATGTTGGTTACAACATTGGTGCTCTATAAAAGCTATTGAATTAAGATTGCTAGGGTTTAACAAGCAACTACACACACATGTTCCTCCCTGGATTACTTACAAACTGATTGATCACCTATAAAGAGCTGCATCTTATGCCGGACTACATCCCTGACTTCTGCATTCGGGTAGCAGACAACTGCAACAGATGTCGGTTAAGATTATTAATAATTAAAAACTGGTATTTTATTTTTAGGTTCCAGTGGATGAGTTTACTATTTCAGCCGAACGGCGGCTTAGCCAGGCATTTAACAGGTGATACAGTGATCAAGTTTCATTACCTCTGAAGAGAAAAAGTTTGAAAAATCATGCATTTTTAATTTAATTTGATAATTATATGTACTCTTGTTCTCACTCATTTCAATATATTTTGTGACACATAGCATCTTTACATTCATGAGTCTATTGTTGAACTTGAGTAATTGAATAAGCTACTTTTACTCTATTTCTAGGTTACAAGAGCAAATTGCAACCTACCGTCAAAGACAGTAATCCGTGTTGCAACACATTTTGCTTTGAAATAGATACCTGCACACAGCCAAAGGCTCATCCAACTTCCAACCTGTGCCAACAAGGACAATGCCAAACACATCTGCTGGTCTTAACCTAGGGTTAAACCATATGGCATAATTTTTATGTTTTAAGGATATGCAGTATGTACAATTTCAATTACCTTTAGTTGCATATCTTGTTTATTATTGATAAATGACACGTAGTTAGACGATCTGTCAACAATGCCACGCTTCTTTTTTGAATCTCGGTGGTGCGCTTTTTGATGGAAGAGTTTCGACACGGTTTTACTGCTTGTTAATACATCTAGTCACTTGTATTTGTAGGAAAGTTTGCAGATATTTTGCTTGACATTAGAACTCTAATTTTCAGGTTCATACAACTTGAGCAACTGCTTTTGTTATGGAATGTTTTCTCTTGTGAAGTAAGTTGTACTGCCACAAGCGTTTTTCACTGATTTTTTAATTTAAAGCACTAATTACATGTGCAAACGCAGAAAATCTTAATCAGAAGTGCATTTATCCTAGCATTTATATATCTTCTCACATTTCCATGCTATAGATTGGAGTTTCCATAAAAACAAGTGGAACGATTTTCTATCAGTTAATTATTTCAGCACAGCAGGAATTGAGAGAAAGCAGCCTCTTGGTAAAATTACTTGGAAAGATTAGAAAAAAAAAATTTGTTTAGAGAGCTTGAAAATGGAGGCATGTTTTTAGGTTGTGAAATTACTCTACCGAGGTGATCATCGACTTGAGATTGCTGTTACAAGTACACCAATGAACAAGAAATTTACAATAAATCTGGCTTCTTTACAGATTGTGAATAAGTAATCCTAAAAGGCCATAATTTAAGCTGAAAAAAATCCATTAACAGGTTTGACCGCAACTGACATACTCTAAAGAGACAATCGCTGAGATTAGAAGGAAGAGGTCACCAAAACATAGACAAAAACATGGGGTCATGTCCAATGTGGAATGCAGAGATTAGAAGGAAGAGGTCACCAAAATACAGACAAAAACATGGGGTCATGTCCAATGTCGATTTCCACATCTAAATTTGGTACATACAGTTACTTCAGTGAAGCCTCTGCCTTTTAACACCAACTTCAGTTAGACAGCTGTTGGATGTACTTAGTCTCTGCTGGATGAGACGGTATCAAGCACCCCCTCCTAGCTAGCACAGTCAGCCCTGAAAAGTTAGCCTTACATTGTATCTAGGCCCGAGTACTGCACTGCAGGCTGACTTCATAATTACGGGTGGGGAAGGAGAATGTCGTGCGCAGAAAAGAGGAAACGTCGGAGAGGTTCGAAGTAGGTCATTTTTGCAAACATCATGGACTCTAGACTGTCAAAATTTAGAGAGGGGTAGTCCATGATGTTTATTCCAATTATGCTGTACTCTACAACATGAAAACTTATTCCAGCACAAGTTGGAACATAAACACAAATCTGGAGACAGCAATAGTTATGTTGACTGGAATAAAAAGTACGGAGTTACATCTGAAAACTTGGAATTCTACTCTTAGGTTCTGTAGATGTACATTTGGAATATTTGTGATGGTCAGTACAAGGCCTTTATTTATTTACAACTTGTGGGTGAGATGTAATGTGGGTCTCAACAGAGGTTTTTAATAGGCAATAATATATATATATATATATATATACAATGCAAATACAAGAAATTTCCACAAGCCAACAGTCCCAACATTTTTCTTCATACTGGAACCAGTTAACCATTTGTCACCAAAACTAGATCACAAATTATGGCACAGTAACTAAGACCACAGCACACCCCACAAAGATAAAAGTTCAAATATTAGACAGGACAGCAAATGAGAAATATGATCCTAGCATGTAATAGTTGACTAATTAATACAAAATTTAATGAAACATCTGTAAACAAAACTGTTACCTTTCTTCAGGAAGTGGAACGTGAGATTGGACACTTGATTCTCATTTAATCAGATCAAATAAAATTTTAAATTAACAGCTGGCTTTAGGCTTGGACATGTAAAACAAGCCTAGGTCTTAGAAGCATTCTTGAATGAATTAAATAAGTTTTGATCAGAATGTTACAAAATTCAGTACTTGGGAACAGAGTTTGGGACGTGGGGTTTCTTCTGCAAGCGCCATTTAAGATGTTTTCATCTGGTTCAAGACCCACTCCCGCCTCCACCGCAGCAGCCGCCTCTTCTGCTGCTGCTGTTCTGAGCCGCCTCATCATCAACTATCGTCACTACGTTCCGCTGTCCACTTGTGGTGCGATTTGTTCCACCTGGCCGCGACTTTGAATCCTCGTCCAACTTTTCAAGCATTGCTACAAGTCATCAAATATTATGCAAACTACAGATTCTCGACTGGATATATTCTGTGCATTATTTTAAACCATTTAAATGTTATTTTAAACTCCTTGCCAGCTAGATGTATGTTGTTTTTGATGAATTTGACCATTATTAGTTCATATGAAAGCAAACACTTAAAATCTGTGGAAATTTAGACATGTCAGATACGGTATCAATTTCTTCACCTTTCCTTGCTCAACAAATATTGTGTTGCGAAAAGTTGACCAGCCATGTCTTTACCTCAAAAGTGATAAAAATATTACAATTTTTAAATTCAAATTATAATTTGAAAATTAAAAAAATTCATGAACAGAATAAAATGTAATAAAACACTGCCAAGTTTAGTCACTAGTAAGGCAAATGTAGCAACAGGTGAAAATATTAATTTCGTCCAAAATTGAGCTTATTTTATTCTAATTCCTGATTAATAGTTATTCTAACTACGTACTACATCTGCCCTCACTGTCTTCAAATTCTGAAAACTAGACTTAATCAAAAGTATTTGCTTCAAGAGATGGCTGAATGACAATTTATTTTTTGCCCTGACTGATGAATAAAAACCATTTGGCTACAGAGAAGCTGCTGGCCAAGAAGACAACATGACTTTAAATGTTAAATGGCTGGACGTATGAATGGTGCCATGAATATCATCTAAAGCTGTATTTGTATTTTGCAAAACTGTTGGTAAACCCACTAAGGGGAATTGTCCTGCATGTACAATGTTTCTACTAGCCAACTGTTATAAAGCCACAACTGCTATGGTTGAGTTAAGAGAGCTTTAAAGCCTAACAAAACAAAACTTTGCTACACATGTATCTACATATAAGTTAAAATTATCTGC
This sequence comes from Allolobophora icterica, assembly GCA_963556255.1. Lineage (NCBI taxonomy): Eukaryota > Metazoa > Annelida > Clitellata > Crassiclitellata > Lumbricidae > Allolobophora > Allolobophora icterica. The sequence goes on along the minus strand of OY744603.1, from coordinate 35,926,460 downwards.
AATAACTTCCAATACCGTATGATGACTTAATTTAAAAAACTTGATTTTGCATACTGGTGCTATAGAAGTCACCTGCACATTGCAAGGCCTCGTCGCCAATTTATAAATTTATGATCGGTCATTTACAAATTCCAAAATGAAAGAAAGTCTAATGATACCAAATCAATCAATCAATCAACTGAGCAACTGAACAAGGCAACTATTCAGAGGTGCTCCCAGCCCAACCCCGGTGAAAAAAAAAATTAAGAGCAGAGAAGAAAGGGGTGGACAGGTCACGAGGAAGAGATCGCAACTCAGAGGGAAGCCCATTCCAAATTGTGGGTCGAGCTACAGAGAAGGCGCTCTGCTGCATAGTAGTGTGCATGCAAACGGGACATGAAGGTTGCCACGAGCAGCAGTGACCAAGTAGAACAGAGGGGCGAGAACAAAGCTCACTCAGATAGAATGGGGCACGGCCAAGCTGACATTGCCAGACGATGGAGGCGACCCGGTAGACAATGCATTGCAGGAGTGGTGACCAGTGAAGGATGTCTCACATGTATTCAGAGACATGACCAAATTTAGGAATTCGCCCAACCAGGTGCGCAGCAGAACGGAGAACACGTTCAAGACAATTCAGTCGAGTGAGACCAATATGAAGGGAGCAGCAATGGTCGAGCCGACAGGTAATGAACGCGTGGACGAAAGTGGCAGCAGATTGGGGGGAAAAGAAAGCAGGAAACCATGCGGAGCTGCTGCAGTTGAAAGTGGCACGCATGGCTCCATTGTGAGATATGCAGAGAGAGGGTGAGTTCCGAGTCCAAGATGATGCCGAGGTCTCTGACAGAGGTGGAAAAGGTAATATGGGGGAACTCAGAGGTAAGACAAGCATGATCAAATATGATCACCCCATGAGCAGAGAAGTGTGGACGAGGACAAACCTTTGCTTAGATCAAGAAACAGCTCCTCGATTCCTTTGTTCAATTTGGCTGATGTATGGAAATGTTTTGCCCCAACAGATTCTGCATAACTGTAACAAAGAAGAAATACCCTTAGATAACAATTTGCGACCAACTATTGGCTAAATCAACCAAAGAAAATCTATTGGTCAGTAACACACTGTTCATATTCACAACTAATAGCCAGTGGCTACACACAACAGATTAAGTTCAAAGCTCCTCAGGCATGCCATGATAGGGCAGAAAAACATAGAGAAGTTTAGTGTTTCTGTTATGAATAGAACAGGTCAACAACCACTTAATTCTGCACATGTTGACCAACTGAAGCAGTGAACCGAGCAGACCATGCCTTAAAAAACAAAAAGAAGTTTCATGTTTCTGTTATGAATGGAACAGGTCAACAACCACTTAATTCTGCACATGCAGACCAACTGAAGCAGTGACCCCAGCAGATCATGCCTTCTTGTCTTATACAATACCACACTGAAAATCAAAACTTTACCACCAGAGGCAGTTGAAGAAACATTTTAACTACCTTAATCTTAACTACCACCTTGCAACATCCATTAAAAAGTCATGTTTCAGTGCATTTGAGGGGCTTCACAAGAGGTCTTATATAAATATCCATCCCACCAATAAGACAACTTGAGACACACAGGCAGACAATCACCATTGTGCATTGTTGCAACGGTGCTATAGAAGTCGCTGATTAACAATAATGGTAATGATAGACAATGTCATATTCAAAATCAGTGGGCGGAATAATCATCAAGTAATGAATTATCCTAATTCTAAATTGTCAGTCTCTTTTTAACAATTTTCTAGCCTTAATAAGAAATTTTTTATTCAGTAATCATATTCATCAGAAGTTATTTACTATTAGCATCAAGTCACAACAAGCACAGAAATAAGCATACAAAAAACAAATCAGAATACTCTAATACAGTGTAGATTAAAAGCCAGAATAATAAGTGTCAAACATAAAAACTTAACCAATTTTGTCTACAAATTATGCTGTGCAATTTCCTTACAAATTATTCTATAAAAACCTCAATCATGATGCCAGCCGGATGCAGTTAACCACAAAATCACACAGCAAGTGCTGAAATAAAACATTCCTGTCCAACGTCGTTTAAAGTTTGCAAACTACTTATAAATTGACAGCACAATATGCTGCAGATTCAGATGTAGAAACACACTATAACTAACGTTCCCTATATAGGCATAAAATTCAGTGTGTGGAATTCTGCAGTTGTTGCTAGGAGTGTCGAAATTTTAGTAAAATACAGCCCGGGTAACCTAGCCCATATCTGAATAACCATCACTGTGTCACTGGATACTACTTGAGTGTCGCGCACTTCAGTTAGGTGCATTAGTAAATGTATTTACTAGCAAAGGCAAAATCACCTACATAAAATGTAGATACATTTTCTATGTGGTAAATTCAGTGAGAAATAAAACTGTTGTACTTCTAAACTACATATTAGCAACAGTTGTTTAATGCCTTGTTATTCAATAATTTGATGGTGCCAATGTATTGTTAGCAATCCCACCCAGATTAACCAAGGCACCAATTTATGGGTTTAATTGAAACAGGAGTGTTTAATTTTTCTCACAGATAATTGTGTAATATTCATTAAACTCATCATCATTGGAGAATGATCTGTATCGTCTCTACACAGCACCAATATCAACTGCACACTGGAGTGTCTGAGTATGCAGCAACAGTGACTGGCTGCATGTGAACTTACTGTGGCTGTAAAATTAATGTCCCAGATATGATGAAAGGATCAGACCAGATTCACTAATTAAGACAAATTACAGTAAAGTGCCCATGAATGTCACAGTCTCAGCTAGTCTAGCCAGGTACAGCTAGCCTAGCCAGGTACAGCTAGTCTAGCCAGGTATTGGTGAGCCTTTGACAACTCCAGCCTGAGTTCAGCTGCTGTATGGGTGTACGCTGACAGGTCTACTTAATTGTTGCATGCGAAGATGTTGTTAAACAGCTTGAACAGTTTTTGCAAAGCATTGAGCCACAAAATACTGCTGTAAAGCTACTCGGCTTAGAAGGAACAACCACTCTACATGAAACAAGTGTTCTTGCCAACAGTCAAGTGCCATATCTGTTATGAGCTAGTCCAGCTGCAATTACTTAGTTATTGCATCCAGGCTGTAGTTTTCGATTAGAAAAGCCTGAAGCTCTAACGACTTTGAATATTACCATAGCAGGTGTAGTTACTCTATATAATGTGCAACTGACTGAAAGTAACTGAGAGTTACCTTTCTGCCTCCTCGACAGAGACATGTCTGTCTTTGTCCATGTCTGTTTTGTTTCCAACAATTCTTAGGCAAATATCGTCTCCTAACATTTTCCTAAGTTCTTTGACCCATGTTTTAACCTGCAAATAAACAACAATTACCCATAAAGAAACATTACTTTCTTAACTATATTTTACTTTTTATTTTTATATTACATTTTATATACTTCTATGTTTACTTTTAATTTATTATTTTAAAATAATGCATTTTGAGCAAACCTATTCCTGAATATAAGACACAAAGTTTTATATTTATCTGTTAAAATTCTAGTTGCATAGAACTTTGTGATATTAATCATGCCTTTCATTTCTACAAACTGTAAAATGCAATATTTTAAATGCCTACCGTATATACTTGACTATAGTAATAACACATTCAAGTATAATGGTATGTAATCCCATAATATTCTTCAGATCCTTCAATTTGTGACAAAAACGTATGTTTAAACTCACCAATATTATATAATCGGTTTTATCTGACTACTGATTTAATTAATTAAATATAAAATTGTTGCTTTCTGAATCCAAATACAAATTCATGTTAAAGTTTACTAGTACTGTTGACTGTTTATTCAGACAGACCTTTTTAAATGAGTCTTCGTCTGTTATGTCATAAACAAGCAGGGCTCCATTACTGTCGCGGTAGTAGATTGGCCCAAGGGCATGAAACCGCTCCTGACCCGCAGTGTCCCACAAGGCAAGGTTAACCCGGCGACCGGCAATATTCAGCCGCTTGGTCAGAAATGAAGCCTAATGAATAGACAAGATACATCAATAGACAACAAAACATCACATGCCAAATGGAACCAACTGTAAAACTAGGACTGTTGATTTTAAGATTAATTAATCGATTAATTGTTAAAAATTTTAATCAATTAATTTCTGCTTGTTCGATTAATTTTCTTACTTATTTCATGATGTCGAGCGGTCCATTTCCGGAGTAAACAATATGGTTAACAATGATAATGTGAAACGTTTGAGTGGAAAATTAAGCGATCACTTTGCATTTAAAGTAAATGCTAATGGAAAAGAAGATGGCAACAAAATTTTTTAGACAGAAAGTAGTAACTATTGACTACTTTTTTCAGTTTCACCATTTGAACTTTAGCATGCACAATGCTTGAAGTTGTTTGTAGAAGAAAGTAGTAACTGACTCAGTGACTACATTTTAACAGCTTCCATGCTTTGCGTAACAGATACCAAATTAATCGAATTTAATCGATTAATCCTAGTTAAATGTTGGAGATTAATCAATTAATTTTTTAATCAGTACCAGTCCCATTTAAAACATTTAATCAAACAGATTCATGCAGCAGCCTACACAACAGTTACCTCAAGCACACGGATATTTAAATCTTAGGCATATGTGTTAGAATATCTTCTGCATACTATAAATCTTCTGTAGACTATTGTATACATACCAAAAATAATATATAACCTATAGCTGTAATTAAGAAGTCTCTTAGAAAACAAATTCTTTTTGCCCATGAAGTCACAATGTATCTTATAGTGCAGCGCTATATAAACGATACAGTAAGTTTGCGGTTGTTTAACGAATATCTGACACAACGTTGCCCAAATCGAAAGCCGCTCAATGAGCCACACCCCCCATTAAAACATCAACCCCTATCATAATGGAAATGACATTCATGAATACCTGCAGTGTCGATACATGTTTCTCATTGAATTTATTTTCGACATAGCGAAGAACGAGGGATGTTTTCCCGACAGCTCCTTCACCCAAAAGCACAACTTTAAACGAGATACGTTGTGAATCGTCACCTGTTGTTGAATTCGCCATTACAACAAATGCATGTGCCTTTTCCAGTCAACCATAAGAACACGATTATTCCAACAAAATGCGCCGACGGTTATGTAAAATGTCGCTAAGTCTGGTTTATGACAAATCTGTAGAACTTGACACAAATTTATTGTAGAATTGTAACGAGTTTGAAAAAGATTTCACTATAAACAACACTCTTACGCGACATAACATTACTGGTAGAGGCATGCGCCATTCGTTACTACAGCCAAGATTTATCTAGCGCAATATTCGGACGAAAATGAAACGTCACAAAATATCACCAAATTATGCACAACTTGAATTAAAAAAGAAAAAATTGTAAAATAACTGTAAAGATGCTATGAGTTAAACGGATCATAAATGAATGACAAGATATAGAAATGAAAGCTGGTCTCAGCATCGAAAGCACCTCTTCAAATTGTGTAGTTATAGCTATAGGCCTAGGCCTATATTTCAACTTTTAAAACTGTTTATAATTTTGCATCGTTTTTTATTCCTACTAACTGTGCTATTGTTCACTATTGTTTGCATTGTTGTTGTAAAGTGTGGCGCTGATGACTTACTTACTTTTCATCTTGTAACAAATTATTATGGTCAAGTTTGGTTCAAGATCCAAATTGAAAGTTCAGAAGGTAGAAATGGAAACGCTGCGGTGGAAGATTTGATGGAGCGTCGAGAAAGATTGCAGATATTGGGTTTTTAAAGTAGGGCCTAATTTTCAATTTAAAACGAAAGGCATACGCAGAAATTGAAAGTTATAGTTCTTTTAATTTAAGTTAAATTACTTTATAAGTTGATTTCCAACGGAAACATATGCAAGCGTGTTGTTTCTGCTGGAAGTCGAACCTTTCGTAGGCCTGCACCGCTTTTCTTAGCTACATTGGTTAGACCGTTACAGCGTAGGCCTATGCAGTATGTTGCATCCCATGCGCCTCTGTATTCCTCCCGATTCCCGAATGGTGTCTCATTCTAGAGATTTAAATCTCGGGCTAGCCTGCTCCGCAGTCCGCACACGGTGCCCATTCAAACGGGCAGCGGTGGTGAAGGATCTCACCTGATCAACTCATTGAAAAATGAGCAAGATCAAGGCCATACGGTCGCTATATAAAAACATGTACAGTTTACATGTATTATGCCAGACATTAAACTCAGAGCCATAGGCGTAAATTGTTAGGGGTACGAGGGGTACTGTACCCAGGCCCGCATTAAGGGGGTGCTAGGGTGCTGCAGCACCCGGGCCCACAGTTTTCAGAGGCCCGCATTTTCGCAAGTACATTACAATTTTTTATTGTACTTGTAATCAGTGATGGGCAATAGTTAACTAAAAAGTTGCTAACTTTTAGTTTAACTAAAATTTTTAGTTAAAGATGAAGTTTAACTAAAAAAAATTAGTTTAGTTAAAACCATAGTTTAACTAAATTTTTTTAGTTGCTAACTAAAAAGTTTAACTAAAAAATCAGCAATATGCAACTATTTTTCCACAATGAACATTGAACACTGTCAACAAAATAACATATTAACACTGCATGGTTTTAGCATTAACAACCTGTGTTTTCAAATTCATACACTACTTACGGTACACATGTAACTGCATGCCAGAACAGTACACATTGCATAGTTTGAAGGTGAAATTGTCATTGATGCTCTGCATTATTACAGTTCACTTAACCTCTGTTATTGTGAAAATGTTTGTCGTAAAAAGTTGGAAAAAGTTTAACTACTTTTTTTAGTTTAGTTAACTAATTTCCAAAATCAGTTGCCAACTTTAGTTAAACTATTTTATTTTAGTTGGAAAATAGTTTTAGTTTAACTAAAAAAAATTAGTTTAGTGCCCATCACTGCTTGTAATTGGGCCCGCGCTGATGGCTATATAGGTAATCACAGCACCCGGGCCCGCACTAGCCTTAATGCGGCCCTGACCGTACCCCCCACTTTTTGGACAGATCAGTTCAAAAATGTCCCCCCCCACCTGTCAAACAAGATCGCCGCCACTGATTGTAAATTACAATATTTACACAATCTTGCCTGAACATGTTGATGTGACATATATGTGTGCTATACAGTAAATACTTTTTGCCAGCAATGTTCATCTTCTATTCCTCCTATCACACACAGTAAAAGCATAAAAGAATTAGAGAACAACACAAAATATAAGTCCACAAAATCAGGCAGAAGTCTTGACTAAAACTGACTGTTAGGCTGAAGATTTTCTAAATGAACCAATTTGTTACTCAGCTTTAACCAATTTGTTACTCAGCACAATCCAAGACAATAATAATTTACAGTATAACTCAGTGCATGGTAATCACGAGGCTTACCCAGTCTCATATAATTTTTTTAAAAGCCCTTGAAACAGTTGATCATTTGGTCACCACTTCCAGTCTTCGATAAAAACCTGCATTTGATGTTTATTCAAAAGGATCAATATATGTGTAGCCTACATGATTGCATAAGCTATATAAGATAATTCAGATGATGATACATATAACTCGTACTACAGCTGTCAGCTAAAGGGTATAAAGTTAAGATGCCTGTGATTATTTACTTTTACACAACTGCTATAACTTTTTGATGTGTCTAGCTGATAACTTTGTAATACAGTATAAATGTTGAGTGCCGGTTTTCAATATAATAGTTCAGTTTACCAAGTAACAGTACAATGTTCAGATATATTCCATGCACTCAAGTTCAAGTGGAGTAAAATGGTCACCAACGGTGACAGGACGGAGGGAAACAAGTGACTCTGGAAGAGGTTGAAGGTTTTTCAATTTGGAGTCGCTCTCCAGTAATTTATTTTTCCGTTCCTCTTGCAACCAGAACAACATCTCCACTCTATCGCATGCCATCTTGTCTCTGTATGGTCGACCTTGATATGTTACAATGTCCTGATACAGTTTTTCTATCTTGTCAAGAAGTGGCTTGAGCCTTACTTCTATCGCAGAAATCTTCTGATTGTAGGCCTCTCGGCGGCGTTCCTCACTCAGCTGCTTTGAGCCACGAGACCCTCTATCTAGGAGGCGCACTGGATCTGAAGCTAGGCGCTCAAACTTCTCCAGCTGTAAAATAACTGCCTCTCGTTGCACTATCAGTTCAGCAACTGCCTCCCAGTCACTTATGGCATTCCTGAGCTTCTTATAGTAAGCATCAAGGCTATATTTCACAGTCATGTCCAGCTTCTGGGACTCCGGCATTTGTAACATTGTCCAGACGATTTCCAGCCGTTGCTGTGCCTCAGAGATGAAAGATCTTTCTGGTGAGGCAGTACCTGCTTCAGACTTCTCTACTGAACTATCACTCTTTGGCGCATTAAGTTGTGATTTTGGCCGAATGAATGAGCCTGATTTCATTGCAGCCTCTCCTGTCTTGTCAGCTGTAGATGACGTTACTGGGATATGATTGCTGTCTGGGTCAATTATTGGAGTTTGACCAAGTCCACCCATCAACACTGAATTTGCATTCCACAGACCTGGCTTGAACTCATTCTTCTGTGACATCATGGCCATCACCTTCTGTTCATTTGCCAGCATCCTATCCTTTTCCATCTTGACTTTTTCAGCATTCTCTTCCTCATCGTCCGAGTTGTAGAAATGGAAAATGACCCCCAAATAATCCGTCTCTTGTGTTGACAGATACTTCATGTAATCATCACTGTTGACCGTACTCTTCCACCAAGTCAACCACGATCCAAACGACTTAGACAGCAGGTCACGGTTGACCTGTTCATTTGCATGCATGTCCACACTGCCCTGGTACAAAGCATCATTTTGAAAATCAGGCAGCCTTCCAAATTTCAAAGTCTGTTGCAAGTTCTTGTTACAGATTCTCTTGTTGTTTCCACCACTAAAAATTGATGAAGAGACAGACATTAACATTGTTCCACTTGCTGGTCCAGGCTCCACATGAACATCAGCATCCAGTTGAAGGTGATCGGATGGCATTGTCTTCATGATCTCCTCAAAGACACCTGTCATTTCTTCCTTACGAAAGAGGTTGGCATCTAGCTTTTTCAGTGTGTCAGCTCCTATTTCATTGGAGAGGTGATTATAGATGGTTCCATGTTTGCCAAGCGTCAAAGATGATAGACTGTTCCTGTTTGATAGTCTAGTGTCAGAAGTTCTAACTGTAAACTTTCTTGGCATCTTTTTTGTAACATAAGACGGTTGCGCATGCAGATGTTTTGCTAGAACCAACTTCTCTCTTTCCTTCCGTGCTTTTTCTCTTTCTTCTAGTTTTCTCAGCTGTTCTTCCAACTCTTCCTTTCTGCGTTCTGTCTTTGAGTTTGAACGCAAAAACTGCAGAAGAGGGGGAATATCGTCTTCCGCAGTGATCTCATTTTCACATACCAAAAGTCTTTTCAAGTCATCATTAATGCTCTGTTTGGAATCCTTTGTGCAATCACATTTTAAACTTTCCTCATGTTGACTTATTTTACTTCGACATTCTCCATGCCACAAGCCCAAGCGTTCGGGTCGACTTGTTCTGCAGCCATCCTCCCATTCATCCGAGTGCCCATCAATCTGCAGTAGATCAACCAGAGACTTGGATCTTTTTAGCCTCACCCTCTCCAAACTTTCATCTTGAGACGTCTTTTTTCTTCTATCCGTTGCACAGTCATTTGTGGATGAATTTCCCTTTTCTACTCGCCCCTGTTGCTTCATTTCCAGCAGACTGGCCTTTGTCCCAGCTGTTGGTAAAACATCTGTAATTCTTCTCAGCTTTTCCTGGTCGAGTTTGGGCATTTCAGCCATCATTTTTGGAACAGCTTCTGAAACAAGTGAGCACTGTTTCTTCTTCGACACACTTTGTGGTCGACTTGCATCTATCAAATCTATAACCGAAAGATAGGGCTTCAATTCAAGATTTGGCTGCTTCATTTCTACGAACGTCAGACTGTACACTGAAGCATCGTCACAAACATCAGGTTGGCTGTATTTTATTTCAGCCAAAATGTGTCGTCGGACGGTCTGCACATCTAAGAATCTGTTGGCATCACTGGCCAGCTGAGCTTTTAGCCGAATAATGTTAGCTGGGCTGGTGAAAACACCCCTCTTGTTTAGGACATCCAGCTTTCGAAGGTAGTTCTGGAACAGTATCTGGCAGGTTGAAACGATGTGAACGATGATGCGCCGCTGTAGTTCCTTGTTTTGCGCTTCGGTCAGAAACGGATCGTCCGGTTGCGTGCGTAGATCTGGCCAGATGTAACTGACCTCTGACAGGAGAACTGCGATTAGACTCTCTTGGTCTTCAATGTTCATGAACAGCTCGCCATCATCCAGCTTTATACGTCGACGCACGTAATTGGCCAATTTACTGAACACGGTCGGCGCTCGTTTGATCTCGTCATTGATAGGCGTGATAGGTCTTTCCAAACGGACTTCCTGTTTGGACTTATCGTCGACGGGGTCTTTGAAAAGGCTGAGCGGTCCCAGAGTCCTTTGATAAACCTCGGAGATGCCTTCCATATTTAATACAGCGTCAGTCACAGACCGCTAACAAAACTAAACATTGTCCGATAATTCCAGATATGAAAGCCCTTTATAAAGAATACCTTGACAAACTTACTAAGTTAATATTTTAGTTTAAATAACTTTTAAAGTTTATCAATTTTCAAGTTTCATATGTAAACAACTGCGAGGCGTGTGGTTCGCCCTGGTTGCCGCTGGAAACGGTGACTTTGTATCACCAAGATGACACACCCACACTATAGCCAGCCATACTGACATACACAATCAAATAGCGCCATCTGGTCATCGAACTAATTAATATTCGATATCGTGTACGCAGACATCTTAGAACTACAATGTATATGTACATGTACATTTCCCGGCGGTCAGACCCACATGCAGGCCATATGAATGCATATGAAGTAGCAAACGGTGCAGTTATTGATTGATAATCATTGGGTACTGCAGGCTAATATACAGTCTTGTTGTCCTCGAGACCAAGGTCTTGGTCTCGAGTGCACTCAAGTTCGTTTTTAAAAGTCTTGGTCTTGAGGTTCAAGGTCTTGGTCTTGAGGTTCAAGGTCTTGGTCTTGAGGCTCAAAGTCTTGGTCTTGGTTTTGCAAGACCAAGACCAAGACTTTGACAATATGAACAGTCATTTAACAAAACGCATGGATTTTAAAAATTTATCTAATAATTACTAATACAATTGCTTCAGTATTTACACGGTGTGAGTGAGGCTTTGTTTTGGAACATTTATTTTGACTTCCGGTTATTTACCATGGAATGATTTCAAAGCAGACTCACAATTTGTACATATACATCCGGTACTTGAAAGGCTGCCATGTGTACCAGTGAATTCAGCACTGTAGAACGTATTTTTCACATGGCAGAATTTTATGAGGCCCCACAGGTCATGTCTTGGTTATAAAATTCTGAGCGAATTGGTTTTTATAAAATGCAACAGGCATTTGGAATAACATTTCGTATGAAGGACTTTTGTAACTACGAATTCAAAATTCTCTGCAGTCTGCATTTGGAGTTGTTTTAATATTAATATTTATTCTTTAATTAAGCGCCTGCAAACACACTGCGCTGTACATGTACATGTTATGCGATAAATCTGAACTACTAACAGAACAGACAGCCTGCAATACACGGCGCAAATTTCAGCCTACAAAGCATGTCCGCCTATGGGACTCGATCCTTGTACCTCTCGCACTCTACGCCAGATGTTATCCAATGCGCTATCGGGCCCTTTGTTTGAATAAAATAAAAGATTCATGTTTTAATTAAAATAGCGAGTAGTCGGACTTGACAATTTTTTAGTAAGGAATAGAAGTCTGGATATGGTTGTGATTTTTTGGGTATTTTTCTCGGTTTTGGTCTTGAGTTTCAAAGTCTTGGTCTTGAGGTTCAAGGTCTTGGTCTTGGTCTTGAGGTTCAAGGTCTTAGTCTTGAGGTTCAAAGTCTTGGTCTTGAGGTTCAAGGTCTTGGTCTTGAGGTTTAAGGTCTTGACAACAAGACTGCTAATATAGCATAAGAGGTTGTTGGCTAATGCCTTGCATCCTCTTTGTGCTAAACCAGAGAAAGACCGAAACGCAATTTTATATTTGAAAAAAAAACTATGACAACTACACATAATACATTTCACGTGCAACACTTTAGTAATGAGTTTAAAGTAAATCACAACCATACCATAAGGTAGGCCGTATACGTACTGTGTAGCGGTAGTGTGCAGAGGACCTATAGGTGGGTCTATAGGGGCGATCTCTGGAGGCATAAAATTTTAGACAATCACAGAATCAACTTTCTTGATACTACTTTCTTATTTTAACACATTCACAGTGTAACGTTTAAGGCTTAAATAAAATGCGTTAACAAACAATCGTGAAGCAGATTTCGTGAAGCAAATTATAGGCCTACAGTCTTGCTTATAGACTGGGGGGGGGGAATTTCACCTCTGAAAAGGTGTCTACATTAAAATATTGCTGGCCTCTGGGGGGGGGGGGGGAAACATAAATCCTGAGAGGGAATCTCCCCCCCCCCAAAAGGTGTCTAGATTAAACAATAAGCAGTAGGTAAAAAGAGCGAATCCCTTAGACCCGTAAGGTTTATTCAGCATTCCACTCGCTAGGTGGCAGCGGTGGTTAAATGGATAGTACGCCGCCAGTGGCGCCTTGATGGCTGCCGTATAAAGTTTATAAAGTTATATTCGACTTCTGTAAAACTGTTATCATGTGCTTCTACTGTATACATGTATGTAAGGCGCCCTGCATGGCTGCCGTTTCTACTATATGTATGTTCACTGTACAGCACAGTGCGGTTAGCAGGCGCTTAAATAAAGAAAAGATTATTATTATTATTATTTAGGCCTAGAAGCTCCTTTCCGTTAGTGGAGACGTTTTTCTGGTGCAAGAGAGCTTTAGCCGTTGATTATTTGTTCCAAGTCGCGCAATAAAGTAAACACACTCATTGCACTTACATTGATATGGCTTACATTCGCAGACTTTATCAATGTAAGCCATAGTCTTGAGCATAAACAAGTTTTAAGAATTTTCATAGCTGAAAAGGTATGCTCTGGAGTTGTCATTATTATAGGTAATTGTAGCAAATGGTAAGGAGATCACTAAAGTGTGGATATATTTTTAAATTGTCATTTGAACACATATATAGCAAATATTATATTCAAAATAACAAATTAGTAATGATTGGTTAAGTTGATCCTTGGAGCTGCTATATTTATGCTTGGCACAGAGCACAATTATAGCTTGCTATGTTCCTGCATTCTCCCAACAAGATTTCCATCTCATGAAGTCGGCTTTTACATCTACAAGGTCAGGGTCTGAGCTGGAGTCAAGGATTACACATTTTGACTGCATCAGCATCAATTACATAGTAAAAGCAACACTGAATCAATAGAAAGAGTACAGCAGAATATTCAACACGAAAATAAGTAAAAAAACAAATTAATATCTACAACTTGCATTCAAAAAGTTAAGTCATAATTACATATCAGAGGCTTACAAACTTGAAACCTACTGCCAAATTTGCAAGACAGCTGTGAGATTTAAACAGCCCATCCTTCAGTTTTAGTTTTTGATATAATATGTAACAAGACTTAGTGGCTATAGCCAATAATGACAAAACCCACATAATGCACACCTTCATCAACGTAGATCTCAAATGCACAACACCGAGGCTGCTAGATTTCATGGTTGAAGGTAGCAACAGTAACACTGACAACCGAGACCTTTCCTTACAAACGAGACTCGAAAGATGTAAATATCTCTAGAATAAGATTTTAATCCCATACACAACAGTTAAACACCACTGTACCCCATACACAACACTTAAACACGGCTGCAATGCTATACATCTACACTGATTTACAATGCAAAATCATTCTCGAACAGACTGCCTCCCACATTCCATTTAAATTACTTGTATCATCCGTAAACAAGCAACACAATGGCAACGAGTCAGACTAAACCAAATGTTACAAAAACTGCACTACATAAGTCATACAAGTAAGTTTTAATGGCTAGTCGCTTTATCGAAAAATAATGTGTTGGAACTGGGCATTTATTTAACGCAGTTACACAAGCCTCCACAGAGAGTGTAAAACATAGAGGCAGCATTCACACCAGATAGGCTGCGGTGTCAGCATAACTAAGCCAGAATAATATTGTTGTTAGTCGCTTCTGTCACCGTGTCTTGCGTTTACTGTCTCCGCAAGTTTTCCAACCGAGCTTCGAGATCAGCATCAGCTCCATCAAGAACAGCCTGCTTTGAAGGACCAGCAGCTTCAGCAACACTTCCTTTGCCAGTTGATGGAAGTCCTAAAAATGAACACATTATGGATAAAAATACTGATATATCAGTACAGCTCTACTGTTTAGCTGTTTGATTTATGCAATTAGCTGTTTGATTTATGCAATTAGCTGTTTGATTTATGCAATTAGCTGTTTGATTTATGCAATTAGCTGTTTGATTTATGCAATTAGCTGTTTGATTTATGCAATTAGCTGCTTGATTTATGCAATTAGCTGCTTGATTTATGCAATTAGCTGTTTGATTTATGCAATTAGCTGTTTGATTTATGCAATTAGCTGTTTGATTTATGCAATTAGCTGTTTGATTTATGCAATTAGCTGCTTGATTTATGCAATTAGCTGCTTGATTTATGCAATTAGCTGCTTGATTTATGCAATTAGCTGCTTGATTTATGCAATTAGCTGTTTGATTTATGCAATTAGCTGTTTGATTTATGCAATTAGCTGCTTGATTTATGCAATTAGCTGTTTGATTTATGCAACTAGCTGTTTGATTTATGCAATGAATTGGTACAACAAAACTCTGAGTGTAACATCAATATGCAAACATGTAAAATTAGCAATTCAATTAAATAAAATTATCATCCTGTAGTGAATCAATGCAATCTAATCAGCATTAAGAAGTAACAGATTAAAAAAGGATCGACTGAATGAAGATCAACTACCAGATTTGCTTAACTCATCTCTCACTGGCTAAATTCTGTAAAACTATGCTATGGAATTTCAAGTAAGGTCAAATACCTGTTCACTAGCAGGAACATTTAAAGTCATTTATGTTGTACTCAAAGTCTAATACAATAAATAAATAAATAGAACTTTGAGTTCCTACTTACCGGTCAGTTGGTCGGTCAACTGCAATCCAAGTTCATCCAAAACTTGAGCAACAATTGCATCACTACAATAAATGAATGGTTTAAGTTAGACAACAGACACCATTCAGTTTCACAGCGGCAAACCTTAAATTATCCTTTGCTGTATGTAACAATCCACAGCACAGCATCTCAACAATGCCTGGCAATAGACGTTCGGTCCCCTTGTCCTGCCATATGACCGAGATTAAGATCAACACACGTGCAATAACTAGTTTCAAAAAGAGGTTATCAATACAATTGTTCGTTAGACCTGCATATGCGTCTCGTTCTCAACTTTCAAATAATTTTTGATACAGACAATTCTGGTCGAGTATTATAAGATTGTTGCACACACCTTTGAGACTGTACAAATGTCTGTTTAATCATAACAGTAATAATAAGCGCCAAGTTTTGCCACAGAGTGGCAAAACTTGGCGCTTACACTGATTATGAATGGCTAACTCACACTGCTATTAACAGCTGCGTCAGATACTGGTTATTTGGAGAAAACTGTCATTTAGAGCTTCAAAAACACTTGTACATTCCTTTATTCTGATGCACTTAGACTATTGTAATTCCATGTTTGCAGGCCTGCAGTAACTCAGAACACATAAGCTTCAATTACCTGTGCTGCCTTACTGCTGGCTAATCTGTCTAAGTTCTTTCATATCAGAGTACATGATCAGTTGTCAACAGAGACAACAGACAGAAGGAGATGGAACAAAGTTGCCCATAGAGTGGATAATCCTCAGCCTGAGGATGTTTGAAGACAAGACAAGACAAGACCAGGTCTAGCTACTGAAGATGCTAGTTACAATCACTTCTCTTTGAAATCTCCAAGTACTTTCTACTATTTAAAAAAGTCGTCATCATAATCATCAGCACCCAATTTCACCTAATGAATTCTATCATGCCGCTATCATAATGCATGAGGCATCAACTGACGATTGCTTTAGTAAAACCACAGTCATGTATAGCAATCTGTTGTAAAGTCCAATCAAAACAGAGCATGTTATCGAAACCAGCACCATCACAATCGTAAAAGACACAAGAAAAAAGGATGGTAGCTCTTGCCTCTCTTCCTCATCTTCATCATCTCCCATGGCATCATCAATCGCATCATTCATCATCTCCTCCTTCATGTCCATGATCTCCGACTGCTTCTCAAACTCCATCATGATCTTCTGAATCTCAGGTAGCTTTAGCTGCAAACAGAAATCCAGATTTCATCTTGAGCAACAACAATATCATTGTTGCAGGTGATTGTGATGGTAGGAGGAACACCGATGCTGCTGCAATGATGGTAACAATTATGATGACAACGATGATGATGATGATTATTTATTATTATTATTATTACGAACACTTTTAACGCTCGCAAAGTCACACAGAAATGCGAATCTGAGGTGCGCTGATGATGATGAGTTCTCTGCCTAAAGGCAGGTCCATTGGCTTTATGCCACCCAAGGATGAGATGAGTGAGGTGGTTTCCCGTTGCCTTTCTCACAGACAATTGTGGGTGAGCAATTTGTCCAAGGTCGCAATGCAGTGGCTTGAGGTAGATTCAAACCTGTGACCCTCTGGTTACAAGGCATAGAACATACTGCTACCCCACCGCACCTGTGGTCCTATGACACTTATGAACACAAATTCAGCAACAGTATAAAAAACCTGTATTCTGTCAAATGTTATCATCTTGCAGTGGTCTGCAGGTAAGTCTCATTTTAATCACACAGCAGGTGTAGAATCCTAAAGTCCTAAACCGTAAAATTTACTGTCTACCAGTACTTGTCAGCTGACACTGGGACAGAAGTATACAACCTTGTGACAGAGGCAATCGCATACAGATAAACAACTTGCAGCCTCAAAAACAAGCTCATTTCAACAGCATACTTGTATAAACGCAATACTGATTTGATAACGAAAAAAATAAAAACAAAAATAAGATACCACAAAAAAGACACCAGTATGTATTCATTCATTCATACCAGAAATTTATATAGCGCCCCTTCAAAGTTGTCTACTCAGAAGCACTCCCGACCCGACCTCACTGAAGAGCACAGTTTTAAGGTTAGAGTAAGATGTAAGAGTAAGATGTGGCGGCATGGGCTCCAAGGACCAAGCGAAGCTCCACGAGAAGCCCACTCCAGATTGCAAGGCCAGTGACGGAGAAAGCACGGTGCTGCCTAAGAGCAGTCTGCAAGCAGGGAACCAGAAGCTCAACTTGCTTGGATGAGCGCAGAGAACCACAACGTTGGAAATTCAGGGTGAAGTGACAAAACTCTTGCAACTACACTGGGCCTCACCCATAAGGCATCGCTACACCAAGGCAGAGATCCGATAAGCAATCTGTTGAGGGATAGGGAGCCAGTCCAATACATGCATGCGTGTACCCGGCAACTAGTAAAGTGGCTTTATTAAATCTCACAAGGGTGCTTAACACGGCAATCTAACAGACGTGCACCTTACGATGGCTTGACAACGTTTCTTGAGCTGGTCATGACTAAAAAGTTCAGAAGTTTAGTACGAAATAACAGAAATGAATGAAAACAAATAAGCAAACTTTCAACAATCATTTACTCAAACCTGTTTATTCATCACAGTCATTGCTTTTGTCACACCCTTCATTGCTTGCGCCATTGCATCGGTGGATTTCAGTGTCTGCAGTTTGAGTGACACGGCCTGAATATTTGCCCGCATGATCATAAATTTCTTGATGTATCTTCTTGTTCGAACCAAATCTTTAGCCATTATCTTCACAGCATCCTGTTAATCAATAAATTAATCACTGAAGCAGTCACTCACAAGATAAGTAAATTAGATTATGTTAATTGCTGTATCAGACTAATTAATTAATCACTCAAATAATTAACTACTGCATCTATAAATCAATGAACTTATTTACAATTAACGAAAAATGACAGATAAATCATTAAATTAACAAATCATTAAATAAACCTAACAGTTAATCACCCATCTTGTGTTTTACTCAATCAAGCCTTCCTAAGTTAGTATGAAATCAATACGCAAATCAATCCACAAAAAAACTAGAATTTAGGATTTCCAATACGGTGATGTCTAAGTTGGAAATAAGTATTCTGGTAATTCCCATTGTGGCATTCTTGTAACAACATCCAACAAACAATTGATGAGGCCCTGAAGCCACACCCACTCAATGGGTGAGGTCCCACTGAAGGTGGAACAATGAGACGTCCTTTCTCAGTATATGACCAAAATTTTCATGTCTCTCCCCATCTTCTTAAAGTTCTAGCAGTTTTTTCTTACAACCATAAAGCACCCATAAGTGCCTATATATCGGGACAAAAGGAAGAACTTGCCCCTCTTCGAATTAAGGCACGAACATTTTAAGTCTACATCAGGCCAAGCAAAATTCCAAGGTGTCCAGTTTTTCACGATTTGCTCGCTGCCAAAATTAAGTGTGCACCCAGGATTTTAATTCTTCCACCCTATTTGGCACTTATTCATTGGTTTTGTGTTCTGTCCATATGAAAACAAACCGACATACCTGCTGACCCTGTTTGGCCATCTTTTTGATGTCTGCTATCACCTTCTTCTCTTGCTGTTCCATTCGCTGGCGTTCCCTGTCAAGGTCCCGCATTGCTTTGTTTAGCGCACGTTGGTTCTGCCTTAGCATCTCCTGAGGTGTCTTCTTCCGGCCAAAAAGCCACTCCATGTTCAGTCAATGTCGGTCACAATACAAATGAAAACTGATTGGAGTTAGGCGTGAGCTTTTGAAGATACACTATAAAGCGAAGAAAGTATCCTGAAATCCAAAACAAACAACATCCAATAAATTGCATGATGGATGTGAACATTGAATAACACAGTTTAACTCATAAACAAGTAGGGCCAGATATTATTGCAAATTGATAGTGGTAGATCATGCACATACCTCCAATATAACTGAACTACCATCTACAGCAACTCAACTATGATGCCTAGTACTTCCATTTAGTATAATATCTCACAATTAAATCCACCTCCTTAATCACAATTTCTCTACTCACAATGTAAAGTGTTTGACAACTTGGCTGTTACTGTTCACCAACTATTCATTCCATGTTCCCAAGACTGCATGATGTATTAAGATAGCTTGCAATGTGATTGTGTCAAATTGTAATATAAAGGCTAGAGACTACCAAGCTCCTGTTGGCTTCATGTATAGAGTTTGTCTGTGTGCTTCAAACTTAACCCTGGGAAATCCAAGCTCACCAGCTGATGTGACCATACCTTAAGCACTTAAAGCTAACTGCCTCTTCATCAAATGCAGATATCGTCAAGCAGTACATAAATGGTAAATAACGATTCTGTAAGAAGAAATTGGGGAAGCAGAATTGGCTGTTTGGTAACTTTACGAGTGCACTGAACTCCCACTCTCTATGTTTTCCTCTTTACTTTTCCCATCTGCCATGCTCAGGATCTTGGAGTCATGATAGATAGACTCAACACTCATTCTAAAACCTCAAATACCTGAAACTTCTCAACTGTGCTTGTTTCACCTCAGACGGACCTGCCTGCTTTGCTATACTCTGGATTCAGAGTCACTGAAAACATTGATACACAGCCGTATTCTGACAAAACTTGACTACTACGAGTCTATATTGTATTGGTTTTCCAGAATACACATTGCTTCCTCAACATATAATGCAATGTCTGGGACTCTGACACCAAGATCATATCCCAGCAGTTCTTCATTCTATACACATGATCCTTGTGTGTGAGCATATTCGTTTCATTCTGACACTTCTCGTGTACAAAGCATGTGCAAATTGTTTGCCTGCCTACTTATCTTCCATGGTTATACCCTACATCTCTGTTAAAGACTGATCCTCTCTGATCAGCTGGACAGGATGTTGTTCCTGGTACACTTCTCATCTTTGACCAGCATTCATTCACAGTTGTTGGTCAGCTGTCTTTCACCCTAAACTGAAAACTTTGCCTCCTCCAGTCTGTGTACAGCTCTTAATGCATGTCAAGCAGTCTGTGTATGTTGAGCAAATTAAATAAACTAACCTTCATACAGAAATACAAATTTCACCAGTGCCAGCACCAACCTGATGGCAAAACTGTTCTGTGTAGGTTCTCCTATGAAAGTAATAACTTTAGGTAAGGAGGGTGGATACTGTTTATTCGACTTCCTATTTAAACTATTTCGTATTGATGGCGAACATGATAGTCTCTAATACGATACAGAACTGGCGACATATGCAAGTCAATACCTTCACACAGAAATAATACCGATATTTAAGGAAATTAGGAATAACTTTAAGCTAATAACCAAATCGGTATTTAAATAAGATAACAAAACAACGTAAAATACGCTCTTTACAGGCCTTTTGGAGCGAGTGGTAATACGGTTCTAGTCAGAATCGAGCAAGCAGGACTTCGATGACACACTTATTAGTTCAAGTTACAGAATTTGATGATTGTGAGTCATTAAAACGTAATCAATTTGTTTAAACAGTAAAGTTAACATCAACATTATAAACACACCTATTATCACGTTTGCTAAGGTATGGCGGCTATTTATTTAGGGCCTACACTCATATAAAATAAAGCGTATGACCCCAAAATTGAAGGACACATACAAAGAAAAATCACGGATCAGTATGCAGATAAATGCAGATATCTTTTCAAGATTGCTTAAAAACTATCTTGGGCGATCTTAGCCCCTACTCATTTTCATTACGTTAAAATTACATATTATTACTTACTTACTTTATGGCTTGCGTTACGTCATCCACTGATACAATTTCGCACAATATTCTAATCGAAGGCAGCGTATCCAAGTCTCTAAACTTTTATTTCGCTTTTACATGACTTTATTATTGGAACGTTACACTATGATTAAATCCGCTGTTTTATTTTTAAGAAAAGTTCAAAGCTAGGCTACAGTTTTCCGGTTGTGTAAGATTATTACATCAAGCTAACTGCCAAAGTGCTTGTAGAAGTTATATACTTCCGAGTTCCGATTACCTCTTCATCAAACGCAGATATCGTCAAGCCAGTGGCGTCACGAGGGGGGTGCGGGGGGTGCGGACCGCACCGGGTGACACCCTCAGAGGGGGTGACACCCAACATGAGAAAAAAAAATTTTTAAGATGAGGTCATGACTTTTTGGGGAGACGAATTCGTAAAAGAAGGTCATCAGGTTTTGTTCTGGTATTATGGTTGGAGGCCGAAAAGAAGGATGGAAATAGTAAAAACCAGGCGAATGACTAATAAAAGGTCATCAACTTTTTTGGGAGATGAAATCGTTGGAGACGAATTCCCAAAACAGTTTCACTTTTTTGTGGAGACGAATTCCTAAAAAAAGGTCATCACTTTTTTTAGGGTGACACCTTGACTTACCGCACCGGGTGACACCAGCCCTAGTGACGCCACTGCGTCAAGCAGTACATAAATGGTAAATAACGATTCTGTACGAAGATATCGGGAAGCAGAATCGGCAGTTTTGTTACTTTTGTAACTTTACTAGCTTCCTGTCTCTGTCTCAAGGCACATAGCTTAAAATAGTAAGTAGCAACTATGGAAACTCCCTTTGATTTGGTTTGGCCTGCTGGAAATCGGACTTGGACCTCTTTTGGACTACTCTCTGGAAACCCCCTCTGATTTGGTTTGGCCTTCTGGAAACCGGACTCGGACCTCTTTTGGACTACTGTCCGGAAACCCCCTCTGATCTGACGTTGCGCTCGTGAATAGGCTGGTGCCCTGCGCTTGACCTTCGAGTGGCGCTTTAGAAGTTTGGAGATTACGATCACGATCACAGACCTTTTCACACTCAGCAATCTCTAGCGTATGTCTGTTAATAAATGTCTATGAAAATCGGGATCGTATATAATCTCTTTGGTCTGTCGTCGACGTAAGAAAATGGCGGTCGCAGCTGACGAAGTTTGTGGAAAACTGGAAGACATTGAAAGCTCTGAAAATAGGTAAAATGCTGCAGCAAAACAATATAAAAGATCACAGACTTTACTGTATTAATGTTGTTTCTGGCTGCGAAAATATCTTATTGTTGAAGTTATGGTTTGAACCACAGGGGCAACTTTCTCCGGCGTGTTAAGTATTGAGTGATATAAAAACGTGTATCAACTTAAGTTTTTAAACTTATTTAAGAACGCCTGGATTATCTTCTGGAGTTTCAACAAACTAATTTCTGTGACTTTATTTCCATTTCAGCAATTTGTCACAAGAATTGCAAGTTTTGAAAGAAATCTACATCACGGAGTTATCTATAAATAGCGATGCCAGGTAAATTATTTATGCAGTTGGTTGTGTATTTTACTGACATTTGACATTACGAGCGCTCGTGAATAAGCTGATGCCGGCGCTTAGCTTTAGAGTAGCGCTTTAGAATTTTGGAGTTTACGATTACGATTGTGTACTGGGTAAAATTTAATTTTGAGATCATCTGAGGTCGATAACCGTTTCAACATTATGACCGCCCCAGAATCGAATAGAATACAGTGCAAATCGGTTAAGACGAAAGACAGGGTACCAGAGTAACAATTTTGTCTTAACCGAATTTCGTATAAACCGTTTGACAACAATAGACACAGCAAAACAAGAAACGAGTTATATGTGTAGTTCATGACATACATGTAGGCCTACGAGTGCATGCATTATGCTTATGGTATATGCGGCTATCTAAAATTTATATTACAGAGATAAGTTTATTCTACTTAAAAATATCAGCAATGTCTTTTAAATAGAAGAATTTTTACAATATTACGTGTGACAGGCAGAAGTGTCGGTTTTTAACCTACAGATATTACAGGGTTGTATGACTCAGCGTCGGTGAATCTGTCAAAGATATCGACAGCACCTGCCCTAAGGTTGGCCCTAGGGAAAGGACAATATGTCGACTACCTAGTCTCATGCATACTAGATTAAGCTAGCCGGTTGAAGCCTGACCCTTTGGACCTGTAAGCTACAGCAGATGCAAATTTAATTGTTGAAAGACAGATTTCTTCTGCTGTGTTAATGTCACATGTGTTAATCCAAAAGGCAGACGAGGGGCAGTGGAATGGGAGAGAGTGGTCGGGCGTAGAGAACACGACTGCTACAGACAGCAAGGACCACACAGCGACACACACAGGCACGCATGCACAGCGTACAGATAATTATAATATTCGGCGTGTGGGCTTGCTGCGCTGTGAGTGGGGATAGGCAGAGAGTGGGTCAGTTCATCTCCGGGTGGAAACTCGATACGCCTGTCCCTCTTCACAGCTGGACCAGTTCGCTGAAGAATATACAGGCTATAGTGCCTGTCTATGATGAATTTGATGCTCATGTGTTTCGATCATTTCATCCAATAATAAACATGTGGGTCTCAGCTATATCTGCACCGAATGGAGACATTTATCAAAGACCGACGATGTCAATAACGGTAGACATATACAAGGTGGGACGAAACCTTACCGCAACCTGTGCGGATGTTGTGTATCAGTCAACCTTTCATCTTATGCAAAGGATTTTCCCTTGAACTATATTTACGGGACTGAAAATTATTTTCGTAATAACCGATTTTTTTGTCTTATCAGTTTCGTAGTAAGAGAATAATTTAACGTTAAAACGCATTGACACGGGAACGGACCAAACTTTCGTTACGTACTAAGCGATATTTCGTTCTAAACGTTTTCGTCTTAAGTGTTCTGCACTGTAGAATGCTGCGACCTGCCACAACCTAAGTCTCTCATGTAAATAAGTACACGTTAAGTAGCAAAAACAATATTTACAATGGAAAACCCACTTCCACAATAACGTATTTAGTGAAATCTGAACTTCTATTTTCGGTGAAAAAGAATTACATGATGCATGCCTCTGCAGTACATATTAGACTATTAACAAAGTCTTTAAATGCTGAAATGCGCTTTACCAAACCTACTCCTGAAGATGTCTTGGAAACAACTTGTAACTTGTGCCAAATTTTCCTTTCTGTCTCTCTCCCTTTTAGCAGGCACATTCTGTGCCTTTTCATCGTGCGAATCTACAAAGTTCCTTTTATGTGCAATAACAGAATGCAGAAAATTGCCATTTTCCCCATTTACCAAATTAGAATAAGCTCGCCATCCATCAGATATTGTATGAGTTCCCAGACAATTTGAATTAATTCATTCATTCATTTGGGAATTGTAGTATAGCTCCTCTTGAGGGGGCTAATCAGAGGCGCTTCCAACTCCAGCACGCTCAGAAAGAATAGTCTAAGTTAGTAAGACCGGGGATTGCCCCAGGATGTATGCAGAGCTCTAAGGGGAGCCTGTTCCAGACCATCGGGCCCAATAGGGAAAGCTTACATAGTTGCAGTACAAGTAAAGGGCAGTAAAAGAACCCACTTTTCCAGGGCATATTTTAACTGTATAACTAGTGGGACAAATGTCCCAGTAGTGTTAGGATTTGTCCCAGTAGTCAGGGTGATTTGTCCCAGGCAATGCATGTAGAAAGTGTAACTAGTGGGACAAATGTTGGAAGAATTGTAAGATTTGTCCCAGTAGTAAAATGAGAAAGGTATGACATTGTTGTTGAATGACCCCTTTATTATTGGTTGGGAGACCCGAAAAGTTGTAAAAAGAAGGTGATGACTAAAAAAAAAGGTCATCAACTTTTTTTTGGAGATGAATTCGAAGAAAAAGTCTAAAAGTTTGAAAGTTTGTGGAAATTTATTCCTAAAAAAGTTCTTCGACTGATTTTGTCCCAGTAGTCAAAATTCCTTAAAATATGCACTGCACTTTTCTGCAGAACAGAGGGCAATGGCCTAGGGCACCTGAAGCAGACAGCAAAGTTCTCGAAGGTAGGCAGGAAAAGGCCTTGTCGACATCGCCATACCAAGTCTGCAATCCTATATTCTCTGCACAGACGAATAGGAAGCCAGTGGAGAACCTCCAACATGTATCCAGAAACTTGACAATACTTAGCAATTTGCCATATTAGTCGTGCAATCCAAGCACATTATGTGGCTCGAGGGAAGACCAACATAGAGTGAAGAGCAGTAATCAAGATGGGCTGTAATGAAAGACTGGACCAGGGTAGCGGTGGAAGTAGGAGTCGGCGAACGAGCAATAGTGGTGCAACTGATAATAGCAGTCCCGAGTAAGATGGTGAATATGTGGAGCGAAAGTAAGCTCTGGTCCAGCCAAACACCAAGGTCTCGAACAGTAGTTGAAAAGGCATAGTCAGGGAATTCAGATGCAAGAGCAGAGAGGTCGAGTTGTGATATACCTTCCAGTGTTTCCTAAGTGCAATTACTTCAACAAGGAAATGAAAGGAAAGTTATTTTGCAAATCTGTGTTCCTGCATAAATCTTGTGTTCATTACTCATTACCTACTCGAGCGAGTTCGCTGTGGAACAGTGCAGTGCTCTATGATATCGGAGTCTGTGGCGGCCATGTTCATACAGTTATCGAACACAGGTAACAAAATACATGTATTAGAGTTTACTGTTAGCTGACAGTCAACAATTTTTTACCCTGACGAATCCACTCTGCTGTCTTCCCATTACCCTCAACCTAAACACAACCCATTTCATAGCTCTTCTTTCTGGTCTTGTGGGAACTGCATTTTGTTCTTCACTTGGTATCTTTGAGCACTCTGTCTGACTTGACACAGCATTCATGAATAAGCTGGTGCACGATGCTTAGCATGTAAGTAGCGCTGAAGAAGTTTTCTAGAGCAGCGGTTGCTTGCTTACGTAACTACTGCCCATACAACTAGTAACTATGAGCCTGGACTGGTGTAGAGCTAGAGGACTGCATTGTTAGCAGTGTTGATGCAAGAATTTTTCTGATATTTTTATTGGCATTATTATGTCTTCTGTTTGAAGTGGTCATTGTACGTCCATTGATGTCCAGCTTCATCCTGCAACTGGTGAAAATGTTTCCCAGAAATGGGTCTGTCTTACACTTCAGTTGATTCCTCCACCAGATGTAAGTGAACATTTTAACCAAATCCTTAGCCATTATCTTCACAGCATCCTGTTAGTCAATAAATTAGTAGCAACCGTATGGCATTGTTGCTTTTCAAATCTATTGAAGGCTTGGATCAATTACTTGAAAAAGCCAATTAAATTACAGTTACTTTTGTACTTAGTCAATTATAATTACACCTTATTCAGCCAGGATCAATTAAATTAAAATTATTTTACTGTGAATGACAATTACTTTTCAGTTATAATGCTTAAGCGTTATCATGTTACAGGCCTACAATACTTGTGTGTTGATTTCATGTAAGACAGAAACAAGAAGTAAACCTGCTAATTATACTAGGGTCACTCAGTGTCACTATAGGGGCTTGTTACATTTAATGAAAATTGTACTTTCAGTCTTACCTGCTGTGCTAATATTCTCTCAGCTGGAGCCAAAGATGCTGGATTTAACAGGTTTCTTGCTGTTCTACAGCTGTAGATGGGAAGTGGGGTGCATGAGATGTCCAACAAGCCATCAGGTCACCCTCATAGTTCAGTGGCCATAATTTGATATATTCGGTCAACTCAACAGTGTTTTTATGAACCAATATAGTTTCAGCCTAAAGTTTTTGTTAAATTACACTGGATAATTTTAGTATGGTTCATAATTTGGAGGAATTCATTTTAAACTGGATTCTAATTTTTTCTCAATTTCTTTGCAGTATCCACACTCTATTCCAGAGATTTGTATCCGAGGACCTCGTGGATTGGCTGACGAACATGTAGCTAGGTAAAACTATTTTACTTCTATCTATCTTTGTTGGCATTACTACATTTTTCTATTCTTTTCACGATAAATGCAAACTTGGAAAGCTATACTTGCAATAAACTGAAATAAACTCTTAACACTTTAACGATGAGTGTGCACTAAAATGTATGGAAAACGAATCCCTTTCATCATTAAAGGGTTAAAGGTAATTATGAAATTGTCAAAGTCATGCAGTCATCCTGCATTGGCCACCATCTGGTTTAACATGGTCCACACAGCTGACAGGGACCGGATGCGATAAGCTGACAAATGACTGAAGTGAATGGAGATAATTAATTGGACCCATCACCAGCAAATGGCATCAGGAACTGATGAAGATGAGAATGAAACTAGCTGGCCCTGTTCACCAGGTATCTTTCTTACTTGAAATGGCAATATGTGGGCAGTGGACAATTTGTTTTGTATTTGAGTTAATGCTTTAGGCTCAAGACATTCTTCAAGTAAATGCGCCAGGCATTCCAATCGAGACACAATGACAGTTAATCTAGAATTCTAGATGTGTGAAGTAAGAAATGCATTGTTATTTGTCTTTGGTTTCTGTGCAACTATCTTAGACACTGCCATCTCATTACAGTACCATAATTGAACAGTCCATTGCCTCTTATGTTTTGGATCCACATACATGTATCTGGAACAGAGATTGCATATTCTGTCATTCATTTGTTTGAGATCATTTCTAATTTTGCTTCCCAGCATGAAGAAAAGGCTATACCAGATTGCTGAAGAACGAAAGGGCGAACCTATGATGTACGAACTCATTGAGGTCAGATCATTGTTGTCTTTTGCTATAGATGTTACAGGTGTGTTCAATCTGTTGTGTTCTGTCCCTTGCACAGGAAGGATTTTCTGTTTTGGTTAGATCGAGTCATGTATGAAGATAAGTTTTATACCAACTATAACAACTGCAATGTTTATTTGTTTGGCTGTTTGTATTTTTTTACGTAAATTTGTATGAAGATGCCTATTATGTAGTATGAGTAAATGTAACTCTCAAAAGGAAATTGTTAGTGTGTCTTGTGTTTACATCCACAAACATCATTTAATGTTTGTGAAGTTTATAATTTGTTGTTGAATGTTGGAGGTAAGGTTTGGAAAGTAGTTTGATTAATATGCTTGCCTTTTTTGTGCTCCATGTTGTTCTGTCTCTGATGTTAAGTCTTGGGACTCTAATTAGTTAAAGCATATAGATGAGCAAATACCTAACCATTTACTAGGAAAGGTGACCACCAGCATGAGTGTCAATAGCCAGTCTTCACTCTGACTTTCATATATCCTTTCCCCCATTCTTTTTCCAAACTGTTGAGAACTCATCTGTTTCTAAAATCTTTGCTTTGAGGTGGCATTAATTGACATGTTGTGTGAGTTAATTAATTATGCTATCCAAGTGTTTCAAAAGCTGCTGTATTTTATTTTCTGATAAGTCTGCCAAGGAAAGTTTGACTCAGCTGAACGTCCCATATGGTCAGTGCATGATCTGTCTTGACGACTTCAGTGGCAGTTACAAGGAATTTACAAAGACTGACTGCTATCATTACTTTCATTGTGGCTGCCTTTCTCTGTACGTTGACCATTGCAAGACCGAACTTGAAGCACCCACACCAAGCAATGCTTTCACCAATACAGAAGTCAATAAACAGGTCAGTATTTTCCATTTATGTCTTCTCTAGGTTTACATGTTAATTGCTACTTTCATACTTGCAGACATTGTTTGCATATATGTGCAATTGTGTGTGCATTTGTTTGTTAGTGAAAATGAGTTTCTTACATTTTAAGTTGCAAATTTTTAATGTAATTTTGGGTGCTTTTTGCTGTTGCAAATTATACATCATTCAAATGGGAATTTGAATTGAAACTGCAATATAAATCAGACTTGCTTCAAGTTTTGGAAATTGAATTGCTTGTTTGGTTTGAGATGGGTTATTTACCACTTGGAAGGAAATTTTCACACTTCAGTTGTTCTTTTGCAGGTTGTTTGTCCAGTATGCCGTGAACCGCTTCCTTCTGACCTTGATCTGTCTGCCTGCAAACCAGGAAGTGGAGCAGAGATGTTGGAGGAAAGGTACACTCCATCGGAAGAGATGCAAGAGCTGCAGAAGACGATGGCTGACCTCTTTGAGAAGCAGAAGCAGAAAGGTGGCATTATAGATTTAGATGAAGAACGCAACAAATATCTCCTTCCAAAGGTAAAGTATATATTGGCAGAAGAAACTGGCTAGATGGAACAATGGTGCTATTTTGCTTTATAGTCTTCTTGCCTATATCTGAAGTTATTTGTCCAGATAAAAAAATCAAAGTGATGCCTAGGTTTTATCACACACACGGTCATAAACAGTTGATATGAAAGAACCAGCGTAAATGAATTATATTGAATCATAATTTCCAGTTGGCCATGAACATTGTGAAATTCGCCCTTTGTTTCAAGATAAGCAGGAACATTAGACAGCTGACCAGCGTTACAAGTGAGCAACTGGGTGGCTTGCTTGTTGAGTTGGCTGATGCTGCTCGTAACTTGTGTGTTGCTTTCGGTTCTGCTCTATCTCTTACTGGGTAAATAGTATTTGTAAGTCATACATTTGATCGGAGCCTTGCTCTACAAGCACTGCTGTTATTTATCCTATGGAAATTAAATTTTAAAAAGTCCTTTACAGCTTCTTGTTGCTTTGAGACTAAGCAAACTTGGACTACTATTCTTCCACCATGAACAGTAATACTCTTATGAATGCTTCTTTGATATCTTGAATATGTGGCACAGCATGCTTGACTTTATCTCACCGAGGTAAAAATATGTTTGAGCGATCTGTTTTTTAGTAGGTGCAGTATTTGTGACATTCATTTATATTTAGTTAATATCTTTTTATTCTTTTTAGGATTTTGTTTATGTTGGCCCAGTGGAAGAATCTAGTCAAGACACTCCACTGGCCGAGTCTGTCCAGACAGTAAAAGAAAATGATCAAACATCCAAAAATCCTCGACACCAAAGACAAAGAGATTATGGAGGAAGAGGAGGCAATAAAGGAAAAGGAGAGCATGAACGAGGAGGAAGAGGAGCAAGGAAAAACAGAAAAGAGTATGATTTCGAACGATCAGAGTTTAGCAGGGAAAGAGAAGAGTATGGTGATGAAAGAGGGGAGTATGGCAGAAAGCGAGGTGGCTATGGCAGGGAAAGAGATTATGCAAAGGAACGCAGCACGTACGCAAGGGAACGAGGATACAGAAGACCAAGACAGGAAGAGAAACAAGGTACTTGGCGAAATGAAGAAGGAAGCAGAAGCAATAGAAGCAACAAATTCTATGATCAAAAGCAACCAGGAGACATAGGTTCAACAGCAAGTGAAGCACAACATGAAAGTGCAGGTAACGAAAATGGCAGTACTGAAAAGATGGAGCGGAAAGTTGAAACAGAGCAGAGGATTGAAACTGAAAACAGCGAACATGGAGATACTGTTACTCAGGAGAAAGAAGTGGAAGGTGGCTCTGCAAAACTAGATCAAGTACAAAAAGTAGAAGAGGTTGAGTCACAAAGAACCATGAAGAATTCGAGGCAGAATGACAGCACTTTTCATGGAAAAGAAGCTCCTTCCAAAAAGTCTGGAGACTTCCTCAGAAGAGAGAGACGACAAGAGCACGATCGCTATGACCGAAGAGTGGAAGAGGAATTTCCCAGAAGGTCCTGGCAGAAGTCACAACATCATGGGGAAAGACACCAGGATTTTCATTCTAAAGGATCTGACGATAGGGAGCGGTCTAAATACAGCGAACATGGAGATACTGTTACTCAGGAGAAACAAGTTGAAGGTGGCTCTGCAAAACTAGATGAAGGTGGCTCTGCAAAACTAGATCAAGTACGACAAGTAGAAGACGTTGAGTCACAAAGAACCATGAAGAATCCACGGCAGAATGACAGCACTTTTCATGGAAAAGAAGCTCCTTCCAAAAAGTCTGGAAACTTCCTCAGGAGAGACAGACGACAAGAGCACGATCGCTACGACCGAAGAGTGGAAGAGGAATTTCCCAGAAGGTCCTGGCAGAAGTCACAGCATCATGGAGAAAGACACCAGGATTTTCATTCTAAAGGATCTGATAATAGGGAGCAGTCTAAATACAGCTCTGAAATGCTGAACTTCTCGGAACAGAGTGTGAAAGAAATTGAAATGTTGCAGAAGGAGGAGTTGGCAAATGACAAAAAGCTGGAGAATGCCCCTGATATTGAAGTTATTAGCAGTTGCCAAGGAAAATCGGAACCCATAAGTTCTGGCAGTCAAAACAGTAACAGAAAACCATCTGAACGTGATAATCGTAATAGGTGGCAAAGACACCACAGACGGGACCAAGACCAAAAGCAGTATCATGAAGAATATTCTCAGAGCAACTCTGCCAACAAAGATGAAATGTTGAAAGACAAGACATCTGATGATGGGAGAGATGGTTTAAAAGACAGAGGTTCAGGAATGGCCAGCACAAATCCAGAACAGCCTAAGGACTTGGCTGATAGTCCGTTATGTGAGACAAAAATGCTAGGCCTAAATACAAATGATACTAGTATACCACACGTAAATAAAACTTCAGCTAAGGGGCAGTCTTCCAAGCACGTGAACCATTTTAAGCCTAGAATTCATGCTAGAGGAAAAGCAGGTAACATGGATGATCATCATGAACGTTCTGCAGGCACGGATGAAACCAGTCGAGAACATCTCCAAAGGGACTTTCACTCAAAGCCAAAAACTGTCACACATCAAGAAAATAGGGAATATCCAGGTAAAACAACAATAATTCAGAGAAATTATAAAAATCCCCAACGCTTTGAAGCCAAGAGCCATCCAAACGAAGGCAGACAGTTCAACGATAGGCAGAAGTTTAGAAAAGATGCAAAGGTAGAAACTACCAAAGACAGGAATGACATTTCTGAAAGTCGGACAGCACAAAATGATCGGCCCACTTGTGACGAACCTCGTTCCTCATTGAATGCCACAAATCCAAAATCAAGTCATTCTGACAAAACAACTGAAGTTCCAGTTCATCCTGGGTTTCACATAAGAAGCATCTCTACAGTTGATACAGCTATGTAAGACACCCGACTCGTAACTAACAGTCTATAAATTTATATATAATTTATTTTTCAGTTGCTTCAACAGCACCACAGTTTAAGATGTTCAAGTTTCGATCCTGTTCGTTAATAGGTGTCATTACATAAAAATTGTGGTTTATTACCAGAATATTGGGCTTTCAGTGTTTTTCTGCAGCAGTTGCTGGACTTGTTTGCTTACATCTAACATTTATTGCTAATTGGACACTTATATAGTGCCAATAAACTCCTCAGTCTAACATTTATTGCTAATTGGGTATTTATATAGTGCTAATTAACTACTCTAAAACACAGCAACTAATACAGTGCCTTGAAAGACCTGGCCAAGTCATAGTACTGGTTGTACATTATGGGATGTTGTCAAAAAATGACCTACTTTGTATTCCTATATCCCCTTGTCAGCCTACCAATCTCCCTTTGCAGATGTCCACAGTGCAGCACAGGATGAGATCATGCTAGCCTAATTGTGTAAGGCACTGCCGGCCTAGGGGCGTGCGAACCGTGTGGTTGCACGGGACCCGCAAGTTAGGGGGCCCAAAAGTCACAGAAAATTAACATGAACAAGACACCCTAATAATAATATTATGGTTTCAATTAAATCTTCTCTTGTCAATGAAATAAAAGTCAACTTCCTCTACATCCTAGAATTCTCGTGTATAGTTAAATTTGACTTGTGCTTAACAATATACTAAAATAAAATGATTAGGAATGAAAAACAATTTGACTTGTGTCATGGGGAGCCCGTACAGTATACTCTGCACCCAGGGCTGTAGTGGTAAAATTTGAGGCGAGTATATGCTACCGGTGACCATCGGCGTCAGTAGGGCTGGTGTCATCATAAAAAATTTGAAGACTTTTTTAGGAATTTGTCTAAGAAAAATTTATGATTTTTCACCAATTCTCTGAAAATTTTCAGACTTTTTACGATTTCGTCTCTGAAAAAGTTGATGACCTTTTTTTTTAGTCATTCGCCCTAAAAACCTGTCAAAACCTCTCTTTTTCTTAAAAATTTCATCTACAGAGGTAAGTATACGCTGTATACCCTCGTCTAGAGCCCCGAGTATACGCTCTCAAATTTCTCCAGAGGCGAGTATATGCTGTATACCCGCGTATACCCTCGACTACAGCCCTGTCTGCACCGAGCCTGAAATATCCGAAGGCCGGCACTGTGTAAGGGTTGCCATATATCATTGTGGGATACTTTGATGTGCCATTTCCAGCAAAATACCAATTAGTTGCAACAACACCGTGCATACAAGGGGGGGTGCATGTTGTGCCATTTGCTCGTACTGCCACCATGCAAAATCGGGCCTTTTTGGTGGTTGGCCCTGTGGTTTGGAACGGGCTCCCTCTGGAGCTGCGTCTCCTCCCGAAAACCCAACCAGAGTCTTTCTACACTGCGTTAAAAACTGTTCCTTTTGTTCGTGCTGAAGTCGGGAGCGCCTCGGAGTAGTTCTCTTGAAGACGCGCTATATAAGTGCTCAAATGAATGAATGAATGAATGAATGAATACTGTCTGCTGTATAACTGAAGTTGGTGTTTAGCCCTTTAACGACGAGAGGGATTAGTTTTTCCATACATTGTAGTGCACGCTCATCGTTAAGGTATAGGCTGTCCTGAAACAACTACCGCATGTGCCAAATTTAGACGAGGACATCCGCATTGGGCATAGGCCCTCCAATTTGGATGGTCCATCTTCCCCATATCCCTTAACGACGAGAGGGATTAGTTTTTGATACATTTTAGTATACGCTTGTCATTAAAGCATTACAACCGCACAGTCTTTGTAGGCTAACTCCTTTTGCACAAGTCATTTCGTTTCTAGCGCTGTGAAATATTCTGTGTTGTCTGATCAAAGATTAGAGAATGGTATGAGCAGAAAAATGATTCGTAAGAATAAGTAAATTCATACTCGACCATACATCTATACTTAAATGAACAAGAAAACCAAATTTAGTAACAGGTTACAATTACATCTCTGCAGGAATCCTTTCAGTTCTGTCATGCAATTCCAACATATTATGATAATAGCTGCCGAAGCAGCAGCCGCACAAAAAAATGCCAAACATCTTCTAATTGTACTACACATATCCTAGTTGTCCCGAGTACTAGCACCGTCAAGTAACGCATTCATCTCCTCACCTCTGATCTGCTCCAAGTCTCGTGACAACCGTTTAATCGCTAGGTGTAGTGTCTTGTCAGAATCACGAAGTCTTTGAAGGGCTTGTGGAGACAGTCGCCACACTGGAAGGTCGTCATCTTCCACTTCATCCTTCGGGTTGTCACCTTGACTATGTACGTTTTCTTCGCCAGAAGAAATTGTTATATGCACTTCTTCAGCACTTCTGCTAAATGGCTCGCTTGTCGGTATGGAAACTGTTCCCATCGACGTTGAAGTTGTCTTGTTTGGATTTATCAAGCAAGAGGATGAGCCAGAGGAGATATGAGATGCAGAATGGTTAGAAGGGAGTGTTGCCGACTGCTGACCTTCACTTTTGCCTGAAATTCGATCATGAACTGGTAACTGCAGTTCACAGACAACAGCCACATTGGTGCCACCTGTCAATTGGCCTCCTGCATCTGAAGGTAATTTGGGTGGTGTGTTCAGCCCACCAGCTAGTTCGCTTCCCTTTGCAACAACCGCGGGAGAACCATTGACAGCAATTTGTACGATAGATTCTTCTGGGACAGACTCGTCACGAGGTGTGCGTTTTCGGCAACATTTGACTTCGTCCTTGCACACGCAGTCAAGAAGGCAAGTATTACTACTTTGAAGCAGATTGTCACATGGTATGCTCTACAACGACACCAAAACAATAAATAGCTCAATACTTTAACAAATCTAACCAGCCATGCTTTTCCTCCTAAATATAATTACCAAAAACACCACCTGCACAAAATAGCTCGTGTAGGTATGTATGAAAATACTTTGTCTTTTAATGATTAACTCTCAAAGTGTTGAGCTCAACGCTATGTAGCTGATCTAAATAACTGTGTTTTAAGGTATTCAGAAATTGACTATTGGGGTAATACTTGAATGAACCCAACAAGTCATGATTCTGCGGTTATGAATTTACTTTTGATATATTTCTTACATAATAACAAACATATTAAGTGTATGGAAAACTAATCGCTCTCGTCGTTAAAGGGTTAAACACTTGAAGCAAAATAAATTAGATAAAGGCCAAGAGCCATTGACTTAATGACTTTTAGTATGGGTGCCTTGCTCTGAAAAAGGTTTGGAACTACTGGCTTAAAAATAAGTTAAGGAATGTTAGTACATGGCAATCAGAACAAAATCTGAATGCCAGGTACTGTCTGGGTGTGAGCTGCAGTTACTCTCTAAGAGGATCACAAACGTAATCTGAAAATTTCTGCAGTGCTCATAGAAAGCTAAGTGTCTGTAACCAGGATGAGTCATAGGCACCCATGCAAATAGTATCAACAGGTAGTTAAAAGTTATGTTTGGCAACAGGTCATGATCAACAGATCAGACTGCTACAGTGGACTGTGTTCAGAATTGGAGTGGTGAAATAGGCTAGGAAAGAGGAGAAATGACAATAGGATTTGTTGGAGTTAAGTATTTTCAATTTTGAGTGAAAGACCTGTGTAGCGATTGCAAGAGATTCAGTGTCGGTGCATTTTTAGGCCAGGCCATAATTTTTGCAAAATGTATATACGAGAGATCTTGCAAAACTGGGCATACTCTGAATAGTTTATGCTGTGTGAGGCGCTTTATAAAAGTCTAGATACAATACAATCCATTAAACAGATACAGGGTAATTTAATGGCATATTGGGAATGTGTTCAAATGAAAACTATAACCTTAACTGAATGAATTGCATATTGGTTAAGAGTAAACCACACAAGAGCGAGTTACAATTTATTTATGTTAGTTCACAGTAATGCTCCATATATTACAGTGATTTCATTTATGTTACGGTTGAAGCAAATATTGTCATCCAAAACTATTAACTTAAAGTCAGTTTTCACCGCAAGTGAATACAAATATTTTCAACAGTTAGCAAATAAAATATCAGAATTATCACATTTGCTAAAGCAGTCTAACTTCAGAACAAACTGTGTCAATCTACACATACAGAAAACTGTAAAAATATTGTAAAATATATAACATCCAATTAAGCATGACACTGTTTCAGGTTGATTTGTAGCTATCAGCTCTGGTATGGCAATCCGGTTATTCCAGGAGTTTGTTAAATGAAATAGACTAAAGGCCCTAAACAGCTGTTTATTACTTTCACCATGAGGTCAAGAGATCAACAGGTCCTTACCCAACAGTAAAGGAAACGCTCACATACAAGCCGTAAAGAATAGCATGTTGGCAGAAAGGACCTGGGTTCAAATCCTTCTGAGGCAATCACTGACAAAAGACACTAATAAAGAGACAATTTTAACCACAGTTCTGTTCTAACATGGCAAAACCAATTAATAACGCTATTATCCTGTTGTAGTGCCTTCGTAAAATGTACTAAGATCCTGACATTTGCAACACATACTGGAAAAACTACAACACAATGACCAATAGCGGCAATCACTGAGAATTGGATAGGGTAATTCTTTGTTTTTAACCTGTGTCAAATTAAATTTATCCTTAATATTATGTCCTCTGCCATGTCATTTCCTTCATGTTACCACAAGCTGGTCACAAATTTTGCATTACAGTCAATCTTTAAAGTTCATGCTTGTTCTGGGCTACAATTTTAACACAAGGAAATAAAATGAAATATAAAGGTATTGTACCTTGAAAAAGTGCTTTATATATGTATGATTACAATACAGTGCAAAGCATTGCCCGAGTAACATCACACAGCGATAATCAAAACTAATGAATCACTACGTAAAACTGTAGGGTAAACCATATTAACTTATGTTTTCTACAGGCTAGAGAAGGACAATACATAGGCTAGCCTGAGAAAAGCACATGCAAGTCCTCTGCAACACAAGCCTCCTATATGCTCTGCTTTGGCTGTCAAAAATTCACAAATGTACAACAAGGTTTAGAAACTAACCCAGCAGTAACCACACAAATTAACAGGGGAAATCAAGTTATTGATTGCACACTGCAGTGGAAGACTGTCCACAATAATTTGAAGTAAATCTGAATAACTGTAACAGCTGTAATTTAAAAAAAAAACTAATTTAAATCAGCAATCTGGATCTCCCCAGTCAAAATAAATCCACCAATGAAACTGAGGACAATGTCTTCAGGCTCTATCAACGTATTGTTCAAAGGTAGGTAAGTGGAAGATAATACAGAAATGTCTTTCCCTGCAGTCGCTAGTCACCAATTCTTTGTCACACGGTAAAACACTAAAGGAAATAGCTTAGCTGCAAAGTTTACTTTATAGTCTGAATAGCTCAGCAATAAATGGCCAGCTGCAAACAATTCTTTAGATTATTTTTCACTCTTTGTCTGCAAATGCCTGCCATGTTCTCATACAGCCACTTAAGATTTATCTCTGAGATTCTTCTAAGAGTTAATACAGATTCCTCGATATAAAACATAAGACATGAAGGGGTCCACAGCAAAGATTATTCTTTTGTTAACATTAAGATGAAGCACGCTTTAGCAGAATATAGTACTTATTTCTGAGGTATGTGTAGGCCATGAAACCTTAAAACTGGTGTTGGGAGTATACGATGTGAAAAATAAACGGTCACAAAGTTCTGCCATATCAGTCATTACAAAAAGGGGAAAACAGTGTGCAACCAATGTAAAAAATATTTCACAAACATTTGCAACTACACTCACAGCCAAGAAGACTAACAACCCTATAACTTAGCCGACTTACTACCTGAAGCAGGACTCCCTCTGACAAAACCAGCCGACAGATTTTTTAGAACAAACTGACTTTACCAATTAAATATCCCTTTTATCAATCCCTTTAACAAACAAAGTAAAACAACAGGAGTTTTTTAGGATAGCAAATTTCTCTATCCTATGGACGACTACAGGTCTTGTTGTTTGGATGCATGGCACAGATAAGCTGTCAACTGGTGTGTATCTGTCTGACAGAATCAGACAAGAACAAAAGTAACTGCAGCTCCTAGATTCTACATTCACAACAGATTAAGTCTGTCTTGCCATTTAGCCATGCAGGTTAGATTCTGCACCACTACGTCCAAGGCAAGACGACTCACAATACAAAGCAAACTTAAAGAATCAAGTGTAACTGAATTAAGCAGCGTTTTCTATCTTATCCATTGACGGCTTCTGCAAGCTGCTGGCACTTTCATGACTTCCGTCACCACCTTCCCTGAACTCCTGACACTCGCCATTTGGTACCATCTGGCAATTGGACCTCTGACGTAGATTGGGATTTGGTGGAAGGTCAGTGAGATTGTTGGCAGCCTTTTTTGCTGTTGCACAGCAGGTATCTGGGAAGCAAGTCTTGTCTGGCCCACATTCAAGGACGCAGTCACGGTCTGAACTGATCTCTTCAAACTGAAACAAAAACAAATCACAATTTAGCATGCATCAACACAAGCAGTTTCAGGAAATTCAGATATGACGCCATCATTACACACTTTCAACAATCACAGTCCTCAACGGCACGTCAAGGTTGGATGAAGGATCTTTTAATTCAAGAGCACAAACACTGGATGCTGACAACTTTTCTGCAGGGTTGTACCACCCATTGGCAACAGATAACGAACGATCAGACACTCGCAGATGCATTAAAATAAGGCAGCAGCATCCAAATACTACTAACTTACCTTGCAGCTTATACAACGAATGTGCCATGATACACTAACACAGACATGCATGAAAATTATCTACTGCACAAATGTTACTAATGTGATACAGGTTAAGACGAATTAAGTGCAACAAATCAAAATGTTCTCATGCAGTTTATCTATTCACATTCATTAACAGCAACCAAAAACTACAACAACAAGCAGAACCCTGCTAGTAGAACAACAGCAGTTAAAGCAATTAGGCCACTGACGAAACAGAAAACATGGATAGCAAGACAGAAGTAAAGCAATGATCAGCTTTGAAAGAACAGCTTCACTCCAATAATACCCATAGCAGTAAATCTCGGGCAAATTAAACTCAAACCAACACTAGAAATAACTTTCTATAATTTTAATCAGAGGTAATGGTAACAAGACTTTTTCATTATTTTTAGCAGTGTTAAGTTGCACTTTATTCTAAACATTTCTTGCTAAGTGTATTCGATATTTCCTGATTTTAAAACTTTTTGAACAAAGGCATTCACAAAATCCCTATTACAGGTTAACAAAAGCTAACAAAATTGTTAACATGATGCAAGACAGCAATAAATTTACCTAACAAGAAGAACAACTAAGTGCTAGAAAATTAATATTATCAGCAAAGCAGATGAAAAACAAGACAGCCAAGTGCCAGCTAAAACATACCTTTAATGTGCCCGAGAGTAAAAACGAAAAACATCGGTTGAGAAAAACTGAAAAGTATCTTCTTTCAGCAACGAAAAATTTCAAGCGCAACCCAAAGCGAAAACAAAGACTCAACAACGTATCAAACACCAAAAATCCCACTAACATGCAAAAATAATTTTCCGATTCATAGAAAAAGCTATCTGATGGCTAAGCAATCAAATCTAGTGACTTCTATAGTGCCTTCACCACAATACCAAAGGCATCAATTGATGGATGCTTCTAGCACAATCAGAATCAAAACTCGTCATCCACGTGAGAAGCCAGGCTGAAATCTGATGCCATGTACCATACTAAACAACTACATAGTTCGTACGTCGAAATTGCCAAGTAACAGTTATGTTTTGTAAGTAGCTCATAGATTACTTCTGATGATAAGAAGTCTTAATGGAAAAGTAGAAGCCAAACAAGTTTAAGAGCCAGTTGAAACTATTTTGCAGCATGATTCGAAGCATGGTATAGAACAGGCACATCACTGCAGTGGAAGCAGAATCATACTGCAAGTACAGTAGTTCTTATACCCACAAATTTTAGACA
This sequence comes from Allolobophora icterica, assembly GCA_963556255.1. Taxonomy (NCBI): domain Eukaryota; kingdom Metazoa; phylum Annelida; class Clitellata; order Crassiclitellata; family Lumbricidae; genus Allolobophora; species Allolobophora icterica. Next base: position 35,886,456 of record OY744603.1, on the reverse strand, counting down.
GCAGGCACTCCACACACTTCCCATGCAAAATTATCATGCATTACTTACATTTATCACATGCATAATTATGCTAAACTGCACTAAATTACAATCATGTTTACCCACACAAAAATCCACATACAATTTTTAATGGTTTAACCTTGGCAAAAAGAACAATAAAAAATATTTATCTAGGCCCCAGGACGCCTTTTATAACAAACATAATTTGCATTCAATAAGCATAATCTAATTTCACAAGACCAGCTTGATCTCCCAAAAGAACATCAACAAAAGCATGTCACAAACAATAAGCAAAGCAGTGGCTGTACTTATTCAAGCCACAAATACAACAGCAAACAAACCAAACACAACCCAAAATATAAAAAAAAATTGGAATGGAACCAAATGGATGCATATCTGACAAAGCAAAGGATTAACTCAAGTAACATTTCTTTGCTAATATATCATATATCATATAGAATGGCACCATATGATTGCAAGGCATATGAAATGCTCATTTATGTTAATCAGGTCCAAAAATAACATACTTATTTCTGTGGAACATACAAAAGTTACACCATTCTATTCAAACACAAACACTGCTGTCCTCCGATTCAGAATTTCCAGGTTACTGGAGGCCATGGCAAACCATTAAGCCATATGAATGAAGTACTAAGTAGTAGCAGTACTACAAAGTACTATTTCAAATTATATGGACCATAATGATAAGTATATTGACTCCAGACATTCACATAATTAACGAAAACCAGGCTGATTAAACTAATTGAATACACGGGTGGAATAAAGCACTAAGTACAAAAAAGTCATATCGAGTAAAATCGATATGAAATTTGTTTTTCCAAGTAATGTTTTCCACTGATCATTAGAACCAATATGATGTGTTAGTACGTTGCAGTATGCTATTTGACCATGAATTTCGTTATTTTGTCAATAAGAAGTGAGTGGGAGAGCAATCGGAGCTCAGGAGCCAAGCCATTCCAGATGGAGGCATCAGTGACAGACAAGGACCGTAATTATCTATTATTGTTAGTATTATTATTGCTATCCGTGGTATCTCAGATGTACACAAACAGTATGTTGTTGTCTTAGAAATGTTGTGTTAAGTAGTCAGGAAGCTGTATAAACAAGCAGTATAACAATATATAACAACAGTATTGAAACAACATTAGCTGTACTGAAACACTCATTGTAATCAATGATTTTCCCAACAGGAATAAGGCATTTATAAATCTAGCACAGTGTTAATGTAAAGTAACTGTTATTGAAAGTTGTCTAAAGCCATGTTATTGTAAAGGTGTTACTGAATCCTCATTGAGTATGACGATAATCCTTAAAAGTGTTACTGCAAAATGTTTCACATTGTGATATGAGAAGTACTGTTGAATATTAAAAATGATTTCACTGAATACGAGTTTCTTCATGTTAATATTCTGACTCTGAATCAGAAGTAGGATCTGATTGCTCTGCCGCTGCTTTGTCTGCCAGGTAATTGGAATAAAAGGATTGATTGCTTTGCTTTATGTAAGGTAGAAGAGAAAGAACGTCAGTTCTCTTGGCATCAGCAACCCCATTGCATGCTTGTAGTGGAATGTTATCAAAGATGTCATCATTGATCTCATTCTTCAATATCTTAAATATGCGCCCATTAACCATTGAATAGTTGTTGTGTACCTCCACACATCCATCGCTTGTATACACTAAAACACATCCCTTTGAAATTTCCATGTTCTTGGGATTTTTCAATGACTTTGAAGACTTCAAGATGTCGTCGAAATCTCTTACCACACCGTCGATCATTTCAAATGGTGGATCACGACAACTTCGAATGATGTCAACATACTCCGCAGGAGTCTCAACCGTTTGGCATTTCTTAACTTTCCTGGAGTAAATTCCAAAGTTACGATCACACTGATTGTAGCTATGTCCTCGAACAGGAAAAAGCTGGACAATTTTCAGTTTCTTCATGACTGACATTACAACTAGGAACTTGAGTACTGTGTAGTTACGATTTTGGCCTGGACATGCATCCGATAGAAGGTAAATGGTTTTCGTTGCTGTTTGTATGTTGCTGGAGATTGCTTCATGCAAGAAAGAGCAAACACTACTTGCACCCTTCTTTGCTGTTCCTTCAAGAAACGTGAACATTAATGATTTGTTCTTTCTGTGAAAGTGAACATTGAAAACAAAAAACCACAACAGCCGCTTGTAGAACTGATCATTAACACCAATTTTCGGCAGTGGAAGATTTTGTGCATAGTCAAATTCAAGGATTAAAGAATCTTGATTATCACCATAATCAATGAATTTCTTCTTCAATGAATGGTATGAATCAGCTTTGCGTTTATGCAGTTTGTATGCGATTTCTTCGTCTTTACTCAGTGTCACTTGCTGTAACTTCTTGAAACACACATTGCATATATCTGTGCGAGGTAAACGGAAATAATACTCAAAATGCCTGTTATAGTAACGTTCGAATGTACTGAATGCCAACTTCAGCTCCTCTCCAGACACTGCATTGTAGTGGTCTAAGAATGACTCGTATAATTTACTCAGATTAAGCTCAGGATTCTCAAAATACTTCCTGGAAGTTCTTTTAGAATGGTGAGATTCCTTGTGTGGAATACTTTCAACGAACTGCCTGAGAACTATCCAGACTTCAGGATTTATTTTATGTGGTCTGTTATCATGCTTCCCACGACGTGAAACGAGGGCCGACCCAGCCAGAACTTTGTTTTGCAATGAGAAAACACGTTTGCTTTTAATTCCGAAAACTGTCAAGAAGAAGTTCTTGCAAACAAATTTAACCTCACCTCTCACTTTCACCATGTAATGCCATGTCACCCTGCGGCTGTGTGTAATAGGCACAGAGACAACTCGTTTTGTTGCAGCATTTGACATTAGACCACTAAGGAACAAATTTTGGCGATCAAAATCCCCCATTTTCCAGAATGCTTTGAAAAGATCCTCCTGTTCAATAATGTTCACTTTTGTGCAGCAGGAGCGCTTGCAGCACTGTAGTTGCGGGGAAAATTCAATACCAGGAACAAAGGTTGTTCTAGACTTGTAACATTTTCCCTGTAAAAAGATTAACAGTAATAGGCCTATTAGTATTCACAACATGAAACCGTTAAGGGATTTATTGTTTACTTACCCGCCTGCATGCTTGCCTATTATGGTTGGTATGAAATAGCACAAGTCCTGAGTTTTCAATAATATCATTAATATAAGGATGTTATAAAGCATTCTGACATTTCTCCCAGAAGAAATACTATTCTCTACTGCATTATTATTTGAATAGAAACTATTTTACAAGTATTATCCTAACCGCATTCTTCCTTCGCTTCCTCGTGTTATCAGACCATAAGTCCTCGTGTTTTGTCCGAATCTTGCCTTTTTCCTTAGCACGACTTGCATTCTGCCTTTCAAATTCCGAATCATTATCATAGTATTCCGTTTCATCACTAGACTGTGACGAATAATAAGTAATATTGACTTCTGAAGACAAAAAATTAGCGTGCTGAGCCTCTGCGCGAGCGTCCATTTTTGTTTACGTGTGACTGATAGGGTGCTGCCATACGGCGAATTAAACGTTACTATTTACTGGAATTAATGATCATTAGTACTTTCTTCCATAGATGAGAGACCAACCTACAGGAAACACGCGATAAGCGTATAAAAGAAATAATGGCACTTAGTGCTTTATTCCACCCGTGTATTCAATTATATTGACACTTGTTGTAATAGAGTCAATAATTCAAAGGCTTATTAAAAGTATGTCAGTACTAATCAAACTACAGCGTTCAAACACGAGAGATTCAATTACAACATCAACTCGTAAAATTATAAATATATCAAGCCAAATCGTGGATGTCTTAACTTTCACACTACCGGTAGCTACTTTTTCAACAATTCTGTAATACTTGGCCATCTATGTGCAGGATTGCATGACTGTGTGAGATTAGATCTCCAGAAATTTTGGTTTGCATTCACTTCTGTGTGACTTGTCCTTTAGCAGCTAATTCCTAATCAACAATGTTTGAACGCCAATGCTCAACTCTGTCATTATGAAATAAGGCTTATTAAAAATATCAAAATATATGCAGCATGACTAGTAGACTATGCATATCTCTTATGAAAATGGTGATGAAAAGTAAGGGCAATAAGCCTAACAGAGCATATATATTCAAGTGCTTTAATTATTTTAACTATTTCTTTGTACCCCAATTTAAATAACACAGTTAGCTAAGTTACTATCTTTGTGGGCATGATGCCACTTTGCGTTATGCGAAATCAAGGGTTAACAAGTAGCACATACACGCATCAACACTGTATATATTAAAATTACAGCTGTTGATTACCAGAGAGATTTGTTACTTAAATTTGTTACTTACCTTTGGGAACTGATCTCAAATAAATTTAATTTGAACAAAATGATCTATTGTGCGCTTTTGCAAAATTCCTATGGTGTTTATGTTTAACCTACTGATGGTTAGCCAATAGCCATAATAAAGAAATTTGAAGGTAGAAATAAAACACTATATGAAACATTTTACGGCTTGCATCAACATAAAATTTGATAAAAATTTGTCAAGCATAGAATTTGTTTTCATTCTTTTGCACACAAAAGAGTAAAAAAAATTTAAATTTTCACAGATTTAGGAATTACTGATCTGCCATTCATCATGGATTCACTTTATGATAACTCTCAAAGAGCTAAAAGTCAAGCACTGTGTGGCTTTTGCTTGTAAATAATTGTAGCTGGCACTGGTTCATCTCATATCACAGACCATCAAAATAACGTGTCTATAGAAAAGTGCAGTTCTAACCTCAACAAATTCTGGTTGAATCGTGGTTGAATGGATGCCTTCGTTGTGGAAAAACGACTTAACCTCTTCAGCAATCCGCATATAGTCACGGAGATTGTGGCAGCGGATGTGGGCAGAAGCTATGATCCGATTGCCAGCCAACTGCCACACGTGGAATTCATGAACAGCAAGCACACCATCGACCTGTCAACAATAAACATGAACAGATAACATGATATGAATGTTTAGATAAGATACAATACAGTACAATGTACCAACTACAGACATAAACTCATTTGACCATCAAAATCATCATCTCCATCCACAAAGGAACTGTGACTGCACACGTAACAACAGCTCTGACTATATTCATTACCTACACCAGAAAAAAAACAACTATCAAGTATATGTATGCATGCACGTATCCGCTAACCTAAATAGCACATTTAGGAACCTCTAACAGCAGCAAACATTTCGCTATCTAAGAGATCTAAAAAGCTGTGATTCAGGCAGGTTTAAATTGTTTCTTGGGCTGTCTGTGTTGCAACAGAACATATTTTGGTGGGCGAGTGTTACAACCACCCAGACTACAAGTGAAGAGACTTATCGAACAAGATCTTGGTATCTGCAGCTCCCCAGTGGTTTATGAAACAATGCTCACCAACTCACCTGGGTCAAAACAGAACACATACAGACCCACAGGTAATGCTAAGGATGCGTGTCCTGTTAAGAAGACCTTGATCCCCTCAACCAATTGCCATTGCAATCAAGACAATCAACAGTATCATTGTCATGATGACATTATCACAATCTTTATCCTTGCCATCATCCTAACTGTTGTCATTGTCTTCATGAAGGTGTGATCACTATTTGAAACATTATTGTCATCATGATCAGCATAATTTTATCAGTATGACCAATCACCACCACCATCAGCAGCCTAAGTGCAGAGAAAATCCATTTGGTTAATTTACTTTGCTCAGGAGTTTGTCTTTTAGAGAAGCCACTTGGATGTGTGTTGGCACAGTCTGAAGAAGAATTAATGCGGACTCCTTCACTGCAAAAAAATTCAACACAGTCAAATGTAAGAAAAATAATGATAAGAGCAGAACCTTAAGCTAGCCCCAAGCGGCAGCCATGGGGTTGAAGTATTGGCAAATTCATTTTTCTTAGCTTTGGCACCTAAGTGTGGGAGTAAGTAAGTAAGTATATTCTTTATTCTACCAATTGCTAAGAGCAAGCTAACGGTCCTACTGGTTCTTTTTAAGTTGTTCATCTGCAGAGTGACCAGAAAAGTATTGACTAATTATACTAGAACTGCAGTAAATCCTTCTATTAAAGTTGAGGCAGATCATCAGCTTCCAAATGAACTGGGAGTGACTGGGTCCATGGTTGCTGGGTTATGCAATCCTTTCACTGCATTTTACAGATCGCTCTTACACATCCATATTTGTTGCTATGTAAACAAACGTTGGATAAACAACAGATTTATTGTCTGCTCAGAAAAGTTCAAGCAGGCAAAGAGAATGAATCCTGAAGCTAGACAAGGAGTTGCCAAAGCAAGCAAAAACTGTCTACTGGTGTAAATCACGCAAAGTTTTCTAGTGCATCGGTTCTGGTGAAGAAAACTCTTTAGAAGCAAATCATCCTAAAGTACAATACTGGAGAGAGACCACTGAAGTGTAAACAGATTTTTTAAAGGCTGAATACAAATAGCATCAAAAGTGTCTGAACCACTGAGGTACTGTAAAACAATTTTAAGCTCTCATCATAAGATGTGCAGAACGTTTACTAAAATGAGAAAAAATGTAAAAAGTATGTTTTATAACAATATACAAACTTACAAAGTCAATCTGTAACATGTTTTGAATTTTAGTTATAAAAAAATAATTTCAAACAGAAAATAAAAGGTACCAAAATTGTCAAAAATTGCCAGGGAGCTACAAGTTAATGTGCTGAATCACTGGATAGCTTAGGGTTCTAAGGGTTAACGTTGCTAGTCCACTGGACTACAACAATAACTACTAACTGGATACAAGCTATTTCATCATACCCATTTAATCAATCTTAAAGGTGTGGTTTAATGACAATTTATATAAATAAAACTATCATAGGCAAGAAATATCAAAATGCAACAACTATATGTGCATATTCAAAAAGTAACAAGACAAACACAAATGCTACTCACAAAGCGGGATTGTAGTTGACAAGATTATTATCACCATAATCATGCTACAAAATTTATAACAATTCTTAATATTATTCTTCAATTTTGACATTTCAAACCAAAAGCTACACATGTAAAGTTAACTGAAAAAATAATTCATAACAGCATATAATGTGTAATTTAATATGAACATTTGTACATCTGCAGTCCTCAAAGAGTCTTACAGTCATATATTGCTCTGACTTAGGGAGTCTGATAAGACTGCCCGAGTTACTTGTTACAGCATACAGTGTAAAGTAATCCAGCATAAACTGATGTACCTCAAAATCAAAACTATATAATATTGTAGCAAGTGACATTGTGGTAGGCTCTCTGACCATGTTAAAAAATCATGCCTGGTTCCCATAAAAATGGATACTGGTCAGCAAATGTCAGCAGGATGTGCAATTAAAAAGCAATAATTGTCCTTCTGACTCATAAATTAGTAGTTGTTAGACCGGCAAATTACAGTAGAACCTCTTTACAACATAGCCTTCAGCAGCCATAACAAATAACGTTGTCACAATGTTACCGGTATGTCATAAACAGCTCACAAGCTAGAAATGACTTAAATTTAAGATCTATTCAGCAAAAGCACGTACATCTATCAGAATAGCAATATAGGCCATTGAAAATTATATATCTGTAAATTTATATAGTGCCATGTAAATAGAAACTCATCAAATGTGATCTAACAACTGATAATGAAGATCCTGTTGTTTTAACGGACTCTTTCCTCCAGTTTACTGGTAAGATTCTTCAAACCAAGGGACTGAGTGTGTGTAATGTGCAAGATACGATTAGAAAGTTGATCTACAATATCTGGAAAAGAACTTACCTCATTGCAGGATCAATTTTATACTTCCAATCAGCCTCAACAAACTTAATGACTAGAGCGCTAATTATAACAATCACGGAGCCCAAAGCATCACCCAGAACATGAAGAAAGACACCCCTCATGTTAAGCTGAGATCCGGAGCCTAGAGAAACACAATACAGAAATACTTCACTCAGACAAAAGTTACTAAAGGATTCATCTTACATTCAGTAGTTTTCAAAACAACACAAAACTTAAAACAAAGTCAGATTACATAATAAAAAAGGGCATTCCACACTAGAGCTGTACTGATACCTCTACCCCATTCGTAATCGGGCCGATTATTAGAGCAATCAGCATAATTTGCATCGGCAAAAAATAATCGGTGCCGATGCAAATTACTTTTTAATTAATGCTTTTTGCACAATAATATGTAACAAAAAGAAAAATGAGCACAAATATCTAGGTTTTATTTCTTATTATTGATTTATATTTAGCATTGCACTACTTAATAGGCAAAGCAGAAACCAAGGACCTATTATACACAGGACTGGAAACTCCTTAATAACCCTTATACAACGTCGTGTGCTATAGTTTTTGGGCAATAGAAAATAATCGGACTTGTATGCAGTATCGGCTATTTCAATAATCAGCTGTATGCGGTATCGGCATAATCGGCAAAAAGGGCTATCGGTACACCTCTTTTCCACACTGAGCACAATGAACAAAAGCTCTGACACAAAATATATATATATAAACTAGATTATTTTCCATCCTAAGACAGTTTAAAGACAATTTGAAAATGTATTTTCCAATCTGAAGCAATAAAAGAAAAAGTAAAGTAACAAATTTGTTTGTTTATATTATTAATTGCATTTCTCGATTATTGCCAGTGCGTGGTGCCAGATGGCAAAAAGCCTGGAATATCTTTTTAAACAATACATCGTTTTCCTGATTATCCTAAGATGGTCTATAAAGAATTTTAAAATGTATTTTAAAAATCTGTATTATTGCCCATCGTAAGATGGTTTGAAAACAATTTGAAAATGTATTTTCCAATGTGAGTCACTAAAACAAAAACATAACACCTTTAGAAGTTATAACGCAGCCATTTTCAGCTACATAATTGTATAAGAAAATGTTCACTTCACGAGTGACTTCATGATTCAGTGACTTTGTGACATTTCTCTTCTATTATATTAATAATGCTACACAGATTTGGCTAAGATAAGCATTCCATGACTGAGAACATAAAGAAAAATCTGGTCATGCTATCCAAATTCATAAGGTTTGGACCATCATCTAAAAATTTTCAATTTAAACTGCATCCAAGTTGGAGTTACACTTCTGAGCAAATCCAAATCATTACCATGTTAACACTTTAACGATGAGCTGCACTGGTCTCCCAGTCACTTTCAGTACAGTCTCGTCATTAAAGTGTTAAGCCAGGATATTATTCAGAAACTAACCACTTTTTGTCATCTCACACAACTTGTAGATAAAGCAATCCTAATTCAGCTTCTAGAACCAACAGGATAGAAATCAAGACCATAAACTTAGAGGAATTGCAGAACACCAAATGTGTTTTTTTAATTTAATTGTATAAAGACACAACGTACGCATCTTAGGTTTGCCGCGGATAGAATCGATGTTGACTTCTTCCAGTTCATCTTCTGCTGCATCAGCAGCCGATGATGCCAACCCATTGTCTGATGTTACCTTTATCTCAGCTCCAGTCTTCAGAGAAACTTTTTCTGCATTGGAAGCAACTGCTGTGTGTTCGTGATTGTGACCATGTCCTGGAAAAATGATCCAAATGTGTGTGAATTGAAATTCTCGGAAACACCATTTTAAACATTTACTGAAAATATGGTATGAAAATTTAGGAGACCAAAACCTAATAACAGGGCAGAACAATACGTTGGAGTTTTTATCACAGCAAAACGGTGTTTTTAAATTCCAGTTTTCTGTTCCTGACCTGTTTAACACAAAGCCTGACACTCACTCAAAAGCCTTTTCTCCGGTGTCTGCAATTCATGTGACAAGTTCAACAACCCAAACATTCAGCTTTCATGGAGATGTACAACTCATAACATGAATCATAAATAGTCCACTGTTTGCATGGTGTTTTTCATTCTGAAAGGTTCAGTAGGCACGTTAATATTTGGTTATCAGAAAGCGATGAAACTTAGTTACCTTTGTGGTTGTGCTCATCCTCGTGTGTGTGGTTTCCCTTATGGCTATGACCTGCTGATGACCCTCCCCCTCCATGGCTGTGTCCATGGCTGTGCCTGTGAAAGAGGATCAGCCCAATGATGTTGACCACAAGACCTACAATTCCAACGTACAGCATCCAGTCCTCGTGGTGAATCTCGTTCTTGTCTGTCAGGCGTTCAATTGCCTCCACAAATATCGTGAAACAGAGTGCAATGAGGAAAACAGAATTGACAAGTGCGCCCAACACTTCTGCTCGCGCCCAACCGTATGTGTTCTTTTGGGAATGTAGCCTCGATATCTGCAGATGAAGAAAACATAGCACCTCTGTAAGAATCTATTGTACTATGTATTGAAAAAAGAATATACGCCCAGTTATAGAAACATTATAGACCGACACCTCAACAATGCCTACCCTTCTTATACAGTTGGTTTAGCAACTATTAGAGGGGTCAAAATTATTCAACCATGGTACCTGCGACCATTTTTGCAGGTACTCGACTGCTCCTTGCTCCATTATTAGCTCATATGCGGTGTATTTAGTTATATTATCTTGCGCTTTATAAATATTCATATAATAATACTAATAATCACTGGATAAGAAACTGCAAAATGATGCCTACTCCACCCATACGAGTCCTTAGGTTGCAGTTCACTCCATCATAAGGAATGAAGTTACATAGGACTATATACATATAAATATAAACCAACTATAGCCACGCTTTCATACGTCAATGTTAAATCAACTTCATTACATCAATTTAAACCAATTCATACATCCTCAGAATAGCCTACATTATGCCAATCTGTATAACCCAATGGCCAATACATAGATCACACACAACTAAATAGTTTGCATCATACATCAGTCTCACAGCACACTGATGCATGAAGAGGCAAAAATATTGGAGGGCGTAGTCGGGCCTACCCCCTCATGGAATTCATTCTTGAGTAACTGAAGTTGCAAGAGGCCCACGAGGGTTTGGTTTCTGCATTGTATTAAGTACTGCATTGAAATATATACCACGAAAATATATAACACTGGCCTCTATTGTAAGCAGTTCATTACACCCAAAGGCTTGAACACTCACCCTGACAGATGCTATTCCAACAACGAGCGCTACGACGTCTGACAGCATGTGATAAGAGTCACCAATCAGTGCCAGAGAATGTGTCACATGACCATAGATCAGTTCAACGAGAAAGAAACTGAACGTCAGACTCAGCATCGTTGCGAGGCGACATGTCTTGCCCGAAAATCGACCCATCTTCCAGCAGCAAGTGCTTCACCGGTTTAAAAAAATCTGAAAAGTCAATAAACTGTGTTAGATCGTGATCTGAGCATACCAGCAGGAATTAACAACTAACTGCACAACAGTTTTTCATTTAGGTTGGTGTGTGGTGGCTGCCTGTCTTTCTCTGCACTTCTGTAATCAAGGGGAACTTCCCAAGTCATGTCCAATTTCTTAATCGCCACTGACCTGGTTTCTGGACTTGGTTCAACAGCTTGATCTGGTCCTTGATGCAAAGGTTCACATTTGCCACCTCTAATTATGTCACCTCTAATTTTGCCAACACCTTTAATTGCATGGACTCTAAAAGTGATGCCTGTGATCTAGTTCAAATCTGATCTTGACAAGTTTCGACACAGAAGATACTCAATTTTAGACACCACAGACCAGATATTCTAAGTTGATCGTCAGCCCAACTAACGCACATAACAATAGGCACTGCTTGAGTATCATAATGGTCCGATGTACTGGTCTGTTCTCTTATCTGGCCTTCATTCAAAAGTTCAATATGCAAAGAATAGGAGCAATCAAGAACAATACTGTTAAAGATAACACGGCTTTGATGAACAGAAGAATACGGCTTAGACTGACTCAACAATCAGTTGCATAATATACATTTACCGGTAAGCGTCAAAATGGTCTGTCAAGAAAACTGTGTGCATAACCATCAGCTTCTTCTTCTTCATTCAACTTTAATATAGGTAAAGGAAAATGGGGTAAACTTTAAACAAGTCTCTACAGAAACTAATAAGAAGATTGGACGGGGACCTAGGGCTTGGAAGGATCTGGTGGCATAAACATTAGCACAACGACAACAATCCAACAGTAAGATATCTCTCTTAACCTGGTACTCGTATATTGACCCCAAAGACATGAAAGACTGAGTTGGCCCAGATGGCCCGGTATTCCATGGACAGTCATCCATCAAAGTACTGTACTAACCATTCTCAATGTTCTATCACTTCTGAACAATGCTTGCCATTATCACATGCATGACACAGACCCACCACCACATAAACAGTATCTGGACACTACCAGGATTGGTGATAGTGCAAAACAGCAGCTGATTAACACTGATGGAACTGATTTATAAGATGAGAACTTAATCATAATTATTATATCCCATTCATGATACATGCTCTAAAAAATCATCACTGCAGGGCTGCAATGCAGGCCATGAACACATGTTTCTAATCATAATTAAGCCAGACACCAATTTTACTTCTATTGAATGATTCCTTGGACTTGACAAAAGCCCTTCTATACTTCAATATATGTTGTTTACTGGGGACTGTTTCTGACCTATTGGGTTCAAGTCTGCCTTATTCACAATGCCCATGTTTGCTGGATCTACCAAATTTTAAGACGAGTCATCTCAGATCGGTTTTATTGGGCTCTTCCAATTCTAAGAGGTACAAAACCTCCTGAAAGGAAGTCAGATAAAGATTTAATAAGACGGCTTAAAGTTGCTTACACTTTGCAAAACATTTGCAATAAAAATTGTAAATTTTATCAGAAACACATAAAACAATACAGCCATCGTTACAGCTGGCCATGAACAATAAAGTGATGATAAAGGCGACTGCATGTAACTAACGAATGTCATGCTCCAAACTGATTACCTACTTGCTGATAAATGTCAGACCAACTTTCCTATATTTGAACCAGCTGTTGGCTTGAACTCAGCCCAGATCTGTCGACTGTTTTTTTTTAAACAAACTCTTCTGAATCTTGTTATGGTCTCTTTAGTTTGACACAAATCCAAAAAAGTATAGCCTCTGTAAGGACCTTGACATATACACTGAGCACTGTATTCTGCTTAAATCACTATAATAGTGGCATCATTTAACAGTGGAACACAACTAACTAATAGCAATACTAGACACAAATATATGCAACCTGTAATAAGACTGAGACAATGTAACCGAGATATTAGTGAAGTCTTTCAATTTCACACTGAATTTGACACAAGTTTTTGACCTTGTAGCATTAAGAAACACAACAGTGATGATAACAATAGTAGCAGACAGAAGCCAATTTCCCACACATTTAAAATCGGAAAGGTTATATAATTCCTCAAAAGCCATGCTCGCCTGAACACCAACTGTACTGAAAGTTACATGGATTTTTAATTTCATGCCTAATTTGACACTAGCATGATAAGTTTATTATGTGCAGTACAGACACTTCAAAAATGCACCTGTAGAACATTGTCAACCAGTACTTTAAACATTAAAATGCTCACAGTTTGCTGCCTCAGAGTACACACTAAACAGTTCCTCACATTCTGCAAAACGATTAATATACAGAAACCACAAAATGCATTCTAGGACAGAATACAGCAAGTCATTACAGAAATTAGTATAGCTAAAGCTGAGTGAAGTATCTTCAAGCACTGATAAGCTGGGTATATTACACGACAAGGTTCAAGTCTGTGATACTTTATGAGCACACATCAGTGGCTTGTAAAGACACATACAGCAGAATCAACAACTAGGACAGAAGGGTTTAAAGATCTGAACATTGGCCAACATCACAGCTTGCAACAGCGTGACTATCCCAATCAAATATTCACATAACAAATTAGATACAGCAATTACAAAACTGAACAGGATTAAAGTGGATTATTGTTTGTGCACTTATCAATGTTTTACACCAATGCAGGTACTTTAAATCAAGTACCATAGTTTAGACCTCCATTATTGCTGAACTAACAACTTAATTGTGTTGACGATAGTGTGGCCGCTAGCACGCTGAACAGTCAACACAAAGGTCAGGGGTTCACATCCCTGCCAAGGCTGAAAGATATTTTAAAATTTCTGTTCATTTGTATCCCTTAGCAAACACAACTTCCATACACTCACATGTCACATGCTATGCCAACACGTCACACTCATGGCTGCCTCTCCGGATTAACTTACGGGACTGCTCTTCTTCTGTTCATGAACCAAACGAAGACTCCAAAGTACATGAATACTAACCCATAAATCTCATGCGACCAACCAATGTACATCGTACAAGGTAATGACCAAATGGGATCCCATGCGACCCGAGTAAACAAATATTAGAGCCACAGTCCAGTCGTTGCTCGATTCATTCTACGGCCTCGTTTCTTATTTGAGACGATAAACTTGATTTAAATGAACAAAGAAAATGTTGCAATTATGTATGCATACATAACACAGCTCAAGCATCAATGTTGGTCATAATCACTGTTCAACATCACGAAAAAAGCCTTAGTATCAGGCATGAGGTTGGTGCAGCGTGTATGGTTTCTTTGCAAACTACAGAAGCTGCAGAAACTACATTAATTGTTAGTAAGTATTCATGTGCTATAGTTGACATACAGCAAAATTACAAATACCGGATGCCTCAGCAGTTTCGTCATCACCGTGTTCTGATTCTTCGGATAAATGATCTTCGTAGTCCGTGCCAGAATCATCAACACTGCTTGCGCCATCATCCTCTTCAAGCATTTTTTGTGATGCCTCCCTTGCGCTGTATCTGACTAAACCAGTACTACTTATCATTCTCTTATCTCGCAGAACGACACTAGGATATTGCTGGTCGCCGTGTGTTTGGATTAGAGCTTGCAATGACAACAGTTATGCCGTGTAAACTATGTGAAGTCCTTGGGGACCTCAAAATAAACATTGTGTATTGTATTTAAAAAGTTATCTTTCACGCGCAAAACAAAAACTGTCTGTAAACTGATAAGTAGTATTGAAGCAACAAATTCAAAAACTGCCAACTGTTAATTAGCGGAAGCCCAAAAGTTACTGGAGCTAAGATGCCACTGGGGTACGAGAGGATCCCAGCTGGTCACATGAGGGTTAATGAAGCCCAAAGCCTGTCTTTAATTCACCTCTTTACCCTATATCCAAATCAACCCATCGAAACAGCATTGTGACACCTCCATTTCTGAATGCCACCTCTCTTCAGCTTTAGAGGTTGAAATTATCTGACCACAGCAGCGATGTTAAAGTGAATACTAATAATACAATTAAAATTAGCAAATTTCAAGGACACAATATCTGCACAACATATCGACAACAGTTTAGCATGTGCCGTGCTTTTATGGTACGGCCATAAAGCTGTTGTAATTTCTTTGGAATGAAGCACAGATAAGCACTATAACAGATTTAAACATCACCATCACATTTGCAATGGCTGAACAGAAATTTGTCAAATGACTTTGCTGTATATACTGGACAAAGATGGCCAATTTTGAACTGGACGGCGACTGGTGGATACTGTTAAAATGACCAAGCATCATGAACAGTGGCACTACTGGAAGTATAAACCTGGCCAATGGCAGAGAATTTCATCAAATGTGATATTTTCTTCGTTTTAAATTATCTTGTTTGCTGTTCATAGATTATTGAGAAAATGCACTGCATAATCTCTTAAACGCGAATATCCTGGGTTCTTTTCTAAAATAGCGAGGGGGGGGTTAATCTGTTTTGACATAATTTTATTAGGCGGGGTCCTTGAATGTTCGACAGCTGTTGACAATGGGAGGGAGGGGGTCAAAAACTGCCTAAAATTTGTTGACTTAGTACCAAAACAAAGGACTAAACACATCTTGACTGACAGTTTTACCTACAACTCATCCTGTCTGTTTCCATTAAGTAAAATACACAACAATCTCCAAACCAAAGTGGCTGAAATGCTCCACTACACACTTAGACACTGCTTTCTGTCAACTTCTATACTCAGACTATCACACTGTGGTTTCTCTGTCAGGGAATATCTTCATCCTCAGTGAACAGTCTTCCCTCAAGTGACAATGTACTTACTGGACTTGCAGATGTTGTTTCACAGCCTCTAAAGAAACTAGTAGGCCACTTCTCAAAAGCTTTGCTTGATACATACATATATAATACAATGTATGTATTTATACACACACATACATACAATAACACATATAATTATACAGACACACACATACATACAACTATACATACATGCAAACTAATACATAATCATAAAAGCACTGCTTACATGTTGCGGAAAAGTTTTACGGTGGGTCGGTGACAGCCGTGCACAATGTAAACATCATGGCCTCCCCCAGAATTGCTTAGAATTAGAGTGCTACGGAGTCCACAGCCTACTACTTCTGCTCAAGTAAGCAAGTAAGTATTAGGAGTTAAGAAGTTAGAAATTATTTTGAGAACTAAATTATCACTGCACCCAAGTGTTCTGACAATCTTGATAGTGTCCATTCTTCTTCACGCAGCTGTGCCTAGTTCAAAATGTCACCAGCAGGTATGATTACCACAGGTGCCATTACACAACAACTTCAAAACAATAGGCAAAAGTTATTAACCTTATACTCCACCACTACTTCTTTGCAAAATGACTAAGGCTTAAGTTCTCGAGCGTTACGGTTGGGATATAGGAAGTGTAATTTGACAGTTTCGTACTATGTTTTAGCACTATGCTCGGTACTTACTTCGTAGCACTCTAATTCTATGCAATTCTGGGGCGGCCATGATGTGTACATTGTGCACGGCTATCAGTGACCCACCGTAAACCTTTACTCATGTTCCTATAACCAAACGTATTAGGAACGAAAGCAAATGCGCCATGAATGAATGAATAATAATATTAATAATATTAGAATTAGAGTGCTACGGAGTCCACAGCCAACTACTTCTATTAATAATAATAACGTGCTAGATGTAAATACTTGAATCAGGAGCAAGGTCTCTGGTGGGCTACAACTAACAATTACAGAATACAGTTTTTCAACTTGTACCTAAAGAAAACAGATATACTGAACATTTGCGGTTAGATATAATGAACAATTGGGTTCACTCTGTTCACTCACTAGCTGTTGCACAACTGTCCAGTTCTAGCTGTAGTGACGGCATTTGAGCTCACGACTCTACATAGGCTGCAAACACAATTTAACCATTACACATGCTCATTTTCAGGACACATGACTTACTATATCTGCCCATATGAAATTTCACTTCTGGTCTCAAATAAGTACATGGAACCCCATTCCATCAACGTATCCTTATGGCAACAAACTGTCATGGTTGCTCATCTCAAGTAATTCACTATTTCAGCCATTCTCTACTGTTGTTAGAGCTGAAAATTTCATCGAATAACTTTAATGATGTAGGAAACTGTCTACCAAATAATTCACAATGTCACAGAAATCATGGCTATAACTGGGTCAAGGAACACGATTTGCAACGATTCAAACATCCTAAATTTTCCACTCATCTGGTACAAATGCTGACATACAAATTGATCTTTCGACAACATACCTCAAAGAATTCCAACGTTTCCTCAATACTATGTCCTAATCACGATTAAATTCCGTTGTCTAAATAGACCTGCTGCACCCGTTATCAAGACAGTACGAAATAATTAACAATGGTCTTTGCTTCACGCCTTTTGCGGACGGCACAGCGGCACACGAAATTGCACTCGACACTAATACAAAAATATCTACAGAGCCAGTCAAATGCTGTCAATAAATTATGTTTATATTAATGATGCACATTACTAATCACAAAGGTTACAAATCTTATTTTTTATTATTCAGTCAATTTAACTTTATATAACCGGAAAGCGTTATTTACGCGCAGCAAGTCCTTATACGCTAATAGCTCTAATTACGCTACTGAAACTGAATCTATATTTAGAATTCCGAATCAATCAGCAAGTAAGTAGACAGAGTACATAATCCACTTTTAACTACTTCGATGCTCAAAGTAAGCTTAATTAGTCATAGGGCCAGCTTATTCATATAATTCACCCGATATAAGCTAATATTATGTATGAGTTTAGGAGACTTGCAGGGAGCACTTTGCATTTAGCAGAAGTAGGTCTATATTATATGCGATGTAGACCTATATCTACTTGTTCTATACAGATCTATCTATACTCGTTCCTTATCATACGTACTTTAATTCTCTGTATCGGCCTCCAGTCTCCTCTCAATTGTGCAACCGCTTCTCAGTCTACTATGCCCCAGTTCTTAAATTTGGAACGAACTCCTGAAAGATCTCTGCCAGGTTTGTTCATCCTAATCCCCTCTTCACACGTTCCAAGCTCAGCTACCATGTACACCTCTATACAGGGATACTGTCTCCTCGGATTGACCTCCCAGATTCTGACCTGGCAGGCTGCATCGAGATATCCAAGGCAGCCTGGCGGTTAAGGTGGTCTCCCTGATTCGACTGTTGTGTGGCGCTGAGCAATTTTGAAGATTTACATTACATAATTTACCTCCGCTTGTTCGCTCTCCTGCACTTAGCTTGTACGTTACGTTAGCGCTTTAGGATGTGTAGTTTATCTATGATTATCGATTTACCACCTAACAATTCGGCTGCCGTGGATTTGGTAGGCCTAGTTTCAGTTTAACGACACTGTATGATAACAAGATCATTAGCGTCGCCCTCCTCCTTTGTCCAGGCTTGGAACTGGCATTGCCGGAGTACAAGCAGTGGCGGAGTTGTCGCGGATTTTATTTCACCACACACACACACACACACACACACACACACACACACACACACACACACACACACACACACACACACACACACACACACACACACACACACACACACACACACACACACACACACACACACACACACACACACACACACACACACACACACACACACACACACACACACACACACACACACACACACACACACGCACACACGCACGCACACACACAGGGCCTATTCATTGCAAGCGCCGGTGAGTAACCTACCCACGTTAATTGGGTCAAAATTGGACCAAAGTTAATTGTCATTCTATGGACCACCTTTTGTATTGACTGGGATGCTCTAATTACATAATATAATTATAGGCTACAGCTGCGTGTTGTTGAGAAATTCCAAGGATTTAGGCCTATATTACATCACTCCTGTATATCGCTCATGCTGACTAGGGCCTACATAATTATATGGTTAGGCCTAATCCAAATAACAATTAGCCAGATATAGTCGTATACTATATAGCCTAGGAGACAATTAGAATATTATTATTTTTTTGCCCCGAGGTATACAGGATCCCTCAGGGACTTCAACATTATTTACAAAGTAGATTTGTCCGGAATGGGCCCTATTCGTCTAGGTTATTATTATTATTATTATTATTATTATTATTATTATTATTATTATTATTATTATTATTATTATTATTATTATTATTGTTATTATTATTTTTAGCCCCGGGTATCAAGGATCCCCCAGGTAGATAAAAAATTGTCCGGAGACATAAAAGAAAAAAATTATTCCTGGAACGGCCGAGCGAGTTTTTGCTGCGATATTGTTAAGCAACCTAGCTAAGAGAGCGACTGCGTTAAAGCGTTGAATAATAATTGATATTATTATTATTATTATTATTATTATTTTTTTGCCCGAGGTATTTAAGATCCCTCAGGCCCTAAGAGACTGTCTACTAATAGACTAGTTAAGCTTGGAGCTCATGGTCGTCATCCCCGGTGTGTGGTGTGAAAGTGCCTCTGAAAGCCACGGCGTTAAAGCGCTGAGTGCAGACTGATATTCGTTGGAATATTATTATTATTGTTATTATTATTATTATTATTATTATTACTATTATTATTATTATTATTATTATTAATTATCATCATCATCATCATTATTAAAGCAGTTTTATATAGCGTTCCTTCAAGCTTGCCTACTCAGAAGCCAGTGGCTTCTAAGTTCTATCCCCCCTAAACAACCGGGCTCAATCCCTCTCCTTCCCCCCTCTTTCACAGAACCCCCTATAAGCTGGAAGCAATCCCGACTTACTGTAAAGCCCTTCCATACCTCGCCTTCCCTTCCTCCCCTACCCCTCCCACCCCATCCCTCGCCCCTTATCCCCTCTCCTTTTACCACTCCTGTACCATTCCTCCCCTTCAAGCGCAGGGGTCCGAGGTCCTCCCAGAAAAATTTTGGATTTCTACATTGCCGTAGGTGAGTTTTGGCGCATTTTTGGAGAAAGAAAACTGGTTTTGGAAAACTATACATTTTAGTTCAACTGAACTGTTGAATTAATTTCTCTAGGGCTTCCAGTGCAATGTAAAAAGTTATGGGACAGACTGCAATATATATGGGACAAAATTCCAAAATATGGGACGCATGTTAAAATACTGGGCAATATGGGACACTGCTTAGCAAATATATGGGGATTTAAAGACTGCATTATGAATGGTGTAATGCAGTGGCAGGCTCCATCCCTGCCTATTGCAGTGTTACCCAGCCGACTGGGTATATATTATCAAGACTGATAATCCCATTTTCACTGCACTACACAACAATAATCGTAGCATTGACCAACTAGTTTTTTCTTAATCAACAGGATTATGAACGCTTTTTTCAATTTTTAAGCTTTCTTGGCATCCTACATCAACAGAAAAATAGCGGAACATAATGGTCAATAGCTAAAGAAAAACAAGTAATAATGATACACTATGACACTGCTTAGACACTGTAAACTAAGGATAGGCGTAATTTGTGGGAGGTAATCTAAAATGTTCAGTCCTTGGATGTTGCAGGACAAAGCAGTTTACTGGCCTGAGTCAGTACTGTCAGTGGAACAGAAACATCCATTTCACTGGAGGGGGGAACTTTCCCTCTGGCACAAATTGGAAGCAGTCTGCTTCCTTCCCCCCCCACGTAGTAGGCCATGCACAGAACTGTGAGCAAAGACTCTGTAACACTGTAAGACTGTAACTTGTAGGGAGTGTGATAAAAATTGAAAAGAAATACTCCCCTCTGTTTTTCACTGGGCTCAACTTGCGCCCACCCTGAATAGGGATAGAAGCCCCTGTCAGAAGCACTCCTAGCCAGTTTTGAGGACAGTAGGAAACAGAGTATTTGGCGGAGCTTGGTAGGGAGCCCATTCCAGGTCATGGGGGAGCCACAGAGAAGAGCGTAAGACGCTGCCGTATCATAATGCCGCTCGTATGGCCATCCGCGCGTAGGGAACAATAAGTTCAGCTGAGCAGAGAGAGCAACGGCGCTTCGAACATGAAGTGGGACAGCAGATCGAGCTCCCGCAGGTATGGAGGGGCCAAGCCTTCAAAGCATCGCCGGACCAAAGCAGAGATTCAGCAAGGGATGCGCTGTGGGTAGGGGAACCAGTGGAGGACATCCTTCATGTATACGCAGATAGGCTACTCTGCCAAACTTGAGGATGCGGCCTACAAGGCGGGCAGCAGAACGTACGATTCAATTCAGTGCTGAATTGATGACATTTTTCAGGTCTGAGTGGCCAACCGGTGGTGGGTAAAATATTTGATAAAATGCTTTTCTAGAGTTATGCATCGCGACCCGATTAGCTGGCAGCTCAAGGCGATCTCCCGTTCTTTGTCCCCGGTGCAGCTTCCAAGCTTGTCCATGCGTTTTTGTTGTTTCTCAGTTGGAGTACTGCAGTGCCATAAAAAAAATATATGACGGACTCCCTCGCTGCCGGATTCAGCATTGAATTGAATCTCTGGTGAATAAGATGATCTCCTCGACGTGGCTTTTGTGCGTCGCTGAGAAATTTCGGAGATTTACGTTACACTACCATCACCCTCGAAAACGTCCAGTATTGTATTGTATTGTATTGTATCTAGAAATTTATAAAGCGCCTCTCACAGAATAACTATATTCAGAGGCGCTCTCAGCACAGAAGCGTCGGGGAAACAGAAATGCCCTTAGGGAACGCGAGACCGATGAGGAAAAGCCAGTCATTAGTTTGGCCCTGAGCAGAGGGGGAAGGTCATTCCAGATCGTGGGACCAGTTGCGGCGATCTTGTCTGAGAGGTGGGGGGGGGACAAAGTCGGCCATGGTCTGGTCGATGAAATTTTTGTTAGGAATTCATGTCCCAAACAAAAATTTTCTTCACTTTTTTAGGAATTCATCTTCAAAAAAAGTTGATGACCTTTTTTTAGTCATCCACCTCTTTTTTACAACTTTTTCCCGGGTCTCCCACCTATGATGTGTGATTACCTTTTTTTCATTACTTTTTTACGAATTTCTTCTTGCTTTCTCTGAATTTTTTTGGGGGGGACACTTCTGCTCAAAAATTGAGTTTTTTTCGCCTTTTTTCATGTTTCTTCAAAATTTGGGGGGGGACAAATGTATGGCGTGTCCATGGGCGCCCACAGCATAGGTCAAGGGGGGTCGCGTGACCCCCCTGGAAATCATGATGCGACTGCCAAGAGAATCATGGACAGTGTTTTAGTTGTCCAAAAACAACTGGGGGGGTGTCAAAAATTTGCAGATTACCAAATCACATAATCACATAGACCAAACACCAGTTTTTTTTAGTAAAGTAACCCCCCAACATATTTTCAGTTACTTAGCTGAGGGGGTTAGAAAGAGAACTAGGGGGGTTGAACCCCCCCAACCCCCCCGACAACTAAAACACTGATCATGGATACTGAAAACCTTACTCTGAGTTTGAAAGCAACAGCAGTAGGCTGTTGACGAGAAACCCCACAGTTGATGCACACCAGAATTAATAGAAATAACTGAGTAGGCCTAATGGAACATACCTAGCGCCGGCCAATGCCAGCCCTGACCTTAGGGTTAGCAAGCTAAGGCGACTGCCCAGAGAATCGTGGATACTGGAAACCGTATATACTCTCTCGGTCTGAAAGGTTAAACAGATGTTGGCTGTAGAAGATAGCTTGGGTTTCTCTCTGCATGGTTCAAAGGCGGAGGATGGTGACACGCACAATATATTATCATCCTACAAGACTGAAGAGAGAGTGGTTGGACTTGGATATAGAGATAAGACACAGGACAACTAATTATTAAGACAGCTGTAATCTACACACACACACACACACACACACACACACACACACACACACACACACACACACACACACACACACACACACACACACACACACACACACACACACACACACACACACACACACACACACACACACACACACACACACACACACACACACACACACACACACACACACACACACACACACACACACACACACACACACACACACACACACACACACACACACACACACACACACACACACACACACACACACACACACACACACACACACACACACACACACACACACACACACACACACACACACACACATATATATATATAGTGATTATTAAGACAGCTGTAATCTACATATATATATATATATATATAATATTTATTCATTGGCTTTCAGATTGGGAGGAGAAAGAGTGGTCATTTCGAGATCCCATCATTATAGGCCCTATGGCCCCTATTCGAGAATACAGAGGATTGTAACTAAATTTTAAATTAATAAAATGGATAATTTTATCCATCTTAGATTTGTACGCGGCTTACTTGGCTGAGGTTGGCTCACAACTTTCAAACACTTCCCGAGCCTCTGAGTAGGCTATAATAACACTCTTCTAAAGTCCAAACTTCAGAAATGAGATTGTATTATTGACCAAAATTTATTTCACTGAAATGTACGCTAAGCTGGATTCATTTCTTCTGTATTGCTAAAATTATTTTCTTTGGTGGTATGTAGTGCAGACCACTGCGAAAGATTTAGGCCTGCATGAGGGGCACAGAGTTACGTGTCTTTGAATGCTGAAAAGATATAGGCCTATACAGTGTATTAATCGCATTGGGTGATTGATTTGAATAAACCAATGACATATTTATATATCACATATTTATATATTACTCTCCCCGCCATGGGCGGCGATACCAGGGGTCGAGTGGGACAAGACCCCACCCTTAACAGTGGTGGGGGCACACCATAGGCCCTACATCCGACACCGAAATTTAGAAGAAACACCGAAAAAACTCATCAAATTTTTTCGCGCTCACGCGTAAAACATTTTTTGGACCTCTTTTGAGCAGATCAATTAAAAACTCTTTTTCCCCAGATAATTTCAAAAGTGTCCCCCCCACCTGTCAAACAAGATCGCCGCCATTGCTCCCGGCCGTGACTGACCTCCCCTGCAAAAAATCCTGCGGGCGCCCATGGGCGTGTCCCCTACTCTCAAAGGTGGGGGCACTTGTCCCCCTCGTTCCCTCCCCCCATGATCGCCGCCCATGCGTGGGACCCACTACAGCAAACGCCCGGTGCTGGGCCAAGGCAGTTTTAGCCCTGGGAACAAAAAGATCAAGCCGATTTACAGAGCGCAATGAGCGAGAAGAAGATGCAGATAGCGGTATTCGCCGATAGTTCAAGAGATATTTCGGGACAGTAGGCTGCTGAGATTTAGAGACAAGGAAGAGGATCTTATACCGGATGCGCGCAGCAATAGGGAGCCAATGAAGGACATCAAGCATGTAAGTAGAGATATGGGCAAACCGGGGGAGTCGAGCCTAGCAGAAGCATTTAGAACAGATTGAAGGGGGGAGAGACGCTGCTTGGGGAGACCCATGAGGAGCGAGTTGCAGTAGTCCAAGCGTGAGCAGACAAAGCGTGAACTATGGTGGTAAAGACAGAAGGTGAGACTGATGGCACTGAGACGCCTCAGTTGAAAGAAGCAGGAGCGAGTCATGTTGGAGATATGCTCTAGATCTGTGAATGTGAGGAGAAGTCAAGTTTGATACCCAAGTCGCGGACGGTGGAAGAGTAGGTGTTAGCAGGAAATTTCTCAGTCAGCAATGGAAAGTTGAGTTTAGCAAGCTGCTGTTCCAAACCAGATCAAGTGAGTCTTAGCAGTGTTTAGGCAGAGACAGTATGCTATAGCTTCTTACCTCTTTCGACTTAAATACCACGTAAGTCTTACTTCTGGCACATTATTATTAGCGGTTTCTCTTTCTACTTTGCCTGTTCAGCATCCGCAACCGGACATCCTTTCATTTCCCGAGCTACTTCGGGGCACACCTTTTGGCTTGACGCAGCGCTCTTACAAAAGCCGGCGCCTACGTACGCGTTTAATAGCTTTATAAAATTGAATCATTACGAGAAAAAATTAATGCTTAAGATTCAAACAAGGCATTTATATTTACCCAACCATTCGAGAGATGGCGCATATCTTATAGGGCCTATCGTCCAAAACTATTGCTACGCCATACCACAGTATAAATAATTACACAGTACGTCGACTCCCGGCCTCTGCAGCAGTCAGAATGTGTGACCGACCGCCATCTTGAAAGAGACCGTTTACCATGCCGATACACCGGAAACAATCACATCAAATTTTTTTTAAACGTTAAAACAACATTGAGGACTACACGCCAATACACCTGAATCCATCAAATAAAATATTTTTTAAACGTTACAACAACATTGAGGACTTCATTAGAATTAACAATATTATTTTTAACGTTAATTTCAGCTTAAATCTATAATTCAAAAGCTATGTTTCAAGATGGCGTCGTAATCTCACGTGACCAGAAACACTAGTCAACAGCCAGCAATGAGAGTCGACCATTGATAATTATGTATTAATAGTTACTGGATAGCTAATGGGCTCTGAAAGTTCGGGTTATCGCTCGGTCTGCCTTGACCATGGGTAAAACAGAGCAGACGAAAGAAGAATTGTGGAAATTTTTTAAAAACTTTTTAATTATTTAAAATACTTTGACCATATATCCAGTGTAATTAAATTTTAGAAATATCGTGAAATATAAAGTATTATATGATTTCGCTGCTTAATTATACGTCAAAAAAACTTTCTGCCTTGACCTCTCAAATTCGCTGTCGGCCATAGGCCAATGACTGAAGCTTTATCAATCAGTAGGCTACTATTAGGCCTAATACATATCTAGTGGAGTCGACGTACTGTGTAATTATTTATACTGTGGCCATACGTAAGAACGTTATATATAAGAGGTCGTTACGTAAGAATGTATACCGGGTTTCCATATATGCTCTTCGCTTGGAGGTGCCGATGGGTCAGATATGGATATCAGTGGGTCAACGGTTAGGCGCTTCGAGACGCTCTGTGCACAGTCCTAGATCGACGGTGAAGGTTCAGTTCCTGTTTATTTCGTAAAATCGTAATTTGTAGCCATGAATGCGATAGCGGAGTTTTTCACCTTTTTCGGTCTTTTTTGGTATTATGTGCTGGAAGCGTTTGTAAAGTTGTTTGTGCCAAAAAGTTATCTAAGAAAGAACATAAAGGGACAACGTGTGCTTATCACTGGAGCTGGTATGTATGCATGTATGCAGGTATGTATGTATGTATGCATGTATGTATGCATGTATGTGTATAATATATATATATATTTATATATATATATATATATAATATTCGTTTATTAAACTCAGACTGACGAGTACGCATTAACATTACATCATTCATTCATTCATTCATTCATTCATTCTGGAAATTTATATAGCTCTTCTTAAAAAAACCTCAGAGGCGCTCCCAGCCCAGCCACGGCTAAAGAGATAGGACTTGAGATGTTGTAAGAAAGCAGGTGAATTATTACAGAGGAAGCAGCGTAAGGAGATTGTAAGACCATTCCATGATATAGTAGTAACATATAATAACAAGTTTAACAGGAGTCGAATTTAACTGTATGGCACCCTGCAAGGCGCCCATTTGTCCTACTGCTCATCTGTCCTACTGCTCATTTTGAAGTCGCCCCTAGGGAGTGTAGGGAGTGGAAAAGCTGAGTCAACCTTTATGGGGCTAGCAAGTATTGAACCTGCATCCTAATGATCTTCGTGCCAGCGTGTTACCATTCAACCATTTCCCCGTGTGTGTGTATGGTCTGCAACAGGAAGCCAGTGTAGTGTATTCCATTATATGTGAACGTATCAACTTGTTGGCTATGACTCAGGCAGTGCAGCTTAAGACGGGCAATCGCATGATCACCAAGCGTGTTACCATTGGCAACAGACCACTGTGTTGTATCATGTTGCAATAGATCAATTGATGTGAAATTCTATGTAGCAGTACTCCATGATATTTTGCAGTTAATACCAATGTTTACCTGCAGTCCAGAGCAGAAATATTGTCACATATCCGAATATATGTGAAAACCACTGCTCTGGCTTCCTATGAAGGAACAGACTTGATTCAAGATCTTTAACTTGGATGTTCCATGCTGGTTGACACTGCCCCGGCATATATATCAGAGCACTTTGTGTTCCAGTTTTGAATGAGCCTGGTCTATGATTTCTGTGCTGCACTTCTCACAGATATTTACAGGGTCCTCACCCCTCCACATCAATATTAGCTTATCAGGCTTGGACCTTCCACTTGGAACAATCTTCTGTGAAATATCTACTGTTTCCGTTCATTTAGCTCAACACATATTTTCTGTTTAACTAGCCACACTAGCATATGCTCTTGCAGTGAGGTGAAATGGTCTGAGTTTTTCTTATTTTGTAGGGTCCGGTTTGGGTCGGCTGATGTCACAACGTTTTGCGAAGATGGGCTGCGTACTTGTCTTGTGGGACATCAACGAAGACGGCAATGAAGAAACTGCATCACAGGTGCAGGAGCTCGGTGCCAAAGCGCTCACCTATACGGTTGACTTGAGCAAACGTGAAGACATATATCGCACTGCAGATAAGGTATTGACGAAGCTTGTTTTCTGGATGATGGGTTAAAAGAGGATTAAATAAGTTATATGGATGAATTTGTTGTAAGACAAAACGGGTGAAGTGTGGGCCGGCTAATTGTATGTGTGAATGAATGTGCTCATCGATGGATTTTCTTTTACAAGTGGAGTGATTGACCGATTATCTGATCATTGAATGGTTTTCGTTTGTTTAAATTGAGTGGCTATTGAATTTGTTTAAATTTAGTGATACTGAGTGACGCCTCATTGCGTGAGAAGTCTAGTCAGCTGCGGTCTGTTATTATTCACCTCTGAGTTGTCTTCTTGAAGAAGCGCTATATTAATTATCAAATTATCAAAGTAAAATGCAGTTATGAAATTACTTGTTGATAGTGGATCAGTTTTGATAGGTGGATCGATTGAGATATGGAGAGGTGGTTGATTGGCTGACATCTGTTGAGTTAGATGGATTGACCTTTGATCGCTTCGAATGTAAACATAGTTTGGGGTAACTATTTATTCCACCATGTCCTTCTTTGACCCTGTTAAAACCATGTAAAAAATCGACTCACTTTCATGCATAGGATATTCATAGAGTCAGATCATACATGCCTCTGGAACAAGTAGCAGTTGCTTTCCTTGTTGAACACTTAACATTACAATCGGAGACTACAGAAATAGATGGTGTTAAGCAATCAGTAATGACGAGCAAGATCCTCGGTTACACATACATATGTAATGTCCAAGAACAGAACCTGGAACCTGCCATTGACATTCCAACAGACAATCACCAAGATTAATTGTCAATCAAGGACTGTATCTGTTCAATACTAATTCTCTTGTATCCTACCTAGGATTATTATTTTCTGATCTAATCTACCTCACATGTGCTTCATGTGCTATTACCTCCTCTTAAGCATACGGGTTACACTTTGCGACCCCGTGTTCATAATCGGGTTCTCCCGACTGCTGACAGTCTAGCTCGTAAATCTTTCATAATTAGGATGATTTTCACCGGAATATAGGCCTTAGTACTTTAATCTGGACGTGATATACATGTGTAAACCAAAATGCGGTTAGCAGTTGGATTAATAAAGGATATACTTACTTACTTACTTACTCCCCATGTTGGCATATATATGGGACCAGACTTCTGGATTCCTGTACATACCATTGTAGGGCCTACAGCTGAATAATCTCAGCATTCATCCCTCAAAGATAAGGAATTCCTTCACTTGATCTCCAGTCAACTCCAATCAGTCTTTGCCTTTAATGCGTGAACTGAAATCCATGTCTTCATCACAGTTCTTTTTGAGAGTTTTACAGCTTCTCCCTATATCACCACAACTCGTTCATTGATCCAAAGTCTATAACACAGATGTTGAACCTACAGTGATCAACTTTTGCACAGGATGTAAGTCTTCTGCCAATTTGATTTATG
The DNA here is from genome assembly GCA_963556255.1 of Allolobophora icterica. Lineage (NCBI taxonomy): Eukaryota > Metazoa > Annelida > Clitellata > Crassiclitellata > Lumbricidae > Allolobophora > Allolobophora icterica. The sequence goes on along the minus strand of OY744603.1, from coordinate 35,857,195 downwards.
TCTTGTCCATTGACTAACATACAACTGAAGAAATCTCTGGACTCCTGCGCTGTGCATGGCCAAAAAATGTCTACTCTGAGCTGCATGGAACAGTCTTCTCGACCATGTGAAGAAAGCACCACCTCTAGAGACATTCAAACCACAGCTCAAGACTTATCTCTTTAAAGTATCTTATGACTGTCATTGATTTTTTTAAACTCATGTACAGTAGTGCGTTTTCTCTTGGCCTCGGCTGTGCTACGGCTCTATACAAATCATCTTATTATTATTGTCATTGTTTATTGTTTATTTTCCAATTTGTTTCACTGTTAAGGTGAAGAACGATCTGGGTGACATCGATATTCTTGTGAATAATGCTGGAATCGTAACTGGAAAAAAGTTTCTGGCATGCCCTGATTCACTGATCCAGAAAACAATGGATGTCAACGCCATGGCTCATTTCTGGGTTGGTTGTAATATTTGGGAAAGTTACCCTAGATTTGATATACTTAACGATGATGATAATTGTGATGACTGAAGAATAACAAATGCCTATGTGATTGGTGACTATATTGTTTTCAGTATGCTGCTTATGAAGATGATAGAGGTACAGATGATTATCAGTACTGTGTTCAGAATTATGCATTAAGATACTGAAAGTACCTGCTTCCAATGCTACTATTGGGAGCCATACCAGGTACCAGGTTATAATAGGTGCCTTATAATGAGGTCATGTTGTGAAGCTGAATTAAATTGTTATCAACGACTTTAGATTATCATTTAAGTTGTAACTTTATACTCTTCGTTTGGCCTCTTAAGTACCTTGCAAAAGTGTTTCAGCATGTCTTCCAAAGGTACTGAATAGGTGCTACTGTATTGTGTGTGGATGCATGCATACACACAGTAGTGCATGTTCTAAGTGGGATCTGATGTAACGTGTAAGATCGTGACTCATGAACAGATGTTGAAACAAGAAAGCACAATCTTCGACCCATTAATGCTAGCTGCAGCTAAGAAAAGCACAGATTTAATCTTGCCAAAGTAGCCACGGATTTACGTAGCTTTATCACCTGCACGCAGCTGAACCCGTTTTCTGAAATTGTCTGATCTAATGCTTCCTAAACTGTTTGTGTGTTATCAGACAGTCAAATCTTTCCTTCCGGCAATGCTTCGAAAGAACAAAGGTCACGTAGTTTCAATTGCTAGTGGCGCCGGTCACTTTGGTGTCAATGGGCTCTGTGACTACTGTGCCAGCAAGTTTGCGGCGTATGGTTTTGACGAGACGCTACGGGCTGAGTTGGCTGTTCAGAAAAAGACTGGAGTCCACACAACAGTCGTCTGCCCCTATTACATAGATACTGGAATGTTCAAAGGAATTACAACAAAGTAAACATATTTCTATACTAGTTCTTTAAATAGCCTTTCATTTGTTGAATATGATATGTTGCAGTTGTCTTTTGTTGTGATGTCATTTTCCACTTGTGAAACTGAAAAGCATTCTGTTCTAAATTGTACATAATAGACATTGTAATCAGCATTTAAAGTGTGTGGGAACGCGTGGGTACAGCGCTCCACTGCTCTCGAAATTCTTTGCTTGCATTCCCAATGCTCACAATGCAGTAGAATCGTGGTTACACATGCGTTCCAATAAAACTCTTCTTCTGAGTTCCCACTGCTCACCCAAACCACTTAAATTAGGCTTTTAATGTTATTATTCAAAGTTTATTAACTTTGCGATGTCCACCTACATTGTTTTGAGTGAATTTGACCATTTTTTAGTTAATCTGAAAGCAATCTCGTAAATTCTTTAGAAATTTAGACACTTTATCTAAATATTTTTTCGTCTTTATCCGTTAAGAGACTTTGATCAGTTCATGTGGTTAACTCAAAGTTGATAAAAGTATGAAATATTTAAAAAATAGGGGCCGTCCACATATTACGTACGCACTGAGGGGGAGGGGTCGGATTTGGGCGATTTTGCGTACGGGTGCGAACGGGGGGGGGACAAAAGTGTACGTACGCAAAATAAATTTCTAATTATGACGTCCACATTAGCCTATTTATAACTCTGTATTGTCCTATAGTCGTCTGATGGCATCTTATTACATTATATAAAAGCCGTGTGCAGTTATTCTGTGCTGTGAACGAGACACCTATAATTTGTCTATATTGGCCCTCACTCATCCTTCAATCTGGCCTAAAGTGCAGACTTTCGAGACACTTTCTGCAGCTGGTCTTCGGGGGGGGGGTGCATCAAGTGTACGTACGCGGGGGGGAGGGGGTGCGGAAGAAAGTACTCTTGCGAACAGGGGGAGGGGGGTCCAATTTTCCCGGATTTTTGCGTACGTAATATGTGGATGGCCCCATAATCTCAGATTTTATAAATCTAATAAAATCTGTGTAAAATGTCTTGAACAGAATAAAATTTATTAAAAACTGCAAATGTACCGGTAGCCATTGATTTCTCGCAAAAATATGAAAAGTGAAAAATAACTAGGGCCTAGTTCGGTCACAAGTGGGCTTCGTTTTGTCCATGGTTATCATCATCTGACCTCATAACATTAGTTGGGTCATTCTTCCAATTCGGTTCAATAGTATGTCCCTAACATGCTCGAATGCGGATACGTAATAATATCATCAGATTAGATCAAAATACTTTACTGCGTAATATAAAAATGTTATTTGATTTAAAATGTCTTAAAACAACCATCAATATCATAACATACGGAACAGTAAAATAGTTTTGTAATCAGCGGGGTATAGTCAGTAGTGTTGTCCCTTCTACATTTGGCGGTAATAAACTTGATCATTCTACTCAGACAGTGTATAATTTCTGCGTGTTTGCAAAATATTCACATAACATCATGTGCTGGCCGTAATATAAGTTAATTTTACTTTCTGTATCAGAGCTCATAGCAGTAATATTTCTTTGACAATGAGAGTCCCTAAAAATTTTGTCAACTCTGTTACTTTCAACTATTATTAACATTCTGATGGCATCTTGATATGTTTAGTTTTATTTAATTCATCAGGTGGAGCACTTCTGTACGGTTTAAAATTGATGAGAAGATTGGATTATTTTATGTTTGTTTTATAGTTCAAAAATTTTCGTTTTTATTTATTTTTACATCGTACATTTGGAGTATGTCAACTCTGTTACAGAAGTATGACCTCGATAATGTCTAAGTTTACAATTTTTCTTTCAGAAATCGTGCTATACAAGTAATCTAAAGTCTGAATATTAAAGTCAGTGATATTAAGAGGAAGCATTATGCTAAAAACATTTTTTTACGTGTCAAATGTCATACTCTGTTACCGTCATACCCTGTTACCGCGCTGAGATAACAGAGTTGACATGTCTGTAACAGAGTTGACCAAACATAGTTCTGCTGTAGTTTCTGGTCATATCTAAGCATATTCCTCATTTGTGCTTGATGTTTGTTATCAACAGGTTATGAGGTATGGCTACATAGGCGTAATTTTTTGGGCTGTACGAGGATTACCCGTACCCCCACTATTTGGACTGGAGGTACCACAGTCCTCGTTTTAAACAATGCCTATCACTAGTTTATTATTGTGCCTTCCCAGAGATCGCAGTCTCCGCCTTGCTTCGAGTATGTAGACAGAGTGAGGACTGAGGAGTAATAATAGTATGTACCACAAAAGTACGAAAGTACTTAGAGGCACAGGTAAACCGAGAGCCAGACGAACTGAGTCACAGGCAGTCAGACAAGCAGACTTTCAGCCACACAGGTCACCCGACAGACTGACCGCCGTAATCAGCCCGCGGACAGCAGGCGCCACAGATCTGGGCCACGGCTACAGTCTTCTTGTAAAAAGATCTAACATCGTCTTCACTCTCCGCATTGTGGTTTTCATCTTAGTCTTATCGGGATGTGGAGACGTAGGTCAAATTGCAAGCTTCTATATCCTTCATCAATTAGAAATCCGTATATGGATTCACACTCATTTTGTCGGCCTTGATAAGACTCCTCACCCCGGGAGTCTCCTCACAATCTCAGAATCAATAACTGTCCTTGGTTAAATATATCGGAGCCGGCTAGCTGAAGAAAGCTCCCTCCGTTACGTAATATAGGCCTAAGCATTTAAGACGTCGTTGATTTTGACTTGTAAACGTCGAGTTCCGATTTTGCTGATAGGGAAAATGGATAAATTTGTTCTAAAACGAAAACGAGTAGATAACATTATAGATGATGAAATTGCCGCTATAGGCCTAGAGGTAAGCTCATCAGCGTTTCATAATCTGTTACTGACAGGGTAATATGTCCAAAATGGTCTCCTTGCGAAAAGCGAAAGTGAAGAAGAAATTGGTATTCCCCACTTTTTAGACCAAAGTTACGCCCCTGTATGACTAAATTTAAAGTATTATTACTGTGTTAGTATCACAACTTGCTCTTGAGTGTGTAGTTAGTATGCTTGTCAACTCTGTTACCCGTCAACTCTGTTACCCGTCAACTCTGTTACGAGCCTTTGACACTTTTAAACAGTTTCTAAGTTTTATACGAAGACGATAAGTGTCATACACTCAAATAGTGTGCATCACATATAAGTACTCCTGCAAGTTTAATTACTATGTGAGTTCTGGTTATTTGTCTACAGCTGAATCTATGTCATGCTTTCTATGCATAGTACACAATATTTGTTATGATTATTGTTTAATAAATATATTGGCTATTTTTCAGTTTCATTTTTGATGTTATTTTAACATGGGGACATTTATTGTTACTAGAAACACCATCCTTTTAAATATGTAATAACTTCTACCTACCCACCTACTACCATGTTTGTCGGTAACAGGGTTGACAAGTTAACGACAGACATACTAACTTTGACGCGGATCACATCTCTATGAGTAGTCTTTAAGCCTGCATATTTTGCATCAAACCCCACCAGTATCATATTTATCCAAATACCACGTCAAAGTTTCTTGAAAAAATACTTCAAAAAAATATTTTTCAACAGTCTGATTTGAACCAAATTGCAGGAATGACCCAGTTGCGGCTGGTGTCTTCAAGTTCAAAAATCACCATGTCGTCAAAAATTGTATTTTTTCAAGAGCCTTGAAACCGTTGGTTGAAGGATATAATTTATTTTTGCTGTATGGCTGATGATAAAAAGATTTGACTATAGAGGAGCAGCCATCACACAAAAGACAGGATGTGACTATTTCATTATTAATTGGCTGGACATAGAGAAACGTGTGGCCATCTTGACCACATGTCAGATTGAGGTCCGAATGCATTGTTTTGTACCATCTGCATGATACTACTGCTGGGTGTTGGGATTGATGTTTGTTGGGAGTCTCGTTGCATGTTGTTGTCCCTCTTCTTTGATGCCATGAACTCCAAACATGGCGTCTACTGTCAGCTTTGGATAGCAATGCATTGGTAGAGCTCTGCGTGTCTTTCTGTGAGGCATGTCAGTGGTGACTCGTCTGTTTATCCAAGTACTGGTCGCTTATTGATTACCTTTTTGTTCTCAATGACTTTTACTTTGTTTAGGCTAGCACAGGCAGCACTTATCCAAGTTACACTTTAAAATCACTATAGCAAGTGTCTAGATACACACATGCATACAAATGTTGGCCAAAGTATCATCAACAGTTGCAATTGGAACTATGCAAAACCTTTAGAAAAACCCTTCCGGAAGATATTTCTGTCCTTTACGATGTTTCTGCTAGTGAACAGATAAAAATAGAGAGCATAACATCGTTATGATAAGCAAAGCATGGTCGTTATTGGCCCAATTCACTGGATCAGAGTTAAGCACCGATATCTAATGACTAAGTAAAGAAAGCACCAGTTGATGATTCTGAGCAACTGCGTGAAGGTTGTTGGATGAGGGTACCTGCACAGTGACTGTCTTAGGAGAGACTCGAACTTGTGCAATCCATGTTACAAAGCAAGAGCTGAAACAATTCAGCTATCATAACACAGTATTACACAAGAGAACTAGGGTTATGCTAGCATGATCTGATCTCGTTGCATCTATGGCCCACAGTAACGACATGCGATTAATCACTAGATAGATGTGGTCATAGACAGGTCAGTTAGTCCTTGAGCATTATAAAAATATTCTGCTGTATGTTGTGGTAATTAATAACATAACACAGTTATGTTATTAATGAAAAATCATTGGCAGGTTTCCACGGATTCTTGGATTCCTTGAGCCAGAATATGTTGTTGACAAGATAATGGATGCAGTTCTTACCAACCAAGCCGTTCTTTGTGTTCCCAAAATTCTTTACTGGATGATCATCATTAAAAAGTTAGTGTCTGTCTCTTCTCAAATCTTTTGCTATTAAAATGCAAATGAAAATTAAGATTTCTTGTCTCAGTTTAATCAATGTTGACTATTTGGCTGATTTTATAATACGCAGTTTTATGGTATGGTATGGTATCTGAGAATTTATAGAGGTTATTGTGGTTTGGGTCTGTTTGACTTGACCCGAGTTGGTAGAATGAAACTCATCTTGCACTGGTGTTTCTGTTGTGGATGTCTAACTGGCTTGCAAGACCAATGGCCAGATGACCAGATATACACTCAGTTCTCTTAGCCAGATAAAGTTTGAATTATCCCATTTGAGTTATTTTTGTAGGTAGGCCTGAAATGTGAAGTTTTACCTTATTACATGTATGCAATGATTTCCGATTTTCTACATCTGTTGTGCATTTCTTTTTCTTTTCTAGCATCATTCCGACAAAGGCGTTAACCCTTTTTGCTGATTACTTGGGACTCAGCACCAGCATGGACGAGTTCATTGGCCGTGCCAAAAAGGATTAGAAACAAAAATTAAGTAACCTATTGTATCAAGGTCACAGTTGCCTCAGTTTCTAATTGTTAACCAAGGAAACACGTTGCTTGACTTCAGGTCTTGTTTGGCTCTAATTTAGTTATTCTCTAAGAGTTGTTTTGTGGCTATATGCAGTTATTTGTGTCCAGTATAATGAGCTTGAGTTGTGCCTGTTAATTGCAACTGAAGTATTGTGAAAGTGAAGGTTATTTCTTCTCTGCAGGTGAACTATAGTCGTTAATGCTAGCAGATTCTGTGACATTTGTTTAGCAGGTCATTTTCATTTTATTAACTGTTTAAAAACAGAAGATTTCTATTTATTGCATGTACATGTATGTTACATCTGTCTCCACATGTACACTTCAGCATTGACCCTGAACATTATTCTGTAAGTATTTATGATTCAGTCAGTGAGAGCTCTAGACAACTTTTTTCGTACTGATTTTTATGCGTTCCAAGTATAAATTATATGAAATGTTAATAACTAATGTGCTTGTGTTTATTTCATTAAATGTACCTAGTTGAATAAGGAAACTAAAATTCTTAGTTGAGTAAAGAAGAAAATAAAGTTATCATCAGTTATCAGTCATTACCACACAATCTCAAAAGCCATCGTATATTTAGACATTGATGCTGGTAAAGTGCAGGGAAGTTGAGCAACACCTAACATGGTTATTACGACGTGAATAGGCTGGTGGCCTGCGCTTGGCCTTTGAGTGGCGCTATAGAAGTTTGGAGATTACGATTACTTGAATGGCAACTATACACAGAATGCCATCCCATATGGGTCACTTCGCTCTTCATGTATCTGGGTCATTAAATTATTAACAAGCGCTTTGGGATGGTTAAAATGTATTCCATGTTGTTGGTTTGCAGTTATAGTGCTTGCACTTCAGAAAGAAGGTACTTCAACCCCAAGACTAAGGTTTTTGAGGAAAGGCCATAAAGACATGTAAAAATGAAGTTAATTTTACCTAAATATTTGTTGACACTTGATATGAAACTCTCAAAAGATATTGCATTCTTCAGTGGTCAGGAAAACCGTTCCAAGCAGTCACCCAGAGACTACAAGAAGATTTGCTAAACCTTGTGGAGGACTGTAATGGGACATGTTATTGACTATCAACAAGGACTGTAGCTGATATCAACACTGCTTTTGTTATATGCCACTTGAATCGATACTAGTAATCTGTTATATCTATAGTCTGATAATTATATAATGAGAAGGCCAGTCAGTGCCGTGTATGATGACATGCAAAAGTTTAAGTAAGTAAGTAAGTAGCCTTTTAATAATGCAAGTCAAAAGCTCACATTTTACAAAATAGACAGTTGATGTTAATATTACTGCCCATGGATCGGGAGAAGCCCAAAACGGCCCGTCAGTTATTAGCAGCTACTATGAGCGCTTCTGACGCTCGCTTCAAGATGGTAAACTGTTCGAAGAACGGCAAATTCATTGGTAGCCGATGCTGTAAAGTTCACATATTCGAAGTATAGTCCCCGAGAAGACTGCATCTGCGATGTTTTTGACAGCAGATGTCGTATTGAAAATTTTGGACTGTCCGTTTTAACCACGTGGCGTCTGCCATGAGTTGATGATTGTAGGTGTTACTAATTTTCTAAAACGGGAGTATTCCGTACGATATTCTTGGCAACAGATGTTTTGTTGCTGGAATCTTTACAGTCCAGTTCTGAAGACTTCCAGGAGAAGCACGTGGAAATTCCGGACTGTTCGTTTTTAGTTGTTACCATTAACCACATGGCGGCCTTTAACGAACTCTAAAAGTTCTCAGCTACTTCAGGTTGTCATGCAGCGCAAAACATAATGATCTCAGGACACCCTTCTATAGCTTCCAGATCATGAGACTATGGATATCACAGATTAAATACATTCAAGTGGCAATGCCTCTAGATCAGGCTGGCAGCAGATCAAGTTAATAACCGACTAGGCCTATTAGCCCTGACTAAGAAGTCTGAACACTTGCCATGGGAAAGGTAACAGTAATCAACATCCGACACACACACACACACACACACACACACACACACACACACACACACACACACACGCACACACACACACACACACACACACACACACACACACACACACACACACATTCATTGCAAGCGCCGGTGAGTAACCCACCCCCGTTAATTGGGTCAGAATTGGACCAAAGTTAATTGTCATTCTATGGACCATCTTTTGTATTGACTGGGATGCTCTAATTACATATAGGCTAGCTGCGTGTTGAGAAATTTCTACGATTTACATTACATCACTCCTGTAAATCGCTCATGCTGACTACATGGTTAATTCAAATAACAATTGAGCCAGCTATAGGCCTATACCATATAGCCTAGGAGACAATTATAATATTATTATTATTATTATTATTATTATTATAATTTTTATTATTATTATTATTATTATTATTATAAATTATTATTATTATTTATTATCATCATCATTATTAAAGCAGTTTTATATAGCGCCCCTTCAGATTGCCTACTCAGGAGCACTCCTAGCCAGTTTTGAGGACAGTAAGAAACGGGGTGAAATGACCGATCGGTATTTGGAGGAGCTTGGTAGGGAGCCCATTCCAGGCAGCCACAGAGAAGGGCGCAAGATGCTGCCGTATGGCTATTCGCGCGCGGGGAACAATAACTTCAGCTTCAGCAGCTGAGCAGAGAGAATAACGACGCTTCGAACATGAAGTGGGACAGCAGAGCTCCCGCAGGTATGGAGGGGCCAAGCCTTCAAAGCACCGCCAGACCAAAGCAGAGATTCTGCTAGTGGTGCGATGTGGGTAGGGGAACCGTGGAGAACATGCATCCTTATTATACGCAGATAGTCAGATACTCTGCCAAACTTGGAGGTGCGGCCTACAAGGCGGGGAGGAGAACGTACGATTCTTTTCAGTGCTCAATCCGGCAGGCAGGGAGTCCGTCATATATGGCACTGCAGTAGTCCAACCGAGAAACAACAAGACGCATGGACAAGCTTGGAAGCTGCACCGGGGACAAAGAACGGGAGATCGCCTTGAGCTGCCAGCTAATCGGGTCACGATGCATCTGGAAAAGCATTTTACCAAACATTTTACCCTCCACGGGTTGGCCACTCATACCTAAAAAAGTAATCGGTTTTAATCAAGCTCCTATATATAGCCTTCAATTCATAGCTATATTATTGTGGAAGTTTTGGCCATTCCCCCCTTTTTCTCTTCATTTTGGACTCGGCCGTCCCGACACGCTACGGGCCAGCCAGCCTCGGTGCCTGCCTATGTCGATACCTGCCAGCCAGCCTGTATCGAAACACGATACACGATACACGATACCCTGTATCGATACTCGATACACGATACACGATATACACGATACCTGCCAGCCAGCCTGTATCGATACACGATACCCGATACCTGCCAGCCAGCCTCGATACACGATACCCTGTATCGATACACGATACACGATACCTGCCAGCCAGCCTTGATGCACGATACCCTGTATCGATACACGATACCCTGTATCGATAGATTCGATACACGATACACGATGCCTGCCAGCCAGCCTCGATACACGATACCCTGTATCGATACACGATACCCTGTATCGATACACGATACACGATACCTGCCAGCCAGCCTCGATACACGATACCCTGTATCGATACACGATACACGATACGTGCCAGCCAGCCTCGATACACGATACCCTGTATCGATACACGATACCCTGTATCGATACACGATAAACGATACCTGCCAGCCAGCCTCGATACACGATACCCTGTATCGATACACGATACACGATACCTGCCAGACAGCCTCGATACACGATACCCTGTATCGATACACGATACACGATACGTGCCAGCCAGCCTCGATACACGATACCCTGTATCGATACACGATACCTGCCTGCCAGCCTCGATACACGATACCCTGTATCGATACCCTGTATCGATACACTATATAAAGAGAAGACAAAGACAGTGGGCAGTCAGTCCGTCGGAGAAGGAGATACAGTCGACAAGCGGACACGGTCGGAAGAAGACAGTCGGAGTCAGTCGGAGGAGAAGATAGTCGACGCTCGGTCGAGCGGACAGTCCAACTTAGTCGAGTAGCGAAGCTTTAGCTTAGTAGCTGTCAAAGGGGACAATCGCCGTGTAGCCGAGTGAGTAGTTCGGACAGGTTGTTGCGCTTTGGAAGCGAATGCGATCTTCGACTGGGATCCACGTCGATGCCTGTCGAATTTGGAGTCACTAGCGTTGCGATTCAGGGATTGTCTGGCGCTACGATACACGGACTGTCAAGCGTTGCGGTACACGAACTGTCAAGCGTGCGATATACGCAGGGCCGTTTTAAGGTCGTCGTAGGCCTTAGGCACTCTTGCATTCGTAGGCCCTTCCATATACACCTATCGATTAACTCATCGTCTCTTACATTCACCGTAGACTCCCCCGTCCGCAATCTTGGTGTCACTTTGATCCACGTCTCTCCTTCTCTAACCACATCTCCAACCTCTCGCGCTCCTGCTTCATCCACATTCGTGACATCCGACGCATCCGACCTATGCTCGACCTTAAAACTGCCTCCACCATTGCTGCCTCCATTATTCGTTCAAAGCTTAATTACTGCAATTTCCTCTTCCTTAACCTTGATTCCACATAAGTCAAGCGTCTGCAACTTATCCAAAACTCACTAGCCAGCGCTGTCACTAGAACGCCCAGACATCACCATATGACTCCCATCCTCAAATCACTCCATTGGTTAAAAATCCCAGAGCGAATCCACTTCAAAGTCCTATCACCAACCTACAATTCCCTAAAATATTCCCAGCCCTAGTACCTCCGTAATTTCTTCACCATCCAGGCAACCGCTCCACCCGATCCTCTTCCTATCTCAGTCTTTCCCGACCCCCAGTCTCTACTCCTCTCAAGTTCTCCAACCGAGCCATATCCAACACCGCAGCGGCGTAACCAGGGCTTCAAAATAATTACGCAGCTTGTAACACTGAGGGGAGGGGTCCTGGGAGGGGGCTGTGGCCCTTCCCCAGGGTAAGAAATTTTTTTCTTTAGAGGTTTGTAATGGTGGATTTTGGAGACCATCTTTTTGGTTAAAAGTAATAACATTTTACATAATTTCTATGGCAAATCATATAATTTCATAATGTGATTTAAAAAATTTTCTCAACTGCAAAGTCCCAGCAGCTAACGTAGACTAGAAACAGACAGACTCACCAAAGAACAAATTTTTTAATTAAATAAATCTCTCTAAAATCTCAGTTAACTAACACACATCGAAGTAAGCATGCATAGGGCTATAGGCAATAGGCCCTATGCATGTTTACTTCGATGTGTGTTAGATAACATATAATAAATATTATACGCTGTGTGTTAGTTAACTTCGATGTGTGTTAGTTAACTGAATATGTGCATCAAGATTAAAATAACAGTTAATAAATATGAAAAATCCAAAATGGACATCATGTAAGTACCCAAAAACTACAAGGTCATGTGTAGCCGAGTCTTGGGTTCATATGGAGCGATATTTATTATGTATAATATATTGTACTTAAATTACTTGTACTTGAGTACAATATATTATGTATAATATATTGTACTTAAATTAATTTTCTGACCCCAAACTACAAGGTCATGTGTAGCCGAGTCTTGGGTTCATATGGAGCGATATTTATTATGTATAATATATTGTACTTAAATTAATTTGATGAACTATGTACACCAAAGTGCGGTTAGCAGTTGTTTTTTAATAAAGGATATACTTACTTACTTACTTACTTACTTACTTACTTACTTACTTACTTTACTGGTTATTTTTTTCCATTATAATTTCATTTCATTTTTTAAATTCCACAATGTAGGGGTTAACCTGGGGCTCTCTAAAATCTCATTGAATCTGAGCGACTCGCAATATCGATGGTTCCCGCTCAGAGGTAGGGGCCTACCGACTCGGACTCCAGATCCCACGATTCCCCCTTCCGGTCAGCAACAATGCCTGAACCGAGCTCCATGAGAACTGAAATAGGTCGTGTTAATGGGTGCCGATCCCGAATGGGGGACGATGGGGACAAGACCCCCACCTTTAACAGTGGGGGGACACACCATACAGATGTCTCCCCCACTCCCGAAATTTTGAAGAAACACCAAAAAAGGTCAACCAATTTTGGACCTCTTTTTTGACCAGATCAGCTCAAAGCTCTTTTTTCAACAGATAAGTTCAAAAGTGTCCCATCTACCTGTCAAACAAGATCGTCGCCAGTACTGTTGTGTTACGTACCCGAACTGAAACTAAACGTTGATTGTCTGAGACGTTTGATGGAAGCCTTCTTCGAAGATGCATTACAAGTAGACCTAGAAGCCATGACTCGTCAGTAATGGGTTTCGAACAATGACTTGGTCTTGCTCTCGGTACGGAGAGAGTGAGTGAGTGAGTAAGAGAGAGAGAGACAGACAGACAGACAGACAGACAGACAGACAGACAGACAGACAGACAGACAGACAGAGACAGAGACAGACAGAAACAGAGACAGACAGAGACAGAGACAGAGACAGACAGAGACAGAGACAGACAGAGACAGAGAGAGAGCTGCTGAGAGAGTGGGGGGGGGCAGTAGCGGGACGAAGGAGGCATATGGTGCCCAGGGCAGTTGCCTCGAGCGCAGGACCTAATATGGAAGGGGGAAACGAGGAATTTTCTGACCCCAAACATAATATACATGTTTATATATATAATTATATACATATGTATGTATATACACACATATATATGGCTGTTAATGGTTTAAATCGCGCTAATGCATAATGTCTTTGCTGACAGACACTTCAGTGTCTGGAAATAGACATTATGCGTCGGCATATGACTGATTTCTAATGTTGACAAGGACCGAGGGAATGGTTCGGAAACAGATAGGAATAATGAGATGCCAGTAAATGTGTGATTATCTTGCCTTATCTTGCCTTGCCTAGCCTAACAATATGTCTACACACACACGCACACGCACACGAACACGAACACGAACACACTTATTTCTGAAAAGTACTGGGGTGTATATGTTTGTAATACATACTTAGGGTGTATATATTTGTATATATACTTGGGGCTCTTCTTTTGGAAGAATGGAGAATCGAAGGAAGACTGGAAAAATAGTTATGGATTCTGAAAAGAATATTGGAAGGTGCTTGTAAAATTGTAAAAGTCTGAAGGGTGGCTGGAAAACATGTAGAGGGATTCTGGTGACGTCGGAAAGATGTGTGGGATAGGTGTGGATGGGGCTGGAGTGTTTAGGGAATTTTGAGGTAATGGAGAAGTGATGGAGTGGTGGTGGCAGATGGAAGAGTTATCAAGTAGGACTGGTCTTCGAAAAGGCCTTGAACCGAGTTATCTGTGGCAGTAGTGTGGCTGTTATTTTGATAAAAGACTCATATGGACCAAAGTTTAAGCCTGGGACTGCTAAATAGAGAAATAACCCAACGCCTATGCTGTACACTCCTGGCATAGGCCTATGCACTCCTAAGAGCGAGTGTAGACAGCTGGATTTCTTCTATAAACTAAACTTCAGTTATCAGCGAGTGATGGCTGTTCATTGTTGTGTGATCTGTGGTGAAAATAACAAGTGGTTCATTCGCTTTCCTTGTTTCCTTTGTCAGGTGGTTACACTATGGTACATTGATTTTTTGTAAAACCTTTACAAAAAAACTTTGAAACCCTGGGTGAACACCTTCTTGTATTGTATTGTATTGTATTTACCCGGTACGAATTTATAAAGCGCCTCTTGCAGTACAACGTAATCAGAGGCGCTCATATCATACTGTATGTCTGTCTGTATTTTTGTCTGTCTGTCTGTCTGTCTGTCTTCTGTCTGTCTGTCCATCTGTCTGGTGTCAAAACTAATGTGGAAGTGAAATAAATAATGTCCATATAATTAAAGTATGGCATGAGCCTAAGTTGCTCATGCCATACTTTAATTATATGGACATTATTTCATTCCCCCCTCAACAGTTGCTGGAAAACATAATTTGCTGGTTTCGATTATATCTGTCTGAACGAACCCACATGATTATATCGGGTGACTAAACAAAATGGATCCACATTAAGCTGGGCGTTCCTCAAGGTTCTGTACTTGGTCCTCTACTCTTTATTCTCTACACGGCTGACATTCCTTCTCTTTTTCCACTCGGGAGCTGCTGGTCATCTCTGCGGATTACGTGCAAGCATTTGTCCATGGGTCTCCTTAATCCGAATTGCACTTAGTTGAGCGTATTGAGTCTTTGTGGAAGTCTCTACATTCCTGGATGTGCTCAAATCGTCTCTCTCTCTCTTAATGGCTGCAAAACCCAGTTAATTTGGTTTGGCTCCCCTCAACTGTTGCTGAAGATTGATTTTGCTCTCCTATCGGAAATCTTTCCACACTACTCCTTTTCATCAAGTGTACGTGACCTGGGTGTTAACTTGATAGCTCTCTCTCCTTCAAAGATCACATCTCTAACTTCACACGTGTTTCTTACTCCCACTTAGACGTGTTATGGCTGTTCGACGATCTGTCTCATCCTCTGTTTTCACAACGCTGGTACATGCTTTCATTTGCTCCAGAATTGACTACTGCAATTCGCTTCTAATCGGTCTTCGCAAGGCTCGAGAGACGAATCGACAGTTAAAAGAATGAACGCATGATTGAACGAATGTAGTGAAGGGATAAATAGGTAGATAGATGAATGACTGGATGGATGGAGGAATAAGTGGATAAACAAATGAATAACTGCTTTTCGTTTCTGTTTGTTGTACACCAAGAATGAAAACCATTGCAAAATTTAATGCACAATCTTTATTAGATGAATATCACTCATTCTGTTTCCGTCAGCCTCTATTAACGTCTCGACAAAGTAGACTTCAGTCAGCATTTTCATAACGATAAGAACTTCTATGTCAGCGTCTGTTCATTGATGATATGATTCCACACTGACTCTTCCCGTCTGTCAGGGTTTAAAGTGGAGTGGGAACGGTGTTCCCACTGCTCTCGAAATTCTTTGCTTGCGTTCCCACTGCTCACGCTTGCGTTCCAATGAAGCTCCTCTATAGAGTATTAGAGTTCCCACTGCTCACCGAAACCACTTTCACCACTGCCGTCTGTCCAACTCTTCCATGCGCCTCCTTCTAATCCCTCGCCAAGACCTTGAACCTCAACCAACGACCAATAAACACCAAAACAAAACCCACGACCAAATAAACAGCACATGACACCAAAATAAAAAACAAACACACGACAAATAAAAACAAACTAACAGTACAAAGCATTTAGATTTTGCATTGTATTTAGTTAACGACAAAAGAAACAACAAAGCAAAGTCCAAAGGACAAAGTAAACAACAAAATAAAGAACAAAACAAACGCGAAAGTAAACAACAAACGACAAAGTAAACAAAATAAACAACAAAATAAACAAGACAAAAACACAAAAACTACACACAGGGCTTACGGGATTCTAATCCGCGCCAGGGGCCCCCCTGCCTTCACGAGCTTACGGGAGATTAAGCCGCGCCAGAGGCTCGGCAGGGGTGTAGGTTTTGATTATTTTGTCTTGATTATTTTGTTGTCTATTTTGTTACTTTGTCGTTTGTTGTTTGCTTTCGTGTCTGTTTTGTTGTTTACTTTGTTGTTTAGTTTGTCGTTTGTTGTTTGCTTTGTAGCTTGTTTTGTCGCTAAACTAAACACAAATACAAAATCTAAATACTTATAAAAAAATATACAACTACACTACAAAAAAATAAAGACAAATAAAAAAATAAATACAAACACAAAACGACCACCACACCCTAAACACACCACACCCTAAATACAATCCGACAATACGGAGCCACTCAGCAGCCATCCCAATGCCCATCCTCTTCAAAACGACCACCAAACCCTACACACACCACACCCTAGAGCCACTCAGCAGCCATCCCAATGCCCATTCTCTTCAAAACGACCACCAAACCCTACACACACCACACCCTAGAGCCACTCAGCAGCCATCCCAATGCCCATCCTCTTCAAAACGACCACCAAACCCTACACACACCACACCCTAAACAGAATCCGACAATACGACACTGAGCAGCCATCCCAATGCCCATCCTCCTCAAGCAGGAAACTTCCTGCCAGAATATCCAAAGGCACCTATTGAAACACAGTAAAATAATGAAGGTTATTATTACACGTTATGACAAAATAGTAACATGAAATGAAAGAAACAGTGAACATGGAATTGGAGGAGCTGTGCAGCAGGCAAACACAATTTCTGTGTAGAGATTTTCGATCATTATTATTCTACACTTAGCTACGTCATACACGGCCTGCTTCTGTCAATCTTCATCCACATATAATAATAATAATAATAATAATAATAATAATAATAATAATAATAAAAATAATAATAATAATAATAATAATAATAAACATGGAGGACGGCGACCTCCAAGCTTACATGTAATTACACTCCTGCTTTATAGTTTCTTAGAGCCTGAGGGATTTTCGTACCTCGGGCGTTAAAAAACAAAATAAAAAAATAAAATAATAATAATATAATATTCTTTATTATTTAAAATTGACAGATGCAGTAAGATTACATTGAAACATGAAAGTACAATCAAGATCTTAATTAAACACGGTTTGGCAGCCATGCAAGGCGCCGCCCTAGAGGGGGGTTACGGGAATCGATCAGCGAACCTAATGCTCTCCTGGCCATGAGTGCTACCATTACTCTATCCCCCCTCCCCAAGTATCTCATTCCAGTGGTTTGATTTTGAGGTGCAGACACAATCCCTGGTCAGATAAAAATAAATCCATCTGTTTTTTAAGTTCAGTATATTCACTATGTATTGAAAGACCTCAGGAAATTTTACTCAACTGGTACTGCGACACGTGTCTTGTACACAACGTGAATATCAGCTTTCACAACATAAAATTATGAGGTAGAATGATATAATTCACAATTTGTATAGACAAGTTCAGAGTAGATTAGTTTGTACAAGATATATTCATCTTAATGATCTTTAATCAAAATTTTAGATAAACATTAAGAAGTAAATGACAATTAAAATACATATCAAATGTACATCAATAACTCCCCATAATTTGCATTATCAAAGTTATATTATAACAAGGTCAGGCAAACAGTCTAAATTTAATCAGCTATAGATCAAGTCTTGGATTCCATCCCTACACCAGAGCACTGTTTACACAACACATCTGCAGAATTTTAATTGTATTTGAAAGTTTATACAGTGCCACTAAAAGAGCAAAACTAATCGCTGCTAGCTTATATGATGTAAAATGTCATTCAGAACTGGAATTACAATAGTTAGCAAAAATCAGAAACCTACCATCTTTGGCATGGCGCTCCTTGCTCTTTCTCATCCTTCTTGTCTTCCAACTGATCTCTCTGCCTCTGGAGGTCTGAGTTCGCCGCCTGCAGTCCTGCCAATCGTGAGCTGAAATCGCTGATTTGCAGTCGGCATGTTTGGAACACACAATGAATGACGGTGGAGGTGTTATCGATGAAGGACGACGAATGTGACCTTCCATGGCTTGCCGATCTAGATGCAGAACGGTCGCGACGTGTAGACTTCGCAGTGGAGCGTCTGGTTTTGAGTGTACTCGTATGTGTACTCGTATGTCCTTCCTTGACAGTAAAAACCTCCATCCGGTTGCAGTGGTCAACCACTTCCTGTGTGTTTCTTCTCAGGCCTTCGAGCATCGACTCGGTGTGCTCGAGCCGGCATTTAACGGACTATCCACGTTGAGGATCAAGTCAGGCTTTGACGGGCGACACAGCTTGTAGCCTTGTGAATCAAGACTCTTGTGAGCAGTTGCCAACTTCAAAAGTTCTGACAGAAGGAATCACGCATTTCTGATTGTTCGGCAGACTGACAATCAGTCGCTGGGTAGTCTAAGATAAAACACAACATTACGATTTTGGTCTGAAAAAGAAAGTTCTCTGTGACGGACAACAGATGCACAGCTGAATTCCAAATTCATATTCTTCTTCCTTAGGCAGACACTTCAACAATGAAGTAGAATCCTACTGTTTGGATCGTTGGGTCATCTACCAGACATAGCCTCCCTTAAGATGTTCTTATGGTTAGGGATACATGTACTACTCTTTATCAACGCTTAAAACTCTTTTGCCTGTGGGGATGGCCTGGAAGTGAATGCATATGAGGAGACACTTGAAGAAGTGCTACATGAATGCCCTGAATGAATTAAAGATTTCCATATAGAGGAGAATTTTAACTGTAGTCTTGTGGACTACCTAGGAGCAACGTAAGTTAAACTTTTCAGAGACTA
Organism: Allolobophora icterica; assembly: GCA_963556255.1. Taxonomy (NCBI): domain Eukaryota; kingdom Metazoa; phylum Annelida; class Clitellata; order Crassiclitellata; family Lumbricidae; genus Allolobophora; species Allolobophora icterica. The sequence continues at coordinate 35,838,055 of OY744603.1, read as the reverse complement.
AAATTAAAATATACCGATATATTAAACACTTGCTGGTTGCATAAAAGCTGTTGCCTGATACAGATTTAATTCATGTTTTTAATTTATAAACTCATCTTGAACTTGGTAAAGAAGAATTTCAGACTTCATAAAGTGGAAACCAAATCTACTGAAATGAAACGGCTGTTTTCTTACCTCAAATGACTGCTGGGTCGACGACTTGAGTTTGTCCTTCTCTGACTTTTTTTAACGAGTTCACTTGGCTGGGTCCAAGTGAGGAGCGTCTTTCTCGGACTTCTTTCTTTAACCAGTTCAATTGGCTGGGTCCAAGTGACGAGCGTCTTTCTCGGACTTATTTTTATAACCAGTTCAATTGGCTGGCTCCAAGTGACGAGCGTCTTTCTCGGACTTATTTTTTAAACCAGTTCAATTGGCTGGCTCCAAGTGACGAGTGTCTTTCTCGGACTTATTTTTTAAACCAGTTCAATTGGCTGGCTCCGAGCGACGAGGGTCTTTCTTGGACTTTTTTTTAACCATGCGACGAGTGTCTTTCTCCTCATTCCCACGGTCAGATTAATTCTGCTCCATCAGAGGTGGTATTTGTTTAGTATGATGACTCGAAGAACCACTGGTGGTATGTCCTCTGCCGCCGCGACGTCGACCGCTACCTCCAACTGAACCTTGTGATCGACTTCCAGAGTAAGACTATTCCTCCTGTCTCCCAAACCTTCGTTGGTAGCAAAATAAAATGCAGCCTTTCAGTCGAAGAAGTTACACAGTTTGTGTTACCATGTGAAATATAAAGAACTTCACAAAAAAGACCCAGAACAGTTTCGTATTTTCCATAAAAAATAGCCAATGACAATCATAAAACTTGGGCTGCATATAATAATAAACAGATGAAATACACTGCACATAATGGCTGAAAAATCTTGGCAAATGTGGCTCAAACAAATTTCACTGTAATTAATAATGAAACACCATACCTTCTCCTGTTTGGTCTTCGGCGCCCTCCTTCACGTCCAGTTGCTTGCTGTTCCTGGCCATCTTCTTCAGCAGTTGCTTCAGATTTCTCAGCAGAATACCTGTAGTTCTCATCTTCAGCGCGACGGTGATTACCTATTACAAATGAAAACAAGTCTGTATAAAAGAGTCCAAGAATTGTTTTACAGCTATTTCACTATTTCCTCTGGGTCTATACAAATCTATAAGTTTGTTCTGTACCAATAAGTATGTTTTCAGAACATACTTGTCCTATTTCCAAATTTGAAAGTGACTAAAATCGACTTTCCAAACATATTTTTAAAAGAAGGCATACTGACTGCAACCTACTTGTCATATCATAACAAGCCACATCATGGTTCTGTTAAAATTGACAAATGCACAACTCTGTGTTTTGCTGTTTTGGCCATGTCAGCACAAATTCAGACAAAATTCGCAAACTATCGCAAAAAATTTGTGATCGTCAGATTCTCTCTCTCTCTCTCTCTCTCTCTCTCTCTCTCTCTCTCTCTCTCTCTCTCTCTCTCTCTCTCTCTCTCTCTCTCTCTCTCTCTCTCTTCTCTCTCTCTGTCTCTCTCTTTCTCTCTTTCAGAGTCTCTCTCTCTCTCTCTCTCTCTCTCTCTCTCTCTCTCTCTCTCTCTCTCTCTCTCTCTCTCTCTCTCTCTCTCTCTCTCTCTATATATATATATATATATATATATATATAAATAAAAATAAATATATATGTATATATATAAAAAAATTATATATATATATACAGTGATGGGCACTAAACTATTTTTTTAGCTAAACTAAAACTATTTTCCAACTAAGAAAAATAGTTTAACTAAAGTTGGCAACTAATTTTGGAAATTAGTTAACTAAACTAAAAAAGTAGTTAAACTTTTTCCAACTTTTTTCCAGCTTTTTACGACAAACATTTTCACAATAAAAGACGTTAAGTGAACTGTAATAATGCAAAGCGTCAATGACAATTTCATCTTCAAACTATGCAATGTGTACTGTTCTGGCATACAGTTACAAGTGTACTGTAAATAGTGTATGAATTTGAAAACACAGGCTGTTAAGGCTAAAACCATGCAGTGTTAAAATGTTATTTTGCTGACAGTGTTCAATGTTCACTGTGGAAAAATAGTTGCATACTGCTGATTTATTTTAGTTAAACTTTTTAGTTAGCAACTAAATTTTTTAGTTAAACTATGGTTTTAACTAAAATATTTTTTTTAGTTAAACTTCTTCCTTAACTAAAATATTTTAGTTAAACTTCTTCCTTAACTAAAATTTTTTAGTTAAACTAAAAGTTAGCAACTTTTTAGTTAACTATTGCCCATCACTGTATATACACACACACGCGCACGCACGCACGCACGCACACACGTGCCATAAGCCTATCTATAATAGACATATCGAAAAATTCGCGCATAATAGGCCTACAAGTTTTCAAGTCCATTCACTTATCAAATGCAGCAAATTGTCTTCTAATAATCTAATTAGCTGGACAAATTTACATAAACAAATTTACTCAAACATTAATAATGATTTTTTATTTAGGGACGAGCATGATTATAATTACGGACTTATAACAAGCTTTAGGTCTAACTAAACAAAATTTACTCGACAACGAAGCCATTGTCTGTCACCCTTCACTCAAACGATGGGCTCGTTTCTTCCACGTGATATAAATCAAATAACATGAACATATTTCGATAAGAAACAATTATAATATGATTATAATTATAAACAAACTATTATTTTACCTTGTCGAAATTCTGTTTTTAAATTTAAGTAATTAATTTTCAGCGAAAGAGGCTCGATTTGAGCAGAAACCTTCTTTCTGTTACCAAAAGCTTAGAACCTCTGCCGGTTACTGTGGTAACAGATTTGACGTCATCACATAAAATTATGTTTGTTTCTGTCGTTAGCCAATCATGTTATTTGATTTATATCACGTGCAACATACATCCAATCATGTTCTAGACTGTGTTCGATCGACTGGTTGACTGCTTTGCCGCTCATTTGTGCATGATGCTATCTATAATTCGGTAAGTATGTACGCAAAAGAGTAAATGTTACTTATAGGGTTGCTGAATATAATTTATTTATTTTATTCCGTTATATAAGAGCTGCGAACGAGTTGATGTACTGTCGAGGTCGTTGACATGGTCGTTGACTGTTTCATAAATAACAAGGATTCTATATTTAGAGGATTGGTTACTCATGAAAAAAGTTGTACTTGCGGCAGCGGGGAGATCGTGGCGACATCTGTCGTCGCGGGTGTACGGGTCTCTCGAGAGGTAAGCAAGTCTACAGACGCGATGTTTATGTGTTTATGTGTTTATATTCGTTTAATGAAACAACAGACATAACGCTGTAGGTGTACAAGGAAGTGAATTAAAATTGTTAATTGTTAATAATAGCTTAGTAAGAGTTAGAAAATAACATTCTAGATATGAAGTTTCGAGAGTCTTTATCTGGTAGATTAAAATTGTGAGGACGATTTCTTAGGGAGTAAGGAGTAATATGGTTGGTTGGGAATAAACATCTAATTGAGTGATTTTCATTGAGTAAAGCTGCTTTAAATAAGGCCATTTCGGCTTTGAGCACATGTGGTGTTCAGCTATTAATTGCACGAATTCTAGGAAGAAGAATCCAGGATTATCTTTCTTTCGGTTCCCAAAGAACCAAGAAAGGTAAATGATAATAAGTGTATAGATATTGGTTTTAATTACTGTAATTTAAGTAGTCTAAATTGTGGAAACATGCGTTGGGCATAGCGAAGCTATAGACCCATGTTTAAGCCTACCTGCAGTCAATGGCATCTGACATCAATTAGAAAAAAAACCTGCGTTGTGTTTGCTTAACTTTCCCAGTAACAAGTTAAAGTAAATGATAAGTAATTTATAAGTAAAAGTTTTAATAAATTTCAAGTAATGTAAACCTTAGAAATATGCACTTTTTGCGTCGTATGATAAGGCCTATGGCACATCTGACATCTTCAAACCACAAAGCAATCGTACAATCAATGTAGTGAAACATTTTGTGGATAACATATTATTGGGTTTATTTTTACTCTGGTAATGAAATATTTTGCGTTACTTGTCTGTAAGAAAGTTTACTTTGCGATACGTGTTTGGCAGATGCAGGCGGTGGGTGCAGTTAGGCCTATGTCGACCAAGGGCGTAAACTTGTCCAAAATATTGGGGGGGCATGGGGTCTGGACCAGAGGAGCAAAAAACAAGTTTTTTCTAGATGAAAATTTGCTTTTTTAAAACAAGTTTTTCAAGATAAAAAGTTGTTTTTTTGTTTTTTTTGTTTTGTTTTTGTTTTTATGGTTCTTGTTGTTTTGGTTGTTTTTAAGATTTTCGGATTTCGAACCATAAAAATCATGAAAAAAGGCATGAACAAGAACTCCAACTCAATTTAATTCAGTTGCGATTTCCGAAAATTAAAAATCATTAAATCAATGTTATTAAAGTAACTTCTACAAAAATGGGAAAGTTATTTTAAAAAATCAAATTTTGTGGTTTTCTTTTTTAAACCAATTTCCGAAAAAAAACTTTTTTCACCTCTGGTCTGGACAGAAATGGGGCGTTTTGCTTACATGCAAATTTGTTTCATATTGAAGACATTGAAGATAAAAATAAATTCTTGTTTTCATTTCAGATGAATTTCTGATAGTATTTCAGTTCTGTGTCTCTGTTTTTCTGTTTCTGAAGAAATTTGTCTATATTGAAACATAATATTTTAATATTTTAAGAAATTCTCCTCTCGAATTTGCGGGGGGGGCATTGCCCCGGCTCCGCAATTATTGGTGGGGCACGTGCCCCGGCTGACCCCCCAGAGTCTACGCTTATGCCCAAACTACAAGGTCATGTGTAGCCGAGTCTTGGGTTCATATGGAGCGATGGCCATATAGGCCTGTCAACCCTGGATGACGTTACTCATCTTTAATACATTATACATAGCGAGCTACCCAGCCACGTTACAGACGCATCAGTTTTTTTAGAATTGGTGGGCCTTATATATATATATATATATATACATATATATATATATATATATATATATATATACATATATATATATATATATATATATATCATATAATATATATATAACTTACTTTATTTCGCTCAAAGCAGAAACACGAACATTACAAAATATCGCAAAACGAAAAGCAATAGTGCGAAAACACAAAAAACCTATGGCGCTTTCAATTTACAATGTCCCAAAAACAAAAACAAAAAACCGTTAAAATCTTTATGCAGTTGCGTAATTGCGTAATGCTAGTTACGCGCCTGCAACACCGTCGTGACTGCACCACGCCTCTGGAACGATCTCCCTTGAATCCGCAGATTCTCAGTTCCTCCATTATCAGTGCAGCCCGTCCTCAATTCTCCTCCTCACGTTCCTCTATCTATCACCACCGGGCGTTCAACTCAAAATTGAAGTCTCACCTTTTCAAGTAGTCCTACCCTGATTCATCTGACCCTTCGCCTTCCAATTTTTCTCGCCCTAAACGACACCCGCCTCAGCAGCTGCTCTGCCTCCTCTCTTCATCTGGCCCTCTGGAAACCGGACTCGGACCTCTTTTGGACTACTCTCTGGAAACCCCTTTGATTTGGTTTGGCCTCCTGGAAATCGGACTTGGACCTGTTTTGGACTACTCTCTGGAAACCCCCTCTGATCTGACGCAGCGCTCGTGAATAGGCTGGTGTCCTGCGCTTGGCCTTCGAGTGGCGCTTTAGAAGTTTGGAGATTACGATTACGATTACGACATCATCATATCACTCCCATCCTCAAATCACTCCATTGGTTAAAATCACAGAGCGAATCCACTACAAAGTTCTATCACTAACCTACAACTCCCTACAATATTCCCAGCCCAAGTACCTTCGTGATCTCTTCACCATTCAGACAACCCGTTCCACCCGATCATCGTCCTATCTCAGTCTTTCTCGACCCCCAGTCACTACTCACCTCAAGTTCTCCAACCGAGCCATATCCATCACAGCACCACGCCTCTGGAATGATCTCCCCCCTGAATTCCGCAGTTTCTCAGTGCCTCCATCATCATTGCAACCCGTCCTTCATCCTCCTCCTCTTGTTCCTCTATCTATCACCCCCGGGCTTTCCACTCAAAACTGAAGTCTCACCTTTTCAACTACTCCTACCCTGACTCATATGATCCTCCGCCTTCCAATTATTCTCGCCGTAAACGACACCCGACTTGACAGCTGCTCTGCCTCTCCTGATCTGGTCAGAGCCGTTTTAAGGAGTTTTGGGCCCTATAGGCACAATTCGCACAAACCCTAACTAACATAGGCGCCGACTTTTGCTTTTGTTTCTGGATAACTGGGTCGTCCCCCTCCCTTCCTCCTTCCCACTCTCCTTATGTAGGTGTTTTAAAGGATTTTTGGAGAAGGAAAATGTTTTCTTATCAAAGTTTACGAGGTTAGAAAAAGTATTGTAAATCGGTCACGACGTTCCAGTGTTATTATTTTTTAAATAATGAATAAATAAATTATTTATTTATGTACGGGCTGTGACTGTAAGATCATGCAATGTTGGGTATTTGTGTTGTAGTTGTACTTCTCAAGTTGTGAGATTGCTTAGTTGTAAAAATTTGAACGTAAGGTCCAAATTCCTGTGCTGCTTCTTCTGGGTGCCAGGCACCCACTGAACTTTCTCTGTGGGTGCATTCGCACCCAGGGCTCCCAAGGAGTCGGCGCCTATGCTAACTAACCTTAAACGTTACCCGATTTCCGCCTCAATCTCTCAGTCTCAGATCTAGAGTATTGCAGTAATGCATTGCATGTGCATATGTGTCATTTTGTTAAATTTATTTAAATAGTACTATTACTAAGCTCATACCAACACAGCAATCTTTGTACTACAAGTGTAAAATCAGTCGTTGATTCCAGATTTTCATACTTTATCATGGCATAGACTACTGACAAAATTTTCTAGGGGACGCAAACTTTTTCGGGAGGGGGGGGACTAAAATGACGTTTTTGCATCTATTCATGAACACAGAAAACGAGACAATTTTCAAAATCCAGGGGGCAAATAACCCCCTTGCCCTCCTCCGGACGCCCATGGCCATGCGTTAAAATTATTTATAATTTTATTGATTTATTTCAGTCTAACTTCTATAGCGCTCTGCGCTTATTAGCAATAATTATATTTAACTAAAAATGCAGAACACAGCAGACTTTTGCTTTAAAAGTGTTATTGTTCTTACTTTGCCGTGAAGAATTGTTACTTGTTAGAACAGAACTTATAATATTGCTATTTTGTTTCTGGGTCGCCGCGGGGCCCCCTGTTGCGCGGGACCCTAGGCACGTATAAGAAAACTTACGTGCCTCGCGTGCATATATAGGCCTTAAATCGGCACTGGATCTGGTACCCTGGAAATCGGACTTGGACCTCTTTTAGACTACTCTCTGGAAACCCCCTTTGATTTGGTTTGGCCTTCTGGAAATCGGACTTGGACCTCTTTTGGGCTACTCTCTGGAAACCCCATCTGATCTGACGTAGCGCTCGTGAATAGGCTGGTGCCCCGCGCTTGGCCTTTGAGTGACGCCTTAGAAGTTTGGAGATTACGATTACGACCCCAACTAAACTGTAAACTCTGCATTAAAGCTAACTGCACTGCTTTCAATTGAAAACGACTTAATGCGGGAAATGACATTTGAAGACGTTATAACTTATATGTGATTATGTAAATGCAAAGAGCCGCAAAATTCATATAATGTAAGCTGGCACAACTTAATTTAAACTGTTTCAGTACAAAGTTATTAAATTTGAACTTGCTGTTGTTTGCAATTTTCCTTTTTTGTATGAGGTTATCATCAGCTTTGTTTCCTGATTCTAAATGTGTCTTTCTTTAGTTTGTACTCCCAGTTTGAACGATTCTACGTTTAGAGAACCAACGAAGCTACATTCTGATAATCTGGTTAGAAAAAGCTTTAATTATTATTAGGATGCTTTTTGATGTTGTTTAATTAGTAAAACTTCTCCAATTCTGCTATCCCTTTTAGATAATAGTAACTGTTATAGATTTAAATTTCTCTCTTGTTATGATGCTTTGATTTAATGTTATTTGTAATATCACAGTATAAAATATGGTAATATTCTGGGTTTTTTTAATTTTAATTTAAACTCATTTTTTCAAATATTATTATCTTTGTAATTATTTATACTGTGTTATTACTTCTATGTTTTATATTTTTCTATACTTGTTCACCAATGTGCGGTTCGCTTTTGGTTTAAGCTTATCAATAAAGAAAATTAATAATAATTAATAATAATACATGGACTATACTACGCCATACGTAGGAATGTATACCGGTTTTTCGATATATGCTCTTTGCTTGGCGGGGTCAACCATACATTAATACACATCGGTGGGGTCAATCGTCAACCGGCTCTGGGGTCAACCATCGAAGTAATAAGACAGTATAAGTCAATGGGGTCAACGGTTAGGCTTCGAGGTGTTGTGTCAATGGTTGTGTGCACTGTCCTAGATCGACGGTGAGGGTTGATAGCTAAGAATAGGTATAGGGCAGTACAGTTCCTGTTTATTTCGTGAAATCGTAATTGTGGCCATGAATGCGATAGCGGAGTTTTTCACCTTTTTCGGTCTTTTCTGGTATTATGTGTTGGAAGCGTTTGTAAAGTTGTTTGTGCCAAAAAGTTATCTTAGGAAGAACATAAAGGGACAACGTGTGCTTATCACTGGAGCTGGTATGTATGCATGTATCATCGCGATCTTGCTTTTATCATCTACGCCATCTTCGATCCATCCGCAAGTGCCTTTCGGTCCATGCTGTCTCTACTCTGGTCCACGCCTTGATCTGCACACGGGTTGACTTTGGTAATGCTGTGTACACTGGCCTTTCGGTAAACTTGCGCTTTGAGGGTCCGTATCTAATGTTATTGTTTGACCCAAATTCAAGGGACTATGTATTACTGTGTGATAAGAGGTTGGACCTTGACACTAGTTGGCACCTAGACACCAATAAGGCTATTTCAATGAAAGCACATTGACAAATATTCAGACATGAATGCAAAACACTCGAGTCATCTTTGCAAATATCGTTTAACTCGAAAAAATTCACTTTAGGTGTAAACGAAAGCTGAACTGTTTTAAAACTGTGCAGGTTTTAAGTCTGTACCGCTGCTTAAATAGTCGAAACCGTGGTGGCAAACGCCAGTTTTATTAGTGTCACTGTCGTTGATCAGTTAGAAATTTAGAATAATTATATTAGTGTTGTTAGCGTAATTGATTCACAAGTGAACTCGTCTCATGTAGCCTTAATAACGTCATTATCCGTTGCTAGACCTCTTATTCTTCCTTCAAGAAATGCCTTAAAACTCATTACTTCTCACTGGCTTTCAAACATATGGATATCTAATATTGCTCTTCACCTGGCGTCTGACTAACTGCGCCTCAGATTCGCATTTCTGTGTGACTTTGCGCGCGTTATAAATGTTTGTTATAATAATAATAATACCTAGTTATTCGTCAGTTCACTGTCTGGGTGCTAACTAGTGTCAAGGTGCGACCTCTTGTCGCACAGTAATACATAGTCACTTGAATTTGGGTCAAACAATAACATTAGATAGGGACCCTCATAGCACAAGTTTACCGGCCTTTCCTCCTCCAATATGCACAAACTTCAGTCTATCCTCAATGCTTCTGCTCGGCTTATAGGTGATATTCTTAAGTTTGCCCACATCTCTGCCTTTATTCGTGACTCCCTCCACTGGCTTCCTGCTCAACAGAGAATTCAGTTCAAAACCATCACCCTCGTGCGCAACTGCCTCACTGGGTCTGCTCCGTCTTACCTAATGAATTTCTGCACCCCGGTTTCTTCCCTGCCTGAGGGGGCCTCCTTGCGATCCTCGGCCCGTGGCTTTATGGTTGTTCCACGTATGCACTCTTCTACGGCCCAATCCAGGAGCTTTGCCTATGTGGGTCCTTCAGTCTGGAACAGTCTTCCCCAGACCCTCCGCCAAGAGCTTCTTGTCCTTTCTCCTCTTCAGTTCCGTAGACGCTTGAAAACCTTTCTTTTTGCCGGTTTTGGCAGTGATGCGGGTTGAGAGCGCCGCTGATTTGAGTGGAGGTATATAAATGTTCAATTACAATTACAATATGTATGTATGTATGTATGTATGTATGCATGTATGTGCATGATATATATATAATATAATCGTTTATTAAATTCAGACTGACAAGTACGCAGTAACATTACATGATAGTTAAGTAGTAATATGTGGGTAAACGTACGTTTTAGCATAATTAATTATTGGACCAAATGTCCACTAAGTAGTAATATGTGGGTAAACGTACGTTTTAGCATAATTAATTATTGGAAGCTGGATGAGCGATGAAAATAGAAATCAAACTGCAAGCTGGATGAGCAATGAAAATAGAGATCAAACGAGAAGCTGGATGTGCAAAGAAAGTAGACCTCAAACTATAAACTGTATCAGCGATGAAAATGTGTCATATTAAAACTTAAAATAGAAGCTGGATGTGCGATGAAAATGAGCTAAAACTGGAAGCTGGATGGATGAACGATTAAAACGTGTTATATTAAAACTAAACTAGAAGCTGGAAGGTCGATGAAAATAGTGTTCAAACGAGAAACTGGATGAAATAATCATTTACGCTATTCATTTTTCGAAATCCTGCCAATACTTAATTACGCTAAAGCGTACGTTTACCTAATAAAATTATATGATAACAAGTTTAACAGGAGTCGAATTTAACTGTATGGCAGCCTGCAAGGCGCCCATCTGTCCTACTCATTTTGGAGTTGCCCCTAGGGAGTGTAGCCTGGAGTGAAAACGCTGAGTCAACCTTTATGGGGCTCGCAAGTATTGAACCTGCATCCTAATGATCTTCGTGCCAGTGTGTTATCATTCAACCATCTCCCCATGTGTATGTATGGTCTGCTGCAACAGGAAGCCAGTGTAGTGTATTCCATTATGTGTGAATATATCAGCTTGTTGGCTATGACTCAAGTAGTGCAGTTTAAGACGGACAACCGCACTATCATCAACCAGTCGTGTTACCAATGGCAACAGACCACCGTGTTGCAACATGTTGCAATAGATCGATTGATGTAGCAATACTCCATGATATTTTGCAGTTAATACACATGTTTACCTGCAGTCCAGAGCAGAAATATTGTCACATATCCGAATATATGTGAAAAACACTGCTCTGGCTGCCTATGAAGGAACGAATGTGATTCAAGATCTTTAAACTTGGATGATCCATGCTGGGTGGCACACCTCCAGCATATATCAGAGCGCTTTGTGTTCCAGTTTTGAATGAGCCTGGTCACTGATTTCTATGCTGTGCTGCCCATAGATATTTACCGGTTCCTCACCCCTCCACATCAATATTAGCTTATCAGGCTTGGACCTTCCACTTGGAACAATCTTCTGTGAAATATCTACTGTTTCCGCTCATTTAGCTCAACACATATTTTCTGTTTAACTAGCCACACTAGCATATGCTCTTGGACTGAAGTGAAATGGTCTGAGTTTTTCTTATTTTGTAGGATCCGGTTTGGGTCGTCTGATGTCACAACGTTTTGCGAAGCTGGGCTGCGTACTTGTCTTGTGGGATATCAATGAAGATGGCAATGAAGAAACTGCATCACAGCTGAAGGAGCTCGGTGCCAAAGTGCTCACCTATACGGTTGACTTGAGCAAACGTGAAGACATATATCGCACTGCAGATAAGGTATTGACGAAACTGGTTTTCTGGATGATGGGTTAAAAGAGGATTAAATAACTTATATGGATGAATTTGTTGTAAGACAAAATGGGTGAAGTGTGGGCTGGCTAATTGTATGTGTGAATGAATGTGCTCATCGATGGATTTTCTAAATACAAGTGGAGTGATTGGCCGATTATCTGATCATTTAATGGTTTTCGTTTGTTTAAATTAAGTGGCTATTGAATTTTAAATTGAGTTTAAGTTGAGTGATATTGAGTGACGCCTCATTGCGTCAGCTGCGGTTTGTTATTATTCACCTCTGAGTTGTCTTCTTGAAGAAGAGCTATATTAATTATCAAATTATCAAGGTAAAATGCAGTTGTGAAATTACTTGTTGATAGTGGATCAGTTTTGATAGGTGGATCGATTGAGATATGGAGAGGTGGTTGATTGTATTATGTAATGTCCAAAACAGAATCTGCCATTTACATTCAAACAGACAATCACGAAGATTGTCAATCAAGGACTGTACTAATTCTCTTGTATCCTACCTAGGATTTTCTGATCTAATCTACCTCCCCATGTTGGACTTTTGGATTCCTGTACATACCATTGTACAGCTGAATTGTTTCATCCTTCAAAGATAAGGAATTCTTTCACTTGACCTCCACTCACCTCCAATCAGTCTTTGCCTTTAATGCTTGAACTGAAATCCACGTCTTCACCATGTCTTCACCACAATTCTTTTTGAGAGTTTTACAGCTTCTTCCTATCACCACAACTCGTTCATTGATCCAAAGTCTATAACACACATGTTGAACCTACAGTGATCAACTTTGCACAGGATGTAAATCTCCTACCGATTTGATTTATGTCTCCTCCAGAAGATAATATACAACTGAAGAAATCTCTGGACTTCTGCACGGTGCATGGCCAAAAAATGTCTACTCTGAGCTGCATGGAACAGTCTTCTCGACCATGTGAAAAAAGCACCACCTCTAGAGACATTCAAATCACAGCTCAAGACTTATCTCTTTAAAGTATCTTATGACTGTCATTGATTTTTTTAAACTCATGTACAGTAGTGCGTTTTCTCTTGGCCTCGGCTGTGCTACGGCTCTATACAAATCATCTTATTATTATTGTCATTGTTAATTGTTTATTTTCCAATTGGTTTCACTGTTAAGGTGAAGAACGACCTGGGTGACATCGATATTCTTGTGAATAATGCTGGAATCGTAACTGGAAAAAAGTTTCTGGAATGCCCTGATTCTCTGATTCAGAAAACAATGGATGTCAATGCTATGGCTCATTTCTGGGTTGGTAGTAATATTTGGGAATTTACCCTACATTTGATATGTTCTATTTAAATAATGATGATAATGGTGATGACTGAAGAATAACAGTACTTATTTGGATGTGGTTACTATAGTTACCAGTATGATTTAGGTGCAGATGATTCTCACTACTGTGTTCAGAATCGTGCATTAAAACACTGAAACCTGCTTCCTGTGCTACTATTGGGAGCCATACCAAGTACCAGTTTATAATGAGGTGCCTTATAATGAGGTCAGGTTATGAAGTTGAATTTTATTGGGATCCATGTTATCAACCACATAAGATTATCATTTAAGTTATCAAAGTGATTAGTGGACCGCCAGGTGGCCCATACTTTTCAGAAACTAGCAGGCCGCCAGTGATTCCAAAATGTGGCTACTTTCAAAACAAACGTGGCGGCCGTAAGGCAGAGTTCTTTTATGTTGGTCAGTCTTGTTGTCAAGACCTTAAACCTCAAGAACAAACTTTGAAACTCAAGACCAAGACTTTGAAACTCAAGACCAAAACCGAGAACAGTACCCAAAAATCACAACCATATCCAGACTTCTAGTCCTTACTAAAAAAAATTGTCAAGTCGGACTCGCTATTTTAATTAAAACATGAATCTTTTATTTTATTCAAACAAAGCAACTCCAGATGCAGACTGCAGAGAATTCCGAATTTGTATTTACAAAAGTCCTTCATGCGAAATGTTATTCCAAATGCCTGTTGCATTTTATAAAAACCAATTCGCTCAGAATTTTCTGACCAAGACATGACCTGTGGGGCCTCAAAAATTCTGCCATGTGAAAAATACGTTCTACAGTGCTGAAATCACTGGCACACAGAGCAGCTTTTCAAGTACCAGATGTAAATGTACAAATTGTGAGTCTGTTTTAAAATCATTCCAAGGTAAATAACCGGAAGTCAAAATAAATGTCCAAAACAACAGTAAAACCTCATTCACACCGTGTAATACTAAATCAGTTGTATTGGATAAATTTTTAAAATTCTTGCATTTTGTTAAATGACTGTTCATATTGTCAAAAGTCTTGGTTTTGGTCTTACAAAACCAAGACCAAGACTTTGAACCTCAAGACGAAGACCAAGACTTTTGGTCTCAAGACCAAGACTTTTAAAAACGAACTCGAGTGCACTTGAGACCAAGACCTTGGTCTCGAGGACAACAAGACTGATGTTGGTCAAGTGTTTTAGCTTTAATTACTTATAAAAATTACTGTATGAAATGAGTATTTTTAGTAATCTTGCAATGTGTGATGTCAATGCATTAGAATTCACAAAAAAGTATGTGCCTAAGTAGGCTGCATTGCCATTCGTGAATTAACTGTGATATTCCTCACTGAGATCTTACTGCGTGTATGGCAGCAAAATGTATAAGAAATAAGGAGAAGACAACTGTCCCTGATTGGGGTCCTTCAACGGGATGGTTTCAGACATTTAGGGTTAGTCTTTGGGTTAGTGTAGCCAACAGACAGCCTTAAGTTATAACATTATATAGTTTGTCTGTTCTTATAAGTACTTTGCCAAAGCATTTCAGCACATCTGTAAGGTGCTGAATAGGTGCTACTATATTGTGTTTGGATGCAGTAATGCATGTTATAAGTGGGATCTGGTGCATCAGGTAAGATCATGACTCATAAATAGATGTTGAAACAAGAAAGCACAATCTTCGATCCATAATTACTAGCTGCAGCTAAGGAAAACACAGATTTAATCTTGCCAAACTAGCCACGGATTTACGTAGCTTCATCACCTGCTCACAGCTAAACCCATTTTCTAACATTGCCTGATCTAGTGTGTGCTAAACTCTTCGTGTGTTACCAGACAGTCAAGTCTTTCCTTCCGGCAATGCTTCGAAAGAACAAAGGTCACGTAGTTTCAATCGCTAGTGCTGCCGGTCACTTTGGTGTCAATGGGCTCTGTGACTACTGTGCCAGCAAGTTTGCGGCGTATGGTTTTGACGAGACGCTACGGGCTGAGTTGGCTGTTCTGAAAAAGACGGGAGTCCACACAACAGTCGTCTGCCCCTATTACATAGATACTGGAATGTTCAAAGGAATTACAACAAAGTAAACATATTTCTATACTAGTTCTTTAAATAGCGTTTCATTTGTTGAATATATATGATATGTTGCAGTTGTCTTTTGTTGTGATGTCATTTTCCACTTGTGAAACTGAAAATCATTCTGTTCTAAGTTGTATATAATAGACATTGTAATCAGCATTTAAAGTGTGTGGGAACGCGTGGGTACAGCGCTCCCACTGCTTTCGAAATTCTTTGCTTGCATTCCCACTGCTCACAATACAGTAGAACCATGGTATCGCATGCATTCTAATAGAACTCTTCTTCTGAGTTCCCACTACTCACCCAAACCACTTATATTAAGCTTCTAATGTTATTATTCAAAGTTTATTAACTCTACGATGTCCAGCTACATTGTTTGGGGTGAATTTGACCATTTTTAGTTCATCTGAAAGCAATCTCTTAAATTCTTTAGAAAGTTAGACACTTTATCTAAATATTTTTTCGTCTTTATCCGTTAAGAAACTTTGATCAGTTCATGTGGTTAACTCAAAGTTGATAAAAGTATGAAATATTTTAAAAATAATCTCAGATTTTATAAATCTAGTAAAATATGTGTAAAATGTCATGAACAGAATAACATTTATTAAAACACTGCAAATGTAGCCATTGATAAGGCAGACTTGTAGCAACATACGAAAAGCTAAAAATAACTAGTTTGGTCACAAATGGGCTTTGTTTAGTCCATAGTCATCATCAGTGATGACATCTTGCCTCATAACATTAGTTGCGGCTGGTGTCTTCAAGTTCAAAAATCACCATGTCGTCAAAAATTTTATTTTTTCAAGAGCCTTGAAACCATTTGGTTGTAGGATATAATTTATTTTTGCTGTATGCTGATAATAAAAAGATTTGACTATAGAGAAGCAGCCAACACACACAAATGAGAGAATGCAACTATTTCATTATTAATTGGCTGGACATAGAGAAACATGTGGCCATCTTGACCACTTTTCAGATGGAGGCCCGAATGCATTGTTTTGTACCATCTGCAAGGTACTACTGCTCAGTGTTGGGATTGATGTTTGTTGCGAGTCTCGTTGCATGTTGTTGCCCCTCTTCTTTGATGCCACGAACTACGAACACGGTGTCTAATTTCAGCTTTGGATAGCAATCCATTGGTTGAGCTCTGCATGCATGTCTGTGAGGCATGTCAGTGGTGACTCATCTAGTTATCCAAGTACTAGTTGCTTATTGATTAAATTGTTGTTCTTAATTACTTTTACTTTGTTTAGGCTGGCACAGGCAGCGCTTATGCAAGATACACTTAAAAGGCACTATAGCAAGTGCCAAGATACACACATGTATACAAATGTTGGCCAAAGTATCATCGAAAGTTGCAGTTGTAATTATGCAAAACCTTTAGAGAAATATCTTTCTGCCTTTTAAGATGTTTCTGCTAGCAAACAGATAAAAATAGAAAGCATTAACATCGCTATGATAAGCAAAGGAAGGTCGTTATCAGTCCCATTCACTGGATTAGTGTTAAGCACCGATATCTAATGACTAAGTAAGGTAAGCACCAGTTGGTGATCTGAGCAACTGCATGAAGGTTGTTGGATGAAGGTACCTGCACAGTACTGTCTTAGGAGACACTAGAACTCGTGCAATCCGTGTTACAAAGCAAGAGCTGAAACAATTCAGCTGTCATAACACAGTATTACACAAGAGAACTAGGGTTATGCTAGCATGGTCTGATCTCGTCTGATCTCGTTGCATCTATGGCCCACAGTAACGACATGCGATTAATCACTAGATAGATGTGGTCATGGACAGGTCAGTTAGTCCGTGAGCATTATAAAAAATTCTGCTGTATGTTGTGATAATTAATATATAATTGATGAAAAATCATTGGCAGGTTTCCACGGATTCTTGGATTCCTTCAGCCAGAATATGTTGTTGACAAGATAATCGATGCAGTTCTTACCAACCAAGCCGTTCTTTGTGTTCCCAAAATTGTTTACTGGATGGTCATTCTTAAAAAGTTAGTGTCTGTCTCTTCACGAATCTTTTGTTATTAAAATATAAATGAAAATTGATTTCTTGTCTCAGTTTAAACAATGTCGAATATTTGGCTGACTTTGATTTGTAATACGCAGTTTTAGAGGTTATTGTGGTTTGGGTCTGTTTGACTTGACCCAAGTCGGTAGAATGAAACTGATCTTGCACTGGTGTTTCTGTTGTGATGTCTAACTGGCTTCAAAGACCAATGACCAGATGACCAGATATAGATTCAGTTCTCTTAGCCAGATAAAGTTTGAATGATCCCATTTGTTTTAGGTAGGCCTGAAATGTGAAGTTATGCCATGTTATTAAAAATCACAAATGTCTATGGCATTTGTGAAGATGGTGTGGCTAAGTAATTATGAACAGAACTTTATAAACTGTGTTTTGGAGTTTAAATGCATTGCTGGATAATGCATTAATACTGCATTCAAGGTAAGTTATCCTTGAAAACCAAAACCAAAAGTTGCACAGTTGTCGCATTTAAAATTGTAGCTCCATGCAAAGCAGTTGGAGCCAGTCCCTTGAAAATTAACAAGCATTTACTACTTGGTAGATTAAATGTGTACATAAAGCAGAATTATCGTTATTTTTTATTGTTATTTTTGTCAGTATTATATTTATAATCTGCATGATCATTATTCATGACAAAATTGACGCAGTGATGCTGACGTTGACATTTATCAACATAACCATCGTTGTTGTTGTCATAATCTCCAGCTTCATAAGAAGCCAGCAAGCACTTGGGCGCCTATCTGTACGAAATTGACTTATTAGTGGCTAATCTTGTGACAGGCATAGCCTTGCCATCTAAGCAGAGCTTAGCCAAACAAATGTTCTTTGACTACTATTGTTAAGAGTTGAGAGTGTGTACTGTACACTCGTGTTCATGTAAAACATGTATGTATGTTTGTATGTATGTAATGTATGTGTCCAGATACTTAATACAGTGCGTTAATTTTTAGTACCTCTGAAAAGTGCATATTGGTTTTACTTATTAATGTGGTGCATTTTTACAAAGTTGTCATGTTGTACACTTTCTTGCTGTATGTTATTCTAAATCCGACTCTTGTTGTTTTGTTACATGTATGCAATGATTTCCGATTTTCTACATCTGTCGTGCATTTGTTTTTCTTTTCTAGCATGGTTCCGACGAAGGCGTTGACCCTCTATGCTGATTACATGGGACTCAGCACCAGCATGGACGAGTTCGTTGGCCGTGCCAAAAAGGATTAGAAACAAAACTTAAGTAAGGGGTCGTCCATAAAGGACGTCTGCAAAATATGACCTACTTTGGACCCCTCCCTCCCCCTTGTCCGCAATTGTCCACATGTGACCTTACCCTCCCTCCCTATCTGCTAATTTTTAATGTCATCATCATTATTTTTACAAATATTCCACCGTTCCTGTGCACGTTTAAGTGATGGTTCGGGTTTCATATCGCAGGATGTGCACTGTGCAGTAATAAAAGCCTCTTTGAAGTCGCAGTAAAGGTTGTACCATGCATATGGCTTTAGGCAATCACTTCACTGGCCTTTTTTTCTTTTGGGGAATGTTGAAACAATGTGGTGTTTAAAAAACTATCAAATTTTAAAGTTTCGATGCGGACGTCAGCACTGGTCATAACCCTCCCTCCCCCTTGTCCGCATTTGTCCGCATTTCGATGACCCGTCCATCCCTCCCTCATTGCGGACGTCCTTTATGGATGACCCCTAACCTATTGTATCAAGGTCGCAGTTGCCTCAGTTTCTAATTGTTAACCAAGGAAACATGTTGCTTGGCTTCAGGTTTTGTTTAGCTCTTATTTAGTTAATCTCTAAGAGTTGTCTTATGGCCATTTGCAGTTATTTGTGTCCAGTATAATGAGCTTGATTTGTGCCTGTTAATTGTAACTGAAGTATTGTGAAAGAGAAGGTTGTTTCTTCTCTGCAGATGAACTATAGTCATTAATGCTAGCAATTCCAGTATATTTTACCACAGTTATGAACATGTATTAATTTCCATGACCTCCTCAGGTATAAGTAGTCTGTCATCGCCCTTAGTCTAGAATCGTGCTGTCCCAGCTATTGCTGATAAATTTGTGCATGACCGTGGATTGTTGGTTAACAAAAATTTACAAGGTAATTATTATTGAGAATTTAAGAAGGGCAAAGCATATGGCTTGGATAGGTGTCGGTCATGCAACAGTTAGTGTCAAGATATTTTCTGGATAGGTCGATAACTCCAAAGAATGGCAGTGAGAAAACCAAGAAATTGGCGGTTGTAATATATAATTTTTAATGTGATCTCTGTATTGACATGGGATACGGTTTTGACTACTGTATTTGTTCTCAATCTGGTTGTGTCGTCAGGGCCGTTTTAAGGTCGTCGTAGGCCCTAGGCACTCTTGCATTCATAGGCCCTTCCATGCATCTACCGACTAACTCATCGTCTCTTACATTCACCTTAAACTCCCCGCCGTCCGCAATCTTGGTGTCACTTTTGATCCACACTTCTCTAACCACATCTCCAACATCTCGCGCTCCTGCTTCATCCACATTCGTGACCTCCGACGCATCCGACCTATGCTCGACCTTAAAACTGCCTCCACCATTGCTGCCTCCATTATTCATTACAGTAATTCCCTCTTCTTTAACCTTGATTCCACACAAATCAAGCGTCTTCAACGGATCCAAAACTCACTAGAACGCCCAGACATAACCATATCACTCCCATCCTCAAATCACTCCATTGGTTAAAAATTCCAGAGCGAATCCACTTCAAAGTCCTATCACCAAGCTACACTTCCCTAAAATACTCCCAGCCCAAGTACCCCCGTGATCTCTTCACCATCCAAGCAACCCGCTCCACCCGATCCTCCTCCTATCTCAGTCTTTTCCGACCCACAGTCACTTCTCATCTCAAGTTCTCCAACCGAGCCATGTCCAACACAGCATCACGCCTTTGGAACGATCCCCTCTGAATTCCGCAGATTCTCCGTTCCCCATCATCATTGCAACCTGTCCTCCATTCTCCTTCTCACTGTCCTCTATCTATCACCATCGGGCGTTCAACTCAAAATTGAAGTCTCACCTTTCAAATACTCCTGCCCTGACTCATCTGACCTTTCGCCTTCCAATTCTTCTCGTCCTAAACGACACCTGCCTTGACAGCTACTCTGTTTCCTCTCTTGATCTGGCCCTCTGGAACTGGACTCGGACCACTTTTGGACTACTCTCTGGAACCCCCTCTGCTCGTGAATAGGCTGGTGCCCTGCGCTTGGCCTTTGAGTGGCGCCTTAGAAGTTTGGATATTACGATTAAGTAATACGACCCCAACTAACCTGTTAACTCTGGATTAAAGCTGACTGTACTGCTTTCAATTGAAAACGACTTAATGCGGGAAATGACATTTGAAGACGTTGTAGCTTATAATTATGTGATTTTGCTAATGCAAAGAGCCGCAAAGTTCATATAATGTAGGCTAGCACAGCTTAATTTAAACTATTTCAGTACAAAGTTATTAAATTTGAACTTGCTGATGTTTGCAATTCTCATTTTTTCATTTCCCCGGTCAATCATTTAATATCTCATTTTCAGATTTTCAGACTTTCGTAGGCCCCTGAAAGCTTCGTAGGCCCTAGGCACAGTGCCTACTGTGCCTAGTGGATAAAACGGCCCTGTGTGTCGTAGACCTATGGTTTTGATTATTTGTTCTCCGTGTCTTTCTGCAAATTTTAGATCATAGTTTCTCTAATGATTTCTTGTGCAAAGTTTTGAGCCTTGGTATTCCTGATGATTTCTTTTATAATTAAGATTGTTAATCATAATATCTATCAGCATATCCAAGATGACTTCTGATTGTATCACATTTATTACATGTAAATATACATTACTTTACCACAGGCAGACACATCAGTTTTAAACTTATTTAATCCTAGTTATTTCAATTCCTTAACCCATTTAACAGATTCTGTTCCCAAAAATCGATTACAGTATTGGTTATATCGCACAAAGGACCAAGTTGATCACTGTGAAAATTGGACAAAAGACGGGGTATGAGAGTAGTAATTTGTGGGGGGTACAAATGGTACCCGTACCCCTCACTTTTTGAACTGGGGGTACCGTAACTCCCCACTTTTTGAACAATGCTAGTCAGTATTTTATTATTGTGCCATCCCAGAGATCGCAGTCTCCGCCTTGTTTCATGTATGTAAGAAATTGGTACCCCCACTTTTTAGACCAAAGTTACACCCCTGCTGTTAACCGTTAGGCAACAGTAAACTAAGGGGCTTGGAAGTTTGTTCCATGATGTGGCGTTCTTCCCAAAACGATGAGCATTCGTTGGAGTAGTTCTTGGTAATCGTCAAGAGGTGGTTTATCCTGCAGGTGCTTTTCACAGAAGGCAACGATTTCATCTTGGAAATCGATGAGGTCTGATTAGACGAAATCGTCATATCTTTCTTTGTCATTAGAAGACCACTGTCCTCGAATCCGTTTGAAGACGAGGCTTTCTGGTCGATGACTATAGGCCCCATATATTATTATTATTATTATTATTATTATTATTATTATTATTATTATTATTATTACAGAGGTCTTATATAGCGCCCCTTCTAGTTTATCTACTCTACATATCCCTCTCCGCAAGCTCTTTCTCCACTTCCATCACACAATTACTCAACGTGATTAACCTAATCTCGCAGTGGATGTCATCCAATCTCCTCTGCCTTATTAACCATTCCAAAACCTATTCATCATCATAGACCTTCCTGATCAAATCAAGAAACTCCCTGACCCTTCCATGCACCTATCGACTAACTCGTGGTGTATTAATTACCTTCATCTCCGCAGTCTTGGTATTACCTTTGATCCACACCTCTCATTTTCTAACCTATTGACGTAATTTATGGAGGGTACGAAGGGTACCCGTACCCCCACTTTTTTGACTGGATGGTAGCGTAACCCCACTTTTCATACCCAAATTGTTTTTGTCCATAATTATTTTATCTGAGGAAGCCCTCAAGATTCAAAACAATAACCGAGCATTATCATCATTGTGATCACCATCATTAATAAATAATTATTCGTCGATTTTCTTCGCAGAAAGCGCATTGCATTTGCTATCTAAACACGAAGTTCTACGCCTTTGTCGCTGGAGGCGCCACGCTCCATGGACCAATAACTTGTCCAACGGCCTTACATAAGGAGTTTCCAGTCCTTTGTATAGAGTCCTTATCATTATCACTCATTGTTATTATTATTGTCGCTATTATTATTGTTATTATTATTATTATTATCATCATCGTTGTCGTCGTCGTCACCATCATCATGAAGCCTATAATTACTATTATGATTAATGATTGTAATATAAACGATGCCGTTATAATTATTTAACAGTCGCGAAGCTAAAACAATGCGAAATTTTGTGCCACCACTTTCCAGACCAAAGTTACGCCCCTGGAATAAAGGCCTGTAGGCTATTGGCATATAATTTCAATTAGGGCCTATGCAAGGATTCTATATTTAGAGGATTGGTTACTCGTGAAAATAACGTTGTACTTCCGGCAGCGGGGAGATCGTGGCGACATCTGTCGTCGCGGGTGTACGGGTCTCGAGAGAGGTAAAGAAGTTTACAGACGCGATGTGATGTTCAGGTATTAATTGCACGAATTCTAGAAAGAAGAATCCCGGATTATCTTTTTTTCAGTTTCCAAAGAACCAAGAAAGGTAAATGATAATAAGTCTATAGATATTGTTTTTAATTACTGTAATTTAAGTAGTCTAAATTGTGGAAACATGCGTTGGGCATTGCGAAGCTATAGACCCATGTTTACCTGCAGTCAATGGCATCTGACATTAATTCGCAAAAAGAAACCTGCGTTGTGTTTGCCTTAACTTTCCCAGTAACAAGTTAAAGTAAATGATAAGTAATTTATAAGTAAAAGTTTTAATAAATTTCAGGTAATGTGAACCTTAGAAATATGCACTTTTTGCGTCGTATGATAAGGCCTAGGCCTATGGCACATCTGACATCTTCAAACCACAAAGCAATCGTACAATCAATGTAGTGAAACATTTTGTGGATAACATATTGGGTTGATTTTTACTCTGGTAATGAAATATTTTGCGTTAGGCCCTACTTGTCTGTAAGAAAGTTTACTTTGCGATACGTGTTTGGCAGATGCAGGCGGTGGGTGCAGTTATGTCGACGTCAAGATCTAATCAAACGAACTGCTGCGTATCTAGGCCCTATCTGTAAGCTGTGGACTGTGCGCCGACCATTTTGAGGAGAGCCATTTCATGGGCTTTTGGATTTCATCATCATCATTGTCGTTATCGTTGGTGACTGTTATACCGTCTTAAATACCTAGTGTAGAATATTTATTAACATTTAAAAAACAGTGCTTGATTCAAATTTATTACATGTTTGTTACATCTGTCTGGTATAGAGTCCTTGGGGCCTATGAAACACGATTTTTTTTAGTAAATTTAAATTTTAAGAATAAAGGCCCTTTTTTCGTCAATTTAATTATGAAACACGTTGATTGTATAACTTTCAATTTTTCAACAAAGGCCTATAGCAGGGGTGGCGAACCTTTTTTAAATTGCGTGCCAAAATGCTGCTAAATCATTTTAAAAAATACCGTCGCGTGCCCTTCGGAATTTTGTACAGTAGGCCCTATATAATTATTTTTCTCATATAGGTTTTAGTTAAAAAAAAGCGTAGCAAAAATTGAATTAAAGACGTTATTTTAAAGATTGTTTTTGAATGGTGTTAAAATAAAGTCCTTCAACAAAGAAAATGAGGATTCCTACAGGGATTTTGTATTTATAAGTTGAAATTTTTTTGGGACGCTCTGAATCCGCGTGCCCCAAAAATTTCAACGCGTGCCACTTTGGGCACGCGTGCCATAGGTTCGCCATCCCTGGCCTATAGTCATGTCACTTCAATTATGAAACATTATTATTATTTAGTAACTTTTAGATTTAGACAATAAAGGCCTTCATTACGTGTCTTCAATTATCGAAAAGTGTATTGTCATTATAAGTTTACATTTTAATAGGGAATCAATACCTTTGTAGGCTTAGTTACGTCACTTCAATTATGAAACACATTATGTAGTAAGTTTTAGATTTATCCAATCAAGGCCTTGTTAGGTCACTTCAGTTATCGAAACGAGTTTTGTCATTGTACGTTTGCATTTAGGGAATAAAGGCCTTTTTACGTCACTTCAGCTATGATAAAGTCTACTGTTATTAGGCCTATAACTTTAAATTTAGATAATAGAGGCTTATTGTTACGTCATTCTAACTGTTAAAACGTCAATTATTTTTAATATAGGACTTAGAGAACAAAGGCCTTGGTTACGTTACCTAAATTGTGAAAAAGTCTATTGTAATTAAAGTTAGAGAATCAAAGACTAGCAATTGTTACGTAGGCCTACGTCATTTCGATTAAGAAAAACACGTCTATAATTAGAATTTAATAAAGGCCTTTGTTACGTCACTTCAATTATGAAAGTCTATGAAATGTTATTAGGTTTAAATTTAGAAAATATAACCTATTGTTACGTCACTTCAATTATGATCGAAAAATGCATCTCTTCAACAATGAAAACGTCTATTATTAGTAATTTTAAATTATTATTTTTGTTACTAGAGTATTTTCCCGTCTGCATTATGACGTCAGCGAAAGGGCCAGGCTGAACACATTTATCAGAATATGTCAGTCTTGTTGTCAAGACCTTAAACCTCAAGACCAAGACCAAGACCTTGAACCTCAAGACCAAGACCAAGACTTTGAACCTCAAGACCAAGACCTTGAACCTCAAGACCAAGACCAAGACCTTGAACCTCAAGACCAAGACCAAGACTTTGAAACTCAAGACCAAAACCGAGAATAATACCCAAAAAATCACAACCATATCCAGACTTCTATTCCTTACTAAAAAAATTGTCAAGTCGGATTACTCGCTATTTTAATTAAAACATGAATCTTCTATTTTATTATAAAACAATTCCAAATGCAGACTGCAGAGAATTTCGAATTCGTATTTACAAAAGTCCTTCATACGAAATGTTATTCCAAATGCCTGTTGCATTTTATAAAAACCAATTCGCTCAGAATTTTCGGACCAAGACGTGACCTGTGGGGCCTCATAAAAATTCTGCCATGTGAAAAATACGTTCTACAGTGCTGAATTCACTGGCACACAGAGCAGCTTTTCAAGCACTGGATGTAAATGTACACATCGTGAGTCTATTTTGAAATCATTCTATGGTAAATAACCGGAAGTCAAAATAATTGTCCAAAACAACAGTAAAGCCTCATTCACACCGTGTAAATACTAAAGCAACTGTATTAGTAATTATTGATAAATTTTTAAAATCCTTGCGTTTTGTTAAATGACTGTTCATATTGACAGCCGGTCTTGGTCTTGGTCTTGCGAGACCGAGACCAAGACTTTGAGCCTCAAGACCAAGACCAAGACCAAGACCTTGAACCTCAAGACCAAGACCAAGACTTTTGGTCTCAAGACCAAGACCAAGACCAAGACTTTTAAAAACGAACTCGAGTGCACTCGAGACCAAGACCTTGGTCTCGAGGACAACAAGACTGGAATCTGTTAGCCTACGACGTCAGAAATAGGCCAGGATAAACTTATATATTAGTCTATATTATAACGTAAACAAAAAGGCCAGGCTTAACGCATATGTTAGTATGTATTATGACGTCAACAATTGACCAGGTTTCACTTATTACAGACAGTCCAAAACGTTGGTTAAAATGCTCTGATCGCGGTCGTCAAGACGGCAGTACTGACGTCACAAACGGTTTCTGTTTCACAATATAACAGAAACCGTTTGTGACGTAGCGTCCTCCGACAGACGGACACTATATGGATATTATATGTATACTAGTGTATTTGCCCGTCATATGATGACGTGACGACAGTGTATCATTATAGGCCTATATGTATCGTTGGTTAAAATGCTCTGATCGCCGTCGTCAAGACTACCGTCGTCAAGACGGCAGTACTGACGTCACAAACGGTTTCACAATAGAACAGAAGCAGTTTGTGACGTAGCGTCATACGACGGACAAATTTGCATATAAGGAAACTATTGTATAGAATTGTATAGATTATCATTATTATTATTATTGTCATTATTATTATATAATTATTATTGTTATTGTTATTATATTTACTATTATGCTTATTATCATTATTAAGGGCCTATTATATTTATTTTTATTGTTATTATTATTATTATTATTATTATTATTATTATTATTATTATTATTATCATTTATTATTATCATCATCATCATCATCATCATCATCATTATCATCTATAGGCCTATTATTCGGAACTACGCATAAATGGCGCCAAATATAGATTCACTGGGCGCCATTATAATAATTTAACAGTCTTGAAGGGGAAACGATGCGAAATTTGGTAACCCCCAACTTTCTAGACCAAGGTTACACCTCTGCTCTAACCACATCTCCAACCTCTCGCGATCCTGCTTCATGCACATTCGTGACCTCTGACGCATCCGGCCCTTCTTCAAAGTCCTATCACTAACCTACAACTGCCTATACAATATTCCAAGCCCAAGTACCTCCATGATCTCTTCACTATCCAGGCAACCCGCCTCACCCGATCCTCCTCCAATCTCAATCTTTCTCGACCCCCAGTCACTACTCATCTCAAGTTCTCCAACCGAGCCATATCCAACAAAGCAACACACCTCTGGAACGATCTGCCCCTCTGAATGTGGCAAATTCTCGGTACCTGCATCATCATTGCAACCCTTCCTCCATCCTCCTCATCTCCTCCCGGGCTTTCCACTCAAAACTGAAGTATCACCTTTTCAAGTACTCATACCCTGACTCATCTGATCCTCCGCTTTCCAATTCTTGCCCTAAACGACACCCGGCTTAACAGCTGATCTGCCTCCTCTCTTGATCTGGCCCTCTAGAACCGGACTCGGACCTCTTTGGGACCACTCTCTGGAAACATCCTCTGATTTGATGTAGCGTTTGTATATAGGCTGGTGCCCTACGCTTGGTCTTCGAGTGGCGCTTTAGAAGTTTGGAGATTACGATTACCTTGCCTCACTTCTTCTCCAATCGTCTGGTCTCAATTAGATTATTGAGTCACCTCTGCTGACCTTTATATGTAGGAACGCATTCAAGGTGACTATGGAACCAGCCTATACAATTTCCAATCGTCATTTTGCTTTCTTTCGTAGGCTTCGGTAATTGAACATAATTAAAAGATTAGCTATCTGTTTTTTTAAATCATACATATTACGAATGAAGTTTTAAAAAAACTTCAAATAAGCTAGGATTAGAAGACTTATTCGGCTACCGGACAAGATCATCATGAGCCGATAACCTATAAAACGACTTTATTGTCGAATATTAAAAACTAACTTTTTATTTTGTTACATTCATTCATTCGTAAATTTATATAGCGCCACTTCAAGGGAACTACTCAGAGGCGCTCATTCTTTTGTGTAACACAACTTGCATGGTGTTTGTTATGTAGTAAACTGAAATGTGTTAATACACCATAGAACTTAGTTAGAACAAGTTGAACAACACAATTAGATTCCTGCAAAAAATTCACAAAATGTAACGTTTAGGCTACTTCAAAACTTGCTTCGGCTTCAGGTAATATCACAGTTGCAGACATGATTTTACAGAACATTCCAAAACATATTTTAGGCATTACAAAATGCTGCTTTTGTTGGCTTTAAAATGCTCTAAGACTCACCTACGAGCGTCTACGATATAAAACAATTTCCGGAGGTGATACCCTCGACCCCCCACAGTCCCCACTTAAAGGCAGGAAATAGGGTGGCGATAGGCACAGAGGCGTAACTTTGGTCTAAAAAGTGGGGGGTACCAATTTGTTTCCACTTTCGTTTATCACATGAAGACCATCTCTGGGAAGGCACAATAATAAAATATTGATTGACATTGTTTAAAAAGTGGGGGTACGGTACCCACCAGTCCAAAAAGTTGGGGGGGGTACGGGTACCGCTCGTACCCCCCCACAAATTGCGCCTATGGATGGGCAGGACGGGAAGGCAGGGAAGGGAGGGAGGGGGAAAAGGAGTGGTAGGGATAGGGAAGCGGAGAGGACGGGAGAAGCGGGGATGGGGAGGCGTTGCCCAGGGAGAGAATTGTCGGGGGGTTCGGGGGGTTCAACCCCCTAGTCTTTCTTAGGACCCCATAGTAAAGTCTTCATTGCACACCCCAACTCCACATGAATCAAGGTCTAACCCCCCCCCCCCGTCTTTTTTCTACAATTCTCATACTGGCGTTGCCTCGTCTTGATTTTTCCTCTGGCTACGGGTCTGCACGTTACAAGCATAACGTTCTAATCAATCGGCCTCCATACCCCATTCCACAGAGTACGTTTGTGCAGGATAGATTACAAACAGTAAGAGAATTCGCGACCATTAGTTAACGGTGGACACAGAAAGGGGAAAAAACGCTCGACAAGATCTAGGAAGTAAGTAAGGGGTCGTCCATTATTAAGAACTCCGCAAAGAGAGGGAGAAAGGGTCACCAAAATGCGGACAAGGGTATGGGTTTATGCCCAATGCAGACGTCCGCATCAAAAGTTGGTACATTCGATTATTGCAATACAGTATCTTACACACCAATGTTTAATAATCAGACAACGTCTGTATTGCGGTTGATCTATTTAGAAGTCTCTTGATTTGCGCGGCTTGTTTTCTTAAGCTGTCCTGGCACACCCTTTCGCCCGTAGGCCTAGGGCCCTAGGGCCTAGGTCCTACTCCGTGACAGGCGTTACAGTTTGGAATGCGGTTTGCACTAGATTTCCGTGACGTATACGCTATACCTCACTTCCGGTGACAGTACAAGTAACACTGGTAGTCTGATTGTCATTGTTTCTTGGTAATTTATAATTAAATTGCTCATAATTAAGTGGCTTCCATGCCAACATTTTCATGGGCATTGGAGGGGAGCCATAAAATGTAAATGTAGGCTAGACCTACACGTTTTTATATTGTCTAGCGACCATATGGCTTCGACCTGCTCAGTTTTCCCGAGGGAATATGGGATCCACGTGGGCATGCTTGCAGGGTTGCTTGCTTCCCTTGGTTTTCTATGCAATATTTAGATAGTAGGGCCTAAATTTAGAGAACGTGATTGTCGTCTATACTCTATAGTTTTGTTCAAATAACAGACGCAGTCCATAA
Source organism: Allolobophora icterica (assembly GCA_963556255.1). Taxonomy (NCBI): domain Eukaryota; kingdom Metazoa; phylum Annelida; class Clitellata; order Crassiclitellata; family Lumbricidae; genus Allolobophora; species Allolobophora icterica. Next base: position 35,808,680 of record OY744603.1, on the reverse strand, counting down.
CCAGCTACATGAGCTTGGCTTCAGTCAGAACTTGGCGTTCATCGTCCCCTTTCCGACCGTAGGCGTAGCCAGACGATGGAGTGGCAAACCCAGACGAGCTCTGGCGATGAGTCATCACCTGCCTCGGGTATTCGTCGTAAAACCTCGGATGCAGAACCTTCTCGATCTTTCCTTCGTCGAAAGACTTTTCATTCTGATCGTCCGAGTAAGAGTTAACTGTTCTGCTGTAGTCTGGCGGCTTTGGACCGTAGTTGGGTGGTTCCTTTTGGTCGCGCAGGACGTGCATGGAGTATTTTGGTTTTCTGCGGATCTTCGTTGGGGCGCTGAACATCCAGACTCGAACAATAACCATCATGAAAATTGCAAAGGATATCGGGATAAGCATGAGTGGAATGACTACCCAGAGGTTCTCAAACCTGGAAAAATAAACGATTATTGTTAGACACCCTTTAAAAGTTCTTCAGCCATTAAAATATTCTACTTGCGCTATAAAAATGTCCAGCTACAAACAACATACTTGAACGCATACACACTTGAGGTTCATTGTCGTAGGCCCGCTCTCTCTGTCATAATTTTCGTGGGCATTAAATATAACCCTTTTGGGCTTCAAACGGACCCCACAGGGTATATGGCAATATTTTCCTACATGGATGAGCAAGTGAGCATGCTGGCAAGGCTGTTATCTCGCATAAAACATTTCTAGACTGTTTTCCGTGGCTAATCCCTCATATGGGGTTCCTTCCACTGTAGAGGCAGATGGGTTGAACGGCTCTGAGGACAAGAAGTTTTTCAGCAAACATCCCCTACGGAGGTAGATAACGAAAACACAGGAGTGACTAAAAATAGGGCAAGTCTATAGCACCTGAATTATTGGAGGGAATAGGCCTATATTCAGAGGCGGCGCTACACCAGGGCGCGCCAGTGCAAATGCCCTGGTAAAAAAAGCCGTTGCCCTGGTCGATGCCCTGCCAGAATTTTTGCCCTGTCCAGAATTTGTTCAGGCATATTTGTTATATCCTGATATCTAAATTCACTTAATTCAAATAAATGTTAAAATTTGCTTTACAAATGTAAAAAAGCTTTCAGCTTCCGGGGGGCTTCGCCCATCTGTCCTCCTGACTATAGACAAATATAATAGTGCTTGGGGCGATTTATGGCAAGTGCGGTAGCGCGATCTTATATTTTTATGGTCAACATTTAAGCGCGCTCTCCATAATTCGCCCTCTGCACTGGTTACTTTTATGACCGCCCTGGCTATGCCCTGGTTACAAAAAGTGTCTGGCGCCGCCCCTGCCTATATTTGACTAATAAAAGTTCACTCAGGTGATTTGGTTATAAACTTCTCCATAAACCTCCCCATAAATACTAAATGCATCAGTGCTAAGTAGTCGCTGACCAAGATCGCATGGTTTCCTTCTCACCGTTAAAGACTGATCGTAATTCAATCAATCAATCAATCAATTTATTGATCCACAAAGCAAACGTGACAATATACAAGAAAATATAATTTAAATAGCCACTATGATGATGAAAAGGTTTGAAACATTAAGATATTAATGGGTTTAGAAGGCTATATCATGCTGTGAGTGGTCAATAGGAAGCCCTAAAAGGACCACGGTCCCGCTAGGAAGGGCCCCCCATTTACTTAACAAAACTCGACGACGGCCATGTAGACATGAGCCTTTGAGTAGACCTATTTAGAGACAACGAATTTGCAAAAGGTGGGCAACTAGTTAACGGAGTAGCAAGTTTTATTTAAAGACATCTGGTGAATAATAGCCCTATACGTACAATTCCTATTTTAGCCTTACCTCGAATTACACTGCTTTCAGTCATAATTTCCTAATTACTTTTGAACCATTGCTTGTGATAGTTGTAACCTGTTACAAGTTTCGACTTTGTCAGCTTCATTTTGAGACGAAATTGATTGACTGATTGATTGATTGATTGATTGATTGATTGATTGATTGATTGCTGAATAACTGCATAACAGTTGCCGAATAGCTATCGATAGTGACCATCCAACCATGCATTCACTGTCAATCAGCAATCGATCTGCCTCAATCGATCTGCAGTAGTGGTACTAGTGATGATTTAAACACAATACGCGATTACGTCATCACTACCGCCGGTGTGAGCGCATACAATAGAACCCCCGGGCTACTGCTTTGTGAACAATGGGGTTGCTGACTGAATAGGATTTTGAGGGTCGTGCAAACAATGGCCCACCTCGTACGGTCGCTTTGAGAACAATGGGGGAGCTGTCTGAATAGGGATCTCGGGGTCGCGCACACAATAGGGAGCTGGCACACACAAAAAACCCTGCTCTTACAGTATAGCCAAAGGTAATCAAGTGTCTATTAAGCCGCCTTCTTTTTTACCTTGTTTCTAAGAGATCCAGAAATAGGGCTATTAACTCAATCAAGGAGCTCGCGCACCCAAGTGGAACTGGCGCATCAATGAGAAGCTAACGCGCCCATGTGGAACTGATGCACCCATGCGGAACCAACATACCTTTGAGGGGCTGACGCGTCCATGTGGAACAGGTGTAAACAGGTGTAAACAGACATACATGTGCATATACGTGCATAATTATATATATATATATATATATATAATTTATATTGTGGGAAACTTTTATTATTTTTAAAGTTATAGACGCGATTCATCTGCAATTTTTTGCTAAGAAATACAAAAACCGTTAACTTAAAGAGAAGGAATCTCCAGGTAGAACTCTAAATTATTTGCGAAGAAATATAAAACTGTTAAGTATGGAGAATGAAAATGTAAGCAGAATCGAAGAGAACGTACATTTTAGTGGCGGAGCGGCGGTAGGAGCGGCGGAGCAGTGGGAGCGGCGGGTGCGGTGGAAGCGACAGATGCGGTCACACGCGCACATATTTGAAAGGTTGCCATACCGCTCCCACCGCTCCCGCCGTTCCCACCGCTCCCGCCGTTCCCACCGCTCCTACCGCCGCTCCGCCACTAAAATGTACGTTCTCTTCAATTCTGCTCGCAATTTCATTCTCCGTACTTAGCAGTTTTATATTTCTTAGCAAATAATTTAGAGTTCTTCCTGGAGATTCCTTCTCTTTTAGTTAACAGTTTTTGCATTTCTTAGCAAATAATTTAGAGAATTCAACAATAGGCTAATAAATGACAGCATGTGTGTACATTCCCAACAGTAGAACATAACGATTGTTGTTTCTTCGCGTTTTGTAGAAAGTACTTGCAAAAATTTACTTGCGAACTTTCTTACATACATAAATGCAATTTATGTGTGTGGAAGAATGAATGGATCATGATTGTATAACACTAGCAAAGGACTTCATTATGAAAATAATAATATAATTAAGAAAAATAAAATGAAATATAATTAAATGTATTTAAACATATATTTGGTTAAAACCAGGGGGTGCTCGATAGTGTAGTGGTTAGCATGCTAAACTGTCGATCGAGAGATCGGGGGTTCAAACCCCCGCCAGAGCAGAAATTTGGTTCAAGATTTCTGCTCCACCTGCACCCTTAGCCAACTCAGCTATAATGAGTACACTGACCTAACACTGTCGGTGGGAAGACGTGGCGACGAGGAAGAGGACTGGACACCTACCCTCATATGCCGAGTCTAAGAAACTGAGGTTGCTAACACTTCATACCCATGGCTGCCTCAGAGTTAGCTTAAGGGTCTCTTCTACTTATTCTTGGTTAAAACGATTCCATATTATTCAGATGTCAAAATATGTTGTCCAAATAGCGTGCACGTAAGAATATAGCTCGTAATACACATTAGAAATATATTTTAAAATTAAATTCGATTTCATTAGATTTTAATGTATTTAAAATGTATATTTGATTAAAATTACTCCATTTTTATGTGACAACATAGGCTGGGCAAATAGATTGCACAAGGGTACAACTTATAATACAACTTAAACTTAATATAGGTCTACGTATACTACATATAATGGAAGTAATATGAATTTTACACTAAACATATTTTTAAATAAGGCAAACCTCGCAAAGAAGACGACTATGTACACATAGTTGCAGATGGATCGCTTCTATAACCCTTTAAAAATAATCAGTTTCCCACAATATAAATTATATATATATATATATATATATATATATATATATATAGGCCTACATATATACATATATACTAGCCGGTTTAACCGGCGTTGCCCGGGTTTCTGAGGTTTTGGACCGGGACACCGTGGTAGCGGTCAAAACGGGGGACGCGAAGCTGCTTAACCCGGCGTTTTGGGTGTTTCAATCCCTCTAGCGAATAAGCAACAAAACACTGCTTAACCGCCGGGTTTAGTTTAGTGAAAGTTTCAATCCGTCTAGCGAATCCCTACTGTGGCTGCTTAACACGGCGTTTTGGGTGTTTCAATCCCTCTAGCGAATAAGCAACAAAACATTGCTTAACCGCCGGGTTTAGTTCAGTGAAAGTTTCAATCCCTCTAGCGAATCCCTACTGTAGCTGCTTAACCCGACGGCGCCATCTGGCGAGTGAAAATAGGTTGAGTGTAAGATTTTTTTTACCAGCTAAAAATGCATAGCCCGGGTAGGTTTTGGCCCGGGAGACCATGGTAGCGGTGAAAGCGGGGGACGCGAAGCCTCACACCGGGTGTGTAATGCCCACCCCGAGACAGTAGTGAAGGTTTGGAGTGAAAAGGTCCAAAGCTGTAGAAATGCATCGCGGTCAAAGATCGCTGTGACAGACAGACAGACAGACAGACAGACAGACAGACAGACAGACAGACAGACAGACAGACAGACAGACAGACAGACAGACAGACAGAGTCTTGTCTTTATTTATATAGATATATACACGGTGAGTCATTAAAAAACGTGTCCCTATATAAGTTAACATAGTTCATTCAGATAGCCTTCAATTTTAATGACATTTCAGAACATTGACCCTTGATGGTCTAGCCAAGTGCTACATGAATTATTTTTATAAAAAGCTGGCCCAGCCTAAACTGTAACTGCGTAACGACAACCCCGACAACATGGTGTTTACCGAAGAAGCTAAACATGTCACAACTTGTAAGAAAGAATAAAATACGGTACGAAACATTTTTCAAAAGAATTTTCAGATTAAGGGTGGACGTGTGTTGGATTTAGTGCTCTCCTTTGAAAGATCGATGAAACTGGGTCTTTTCATCGTCAAGCAGGTAGCGACCTCCCTCAATCGGCCAGAACGGTCGACAATGTTGAACAGTGTTGAACAATGTTGAATCGCTGGTGCTCAGTCAGGAACGTATGGCGCAAACGCATCATACGCAGAGACAAATAGCTCGAGAAATAGGAATTAGCCAGTCATCCGTTAGGAGAATCGCTAAGAGTGATTTACATTTGCAATTTTTAAAAGAAACGAGTTGCGTCATCGAATTGTGGAGGTAAGGGACGAAATGGATCAGCGCATCATTGATGAGTCAGCCAAGCATGTGCGTACGCGTCTTTGCGCATGCGCGGATGCCCAAGGAGGTCAATTTGAACACAAAATTTAACTTTCTCAATGCTCAGTAATAACTCTACTATCTAAACTTAAAATTTCTTTAACATAATCTGATATCTGACGAAGTTATAGTAAAATATGTATGGACACGGTTTTTTATGACTCACCGTGTATATATATGCACGTATGTGCACATGTATGTCTGTTTACACCTGTTCCACATGGACGCGTCAGCCCCTCAAAGGTATGTTGGTTCCGCATGGGTGCCTCAGTTCCACATGGGCGCGTTAGCTTCTCATTGATGCGCCAGTTCCACTTGGCTGCGCGAGCTCCTTGATTGAGTTAATAGCCCTATCTCTAGATCTCTTAGAAACAAGGTTAAAAAAAGAAGGCGGCTTAATAGACACTTGATTACCTTTGGCTAAACTGTAAGAGCAGGGTTTTTTGTGTGTGCCAGCTCCCTATTGTGTGCGCGACCCCGAGATCCCTATTCAGACAGCTCCCCCATTGTTCTCAAAGCGACCGTACGAGGCGGCCCATTGTTTGCACGACCCTCAAAATCCTATAATGTCAGCAACCCCATTGTTCACAAAGCAGTAGCCCGGGGGTCTATTGTTTGCGCTCACACCGGCGGTAGTGATGATGTTATCGCGTATTGTGTTTAAATCATCACTAGTACCACTACTATCTGCCTCAACCAAGCAGTAGGGCGTATAGTTCCACCTGTGATCAATGACTCTATTAATAGGCGCATTTCCTGAATTAGGACGACATACCTGTATTCAAATGATCCTGTATGCAAGCCTATTCTATGGAGGTCACACACGTACGAATAGATTGAAAGTCACTTACCGAACAACCATTGTTGCTGTTATAAGTCGACGTGTCTTTCACTGTATAACTGTTACCAGAAAACAATAAACGAATATCAAGTAGGTGAAGATTTATGTACACGAAAGTACAACTTTTGAGTAGCTATAGTTCCACATCCGTTGCCCCTCTATGATCGCAGTTAGCCAGCAACGGATTGCCAAACTGCATGGGCGTTTCTTGTTAATCAACTCTTGCCTGTAGTAGGCCTAGTAATGACTAAGCTATGTTTTAACTTAGAAGCGTAGACCGTTGACGATAAATCACGTACCTGTCTTTTCACATAGGCCTATGTGCCCATGAAATGATTGTGACACCAGTCTACAGATCAAAGTCCCGAAGGGATCAACTACTGATAAGATTGCCGAAGAAAACGTTATCAACTTCTGTGCATCATGATATTAGATCGGTCCAAGGAGAGACAAGCATACATGCAGACACAGGCAAACAGACAAACACGTGGTCAGTCAACCTATCAGATTATCTGATAGGTTGACTCTCTCTCTCTCTCTCTCTCTCTCTCTCTCTCTCTCTCTCTCTCTCTCTCTCTCTCTCTCTCTCTCTCTCTCTCTCTCTCTCTCTCTCTCTCTCTCTGTCTCTCTCTCTCTCTCTCTCTCTCTCTCTCTCTCTCTCTCTTCTCTCTGTGCATGCATGACTCGCTCGCTATATGTCTGCCTGCCTGCCTGACTGACTGACTGACTGACTGACTGACTGACTGACTGACTGACTGACTGACTGACTGACTGACTGACTGACTGACTGACTGACTGACTGACTGACTGACTGACTGACTGACTGACTGACTGACTGACTGACTGACTGACTGACTGACTGACTGACTGACTGACTGACTGACTGACTGACTGACTGACTGACTGACTGACTGACTGACTGACTGACTGACTGACTGACTGACTGACTGACTGACTGACTGACTGACTGACTGACTGACTGACTGACTGACTGACTGACTGACTGACTGACTGACTGACTGACTGACTGACTGACTGACTGACTGACTGACTGACTGACTGACTGACTGACTGACTGACTGACTGACTGACTGACTGACTGACTGACTGACTGACTGACTGACTGACTGACTGACTGACTGACTGACTGACTGACTGACTGACTGACTGACTGACTGACTGACTGACTGACGTGTCCTTTCTACCTCTGTTCGTCACCGGTACCCGTAGACCGTAGAGCATTTTCTGTTACGCTTTTATTGTTTTTGCTACACGATGTAATGGAATATCGATCTTTTCTGTGGCCAAAAGTTCCCGACCAAAAGATTTATGTCATAGAAGAACTCCTGCGTTGGCAACCATTCACGAGAATCGATTCAATCATGTCACACCTGCATGGAAACCCATTGGAACCAATCACCCGTGACGAATCAAGCGCTGCAGCCCACATGCATCCTCTCCATGCTGTCGTCAATGCTGTCTCGGTCTGGCGATTCTGGTTTGCGGTATCGAAGGCAGCAATAAGAAATCAACCGAATATCTTTGTTATTGACGCTCTATTCAGACATACGTCCGTCTCTATCAGATTTTGTATTTTCATGCTTCCAGAACTGTTTCTTTCTCTTTCTGGTTCCGCTTCTCCGATATTTTTTTCTCTGTCTGCTAATAAATCTGTTTCTGTATGTCTCTGTATATCCGTCTGTCCGTTCTTCCGTCTCTGTCTGTCTGTCTATCTGTCTGTCTGTCTATCTATCTATCTGTCTTTATGTCTGTCTCTCTGTCTCTGTCTGTCTGTCTGTCTGTCTGTCTGTCTGTCTGTCTCTATCTCTTTCTCTAACAACTGCAGTCTGTGCGTACCTCACTTCTGCGTAGGTCTCCTCTACCTTTGTGCGTACTGACCTCGTCGCGAGTTTGTCTCTACTCGTAAACAGCCTCTGTAACCAATGTGAAAGAGCTGTCTGCATGCACGCGTGTGTCGTATAATCTTGGCCTCTGTGCGTGTTTGCTTCTATGACGTTGGCCCATGCTACGGCTTCGGATACGAAGCGTTCGGTTAGCAAAAACAGACGGTAGTCATACAATTCAACTCTTGCGCGCCACGGTAGTGATCTTGGCAAAGAGAAGCACCAGGTTATCAGTTACGATGTATTTATGTCGTTCTAGAGATCAGTTCATGGACTACTCTTTCGCCAGGCTGAGTCCGATATTTAATTAAGTTAATTCCGTCAAAATATCTTACCTGCAACGTGTCGGACGATCGGATTTTGCTTCTAGAAATGGGTTAGTATTCAACTTAGAATAGAAATGACCTTAATGTGTATTATGCCTATGTAGTATAATTATTAGAACCTATAAGGTATCAACAGTATCGCTGTTTTGAGCAGTCTTGTTATGCGTTATCTGTGGATGCGTGTCACTGACTGATGCTGACGATATCTAGTTCGACTCAGCCTTCCACTCCATAGGGGCAGCAATAAAATTAGCGGGCGCCTAGCAGGCTGCCAAGACTAGTGTTCAATAAGATCTTGATAATTGTATCCTCGTGTTTCTATGTAACTTACTCAGGGCCGCATAAAGGTTAGTGCGGGCTCGGGTGCTGTGATTACCAATATATATAGCCATCAGCGCGGGGCCCAATTACAAGTACAATAAAAAAATTAATGTACTTCCGAAATGCGGGCCCCTCAAAGCTGCGGGCCCGGGTGCTGCAGCACCCTTAGCCAGGGCATGTTTTAAGGAAAATTTATCACTGCACATGACGAGCGCCTGAGTGCATAAAAATAAAAAATAATTATGAATTACAATTCTTTTCGTGCACAAACAGCGGTTAACAGCTTTTCATCACTGCACATTTTGTGTATCATTGCACGTTAAAACAATCCCTGCCCTTAGCACCCCCTTAATCCGGGTCTGAACTTACTGCGGTTTGTCAGCGAGCTTGTGAATAAACATGAATATATATATTATTATTACATATATCACAGACCAACTACTCCTTTGAAATCAATAGGCAGTTGGACAACCTGAGGTCTGAAAATTTCCCTGAAGCAAAATCTCCAGCTGTCTTGAGTGCTGCATTCGTCTTGACAGGCCCGATTCGTCCGTATGGGCAACTGGGCAGCCGCCCAGGGCCGCCGATTTTTAGGGGCCGCCAATTTTCCATTTTTCAAAAATGATTTAATTTATTTTTCGTAAAAACAGGTCAATGACTAAAAAAGGTCATCAACTTTTTTGTGCTTAGCGCCGCCGGTTTGCCTAGGGCCGCCGATTTCTCCGATTTGCCCAGGGCCGCCAAATGTCTAGAACCGGGCCTGCGTCTTGATTACTCTGAAAATGCAAGACCTGTGTTCAATAAGATCTCGATAAGTGCACCGTCATGTCTCAAAGTTTCAATGTAACTTACTGCGGTTTGTCAGTGAGCTTGTGAATAAGCGTGAATATATATTATATTATTATTATCTAAGCATAAGAAGTAAATTATCATCTTCAGCCTTTCGTAGTTATTTTTACTGTCTGTGTGCCATTGTCTCGAACTTTTATGTAGAGCCTTGGCAATGTTTATAGGGCCTACAGTATGGGTCTTCTTGATTTCGAACTGCGCAGTTGTCTTTGATTGTATGATGAACGGACTTCTTATTTCTGCATACACCCGATTGATGCTGCAGGAAGTTCGGAAAACTTGACTGAGCTGGAGTTGGAAGACGAAGACTTGGATGAATATGCCATCAAACAGCGAAGCGAGACGGAAAAGCTGCTCCAGTGCCATCTCAAGGAATCACTGGCTTCCTGCAGTCGCCAGAAACTTAGGTCGATCCAGATGTCGTTGAAGAAACAGTCCACCGTAGACTCGCGTATGTCTGAGAAAGATCTCCTTGCCGTGCTCCAGGTTAAAACATTAGTCTTTGACTGGTTGATGACACAGTAGCCAATCACCTAAATGTTGCATTCTAATGAAAGAATGAATGAATGAATTTAATTAATGAATGAATGAATTACTTAATTGAGTTAATTAAATACTATTCTGTCTGAATCAATATAGGAACTTATTATTTCGACATATTGTTAAATTATAACGCATTAAATAGAACGAACTATTCACTGTGATGCCTATTAATTAATTAATTAATTTGTACCTAAGCAATCGAACTGCACGGTTATTGTACGTCAAGTTATTATTATTCTTAAACCAATATAGGAACCTATCATTTCGATGTATTGTTAAATTATAGGGCATTAATAAGGACGAATTATTCACTGTGACGCATTGTTACTCGTGAGTCCTATGATTATGACGAATTTATGGATTATGACGCACTAGGCCCCTATTAATTATCATGTCTTATTTATTAAGATGCATTATTTATTATTCATAAGGCCTATGGCACTCATGATAAAGAATTTATTGATAATGACGCTTATTAACTATGACGCCTTATTGGGTCTAACTGTGGTACATTATCGATTATGACGTATCATTATTTGTGACGCATTATTGACTATAGGCCCTACCGCATTATTGATCATGTTCGTGACCTGTACTGAATACAAAAGCGAATCCATTGGGAGCGATCTATAGTTGGCCCTCAAACCGGTTTCGGTGAGGGTTGTTCACAGAAACAGTAAAGTAAAAATAGAAAGTCTCTAAAACCGGGTATACAGACAGTAAATGGGAAAGGCCAGATAAACCGAGGGAAAACGGCAGAAAATTTTGAATGACTACAAAAAGGTCATTAGAAAGTTTCGTGACATCAGTAGGTTTTAGTCCTATATGGTTGGTCTCATATGTAGCCTTGGACCCAATGGAAACGGCAGAATAAGAGGAATGGCCTTAAAATGGTCACAAAAACTTTTCGGGACTTGGAGATCGTTTCAGTCCACAAAAGTCTGGACGACTAAAAACGGCTGTAAAACTTTCTCGCCACACGATATAGGCCTACCTCTCCTAGGTTAATTTGTCCCCCGCTTTCTCAAGTGCTGGAAAACTGACAGATCTATGCATTTATGCATGTCTGTGCATTTATGCAGGTCTAGTAGGCCCTATTTAATAGAATGCAATTCCTATCAAGCAAGTTGTTCTAATAGCTTAATGGATTGGTATACACCTGCAGATGGTTGATACCTGCATGTATATATGATTTTATTGGTTTCATGTTTAGAATTCTTATTTTAACTTCTTCTTTTCTTCTTCTTCTTCTTCTTCTTCTTCTTATTGCTATTATTATTACCACTACCACCATCACCACTACTACTACTACTACTACTACTACTACTACTACTACTACTACTACTACTACTACTACTACTACTACTACTACTACTACTACTACTACTACCACTACTCCTTCTATACTACCACCACCATCACCACTACTATACTACCACTACCACCAGGGATCGGTTGGGACCGGAATGCACCGGAACGGCGTTCCGGTTCTTGTTTTTGACGACCGGTAGTTTTTAGACAGGATTCACAGGAACATTCCTAGATTAACATCAATAACATGGCGTCTGACGCCGGCGTTCCGGTTCTTTTTTGTTTAGGACGGGATCCCTGACTACCACTACCACTACCACTACCACTACCACTACTACTACTACTACTACTACTACTACTACTACTACTACTACTACTACTACTACTACTACTACTACTACTACTACTACTACTATAACTAATACTACTTCCACTGCTAGGCCTATTACTTTCATTGCCACCACTACTAACACTGCTACTATTTATTGCATAGGCATTTTAGTTTCACAGCACTTAGGCCTACGGCCTGCGCTTTGAAGGTTTTGAAGTCGTTTAAAGTCTTTGTCAATTCCAATCTACTTCGGCGGTTGAAAGAGGTTTTTTTTATCTTTAACCGTTTCTCTGTTGTTTTTCTGCAGACTCACGATATCTCCATAGACGCAATAACTCTGCAGATGCTGGCAGATAAGTGCAGAGATACTCGTGGAAACCTAGAATATCAGAAACTGTGGCGCGTTCTCTGCAATGCCCATTCAAATACCGGTAAACTGCAGTCTTGTTGTTCTCGAGACCAAGGTCTTGGTCTCGAGTGCACTCGAGTTTGTTTTTAAAGGTCTTGGTCTTGGTCTTGGTCTTGAGGTTCAAGGTCTTGGTCTTGGTCTTGGTCTTGAGGTTCAAGGTCTTGGTCTTGGTCTTGGTCTTGAGGTTCAAAGTCTTGGTCTTGGTCTCGCAAGACCAAGACCGGCTGTAAATATGAACATTCATTTAACAGAACTCAAGAATTCTGTATCAAGCCTGCTTGCATCATACGACCGATATCTATGGATGGATACAAGTCTTGTTGGTTAGGAAAACCCATTGGCAGCAGCAACAGTTATAAATTCTGTATCAGACGAAATGATAAACCATGGGAAGATTTCAAAAGGACTCACTCTCTGTACATAACATCCAGTGCTTGAAAAGCTTCTGTGTGTGTGTACGTGTGTGTCAGCGACTTCAGCACCTGTAGAACGTATTCTTTCACATGGCGGAATTTTTATGAGGCCCACCAGGCACGTCTTGGTCAGACAATTCTGAGCGAATTGGTTTTTATAAAATACAAAAGGCATTTGGAATAATAGTTTGCATGAAGGACTTTTGAATACAAATTCGGATTTCTCTGCAGTTTGCATTTAAAGTTAATTTGCTTGAATAAAATAAAAGACTCATGTTTTCATTAAAATAGCGAATATTCCGCCTTGACAATTTTAGAAGTCTTGACCTGATTTCGATTTTTTGGGTCTTGGTCTTGGTCTTGAGGTTTAAGGTCTTGGTCTTGGTCTTGGTCTCGAGGTTCAAAGTCTTGGTCTTGGTCTTGGTCTTGAGGTTCAAGGTCTTGGTCTTGGTCTTGGTCTTGAGGTTCAAGGTCTTGGTCTTGGTCTTGGTCTTGAGGTTTAAGGTCTTGACAACAAGACTGGTAAACTGTACTTACACTGCCTATATTACAACCAATGTTCCCTCTAATTTTTTTCGCCGTGCGCGCATTGGCCAGCCGCGTGAGCAGTAACATTTTCTGATCTTTACTAAATTTATTTACGTGCAAGGTTGTACATCTGTTCAAGTTCTCTGCCCCTGGGCAGGTTCTAACTTCGAATGGCGAAATGCCTACTCGAGAAGTTTAGAGAGGTGTTTCCCGTTGTCTTCCCATCCGTGTTTTTACTGAGACACCATCTCTTGCGTCGATGTCCTCCATCGTCCTTCCTTCAGACTCCTTATCTCGCGGCCTCGATTATACCGGCGAGGACTCGGTCGTCCACCACGCTCTTAGTTTCTAGCAGGGTTACCCCGTGAAGGTGGTGTGGGCGTAGTGGGCATTTGGGGGTATACCAAAGGCGTTTAGATAGGCTTGCACCTCCATTTACACCACAAGACTTAAAAGCCTAGAAATTCGCATCGTATGAAACGAAAAAGGCTTAAGTCAAGTTGAAGTAAGTAAGTAGTATTTATGTGCATGTGACAACATTGTAATAAAACTGTATAGAATGTTTACGGCATTAGGTCTACATATTAAAGCCTATACATTTCAAATAGATTATAACATGAGCAAATGTGATTGGCAAACACAACTTCTTCAGGTTCTCTGCCCTCATGCCCGGTCAAACGTCCGATGACGTCACTCAATAATTTATAGCAACTAAATATAAATAGATGAATAAATTCACAACATTACTTTCTGCGATTGCATTTACCAGCGTATACATGATTCAAGTTGATTCCTAAATAATTAATGCACGTCTATATTAGACTATAATTATACCAAAATATTGGGCTTAAGTTTTCTGGCGTCTGTCTTTGTGAGATTGCGAACGAGCATTTCACCTCTTTTTTGACCAGATCAGTTCAAAAGTGTCCCGTGTCCCCCCACCTGTCAAACAAGATCGCCGCTGCCTGTGGCCGTGTGTATCATGTATCATGAAGCGTCCGTCCTATACAGGCTATAGGGCAGAGAGGCCGAGATCTCCACGGGAAGACATTTCTTAACACAAGGCTTGTTGTCGCCTTTTGAACATCGTAGGCTAAATATGTCATCAGCTGGAACAATGGGCAAAATCTAACTTCGAAATGAAAATAAAAGCTCATGAAATTTGTGCGCTAGGAGGAAATGCTGTGCGCGCTATTTTGAAATGCCGTGCGCGGCCGGCGCAGCTTATATCGAGGGAACATTGATTACCCGGTTCATATTACATCGCTCATATTACATCGCTCATATTTCACCGCTCACATTACCCAGTTCTACTCGATCATCCTTCTGTCCAGTGGCGGTTCTAGAGTTTTTTAACTGGGGAGGGGGCTAAAAATTGCTTCAGCCCCTCCCGTCGAAAAGTTCATCGTTTAACTCATCAGCTTTTCTTGTTTACTTTTCACAATGAATTGATCCATTTATATTTATTTATGTATGTGCGTGTTCCAAACGGATTCTAGTACATACTGTTCTGCATACACATGTACACATAATAGCATACACTATGTTGTACATAAAGCTGTAACCAGGCTTTGTTACCAACAAACATTGTATGAAATGTATGGCTAATTAAACGTTAAATTGGGGGCTTAAAATGTGTATAGGAGGGCTAAGAAAAACTAGGGGGTTAATTTCCATCTAGGGGCTACAGCCCCCTCTAAAACTGCCACTGCTTCTGTCGCACTCTTTCCTGTCCCAAAGCCACTTCTCATCTCAAGTTCTCCAACTGATCCACATACCACACTGAACCCCGATTTTGGAATGGTGTCTGCTTCTGTATTCTTAAAAAAGACAGTATCGTCGCTCACCCACAGTGACCCACCACCATCGAAATGATTATAAACATCGCACTATTGTTTATTTTTCCAAATAAATGATTAACTGAAGCTTAGAAGCGGTCTCATTTAGACTCATAGGCGCATTTGGGTTAAGTATTTTGTTATTGCAGTGGTTGACTATTATGCAGGACGAGAGAGCGTTCTGGCCAAACTGCAGGTCAACAAGTTGAGAGTGCCCTCTAGGCAAGGCGAGTTCAACCGGAAGTCGTCCGCTCTGGATCTCCTGAAGCGCCTAAAGTTCCAGATGAAGTCGAGAACGAAGGAGAAGACTGAAGTTCTGAAAGGAAAGATACAGAGGCTGAAGGACGCCTGCCACGCCATGGATGTCGACGAGAAGGGAAGGTTGGAAAGGAACCAGGTAAGAAATTCTGTCCCCGTCCTCTCACCACCGTTAGTGCCTACTATGCATGGCCATAGGAAATATAAGGGTAAGGGGCTGTAGCTGTAACTCCGTCCAAATGAACTGCTGGAGGCCTACCGCTAGACAGATTATACGAAAAATTGAAAATGAACATGGTCGTTATATAAAAACGTATAGTGGCCTACATTTAAGCCTATACGTTTACTCATTTGTTGGCTGATGCTGCTCGTAACTTAGGCGTTGTTTTCAATTCTACTACTTCTCTCTCTAACTATATAAATGGTCGGCTCAATAGTATATTTGTAAGTACTAAGTCGTCACATATGTAACTTCGTGACATAGGCATAGTTATGAGTTATGGGTTTAGAATTATACGTTAAGACATGAACATAATACCTCTGTGCTTAAATCTTTGCATTGGTTTCCTGTTCAGCAAACGATTTGCTTCAAATTTAGGCTGATAGGTTCTAAAACACAGAATTCTAGCCAACCACGACTGATCTTCTGGATAATTGATCTGATTATTGCTTAGTTTTTGGTGCGCCATCGGATGAGGCGTTGTGCATTAGATATCGGCGCGATACAAGTCACTAATTATAATTATCACTAATTATAATTACAATTACAGATTGCGATTGTCTCATAATTCCGTTGGTCTGTTCAAACCATTTTGCAGTTGATTCAGTTGGTAGCCGAACATAAGCTAGAGATCGATGACACCTTACTCAATGACCTCGTGGACAGGTGCGACCGACGAAACTCCCGAGGTTCCGGGTCGGTGTCAAGTAGCGGCAGGTCGGTACATTCACCACATAAATATTGTGCCTTTTCGATGACATTAGACGTACTTTCATACTGTCTAGCAAAACAATAACAACGATATAAACTGCTGCTGAAACTGCTGAGCGATCGATTGTCAAGTGGTCGGGTAAGACTGACTGAATGGATTCGATCGGTAACACCTCGAAGGGTCGCATTCGCAGACAGTTGATTGGCGGAGGTTCAACAACCGAATGATCGTCCGCAAGTAAACCAGTGCATAAAGCTGGCAGTCAATAGGTCTTACTTTGCTTTAGTCCTGTTTTCGTGCGTTGTTTGGTGTTGTTTATTGCAATTTGGGGAGCACTCATGACCAAGATGATGGCTCCTGTTTTCGTGCGTACATTGTGAATGTGTATCAGGGGTGCTCGCAGGCGGACGCACTAGACGCACGAGTCCAAATCCACGCAAAGAATAGGCATAGCCATCGATACTTTTGTTAAACGGCAATACGGCATGTTAAAGCATTAGATGTTATCTAAATTGAAATTCTGTATGAGTCACTCTGAGTCATTTTCAGGGTATGACTACGAGCGGCGGAAGGGGACGGTTGGGGATGGGAGGGGACCGCAGGGGTGTGCGTCCCATTTATGGGGTGTACGTCCAAGTTTTTGGAGTGTGCGTCCAATTTTTTCGGTGTGCGTTCCATTTTTGAAGCCTGCGGGCGCCCCTGAATTAAGTACTAAAGCAGTTTGGTCCATGGCATAGTTGACTTATGCCGAAATCATCGAAATGTTGACTCTGTTGACTTCTGTTGACTCGGCTACGATGACACTGGGTGAGGGTCACACACGACTTGAATGTTGATGCCACGAATCCTGATAAATGTGACAGCAGGCCTATGTGTATAAGTACTGAGGTGTAGGCCTATAATGTATATGCATATTAGGGTGGTCTTTATTTGTATGACGAAAATTAGCAGCAAAGCAAAATGTAAGTCTTAGTGATAGTTTCACGACTAGCTTGCGTGCAGTAGCTGCACTGATATCTCGGTCAGGGTAAGCATCAGAAGTTGCGGCAGAAGAGCAGTTAATTAATTACTATAGATGCTTTGGAAGTCACAGATACCAGGAACCATTACTTGATATAAACCTTTGCGAGAATTGTGCTCATTTATAGCAGTGCCCGTGCCGACAGTTTGAACTGCCATCTGAACAGCAAAATCTTTATACTGTAAATTGCTTTCAACATCCAGCAATCTTGATGCATACATCGGCCCAGAGGCCTAGAAGTGTGTTCCATGTGTGGTATTTTTCACAAAAGACAAGCATTCGCTGTAATATTGCGTCGCAATCGTCCAAAGGTTATTGATCCTTCAGCTGCTTTTCACAGAATGCAATGATTTCATCTTGGAAATCGATGAGCGCAGATGAGACGAATTCGTCGTATCTTTCTTTGTCAAGAGAAGACCACTGTAGTCCTTGAATCCGTTTAAAGACGAGGATTTCTGTTGTGTGGCTATAGGCCCCAAAGGTGAAAGCCAATACAAGTTTCATGCTATGGTGTCAAGAGCCGATATATGTCGAAAAGATCGACCGAGAATGACGCAGGACCTGATAGACAACCTGTGTTAGAGCTGGTTGCGTCAAACACATGTCTAAGACCATGTTTTCCAGGACCCATTCCTGGGTTGCGTTATACACATCTTGGGCAGACCCTGAGGGTATCTTTGGACTTGCAGACGTTGTCTCTTACATTAGTACGTAGTAAATTTTGACCCCCGGAGCCACATCTCAATGTAAATCGATCTGCTTCAAATTTTCACAAAATGCTTTTGTACTAAAATGAACCATTTGAGAGATTTAGAGACACACATTTCGAAAATGAGCAAATAAGGATCACCTTAATGTAGGCTATATGTGTATGTATGCATGTTAATGTATAGGCCCTATATATGATGGCGTGCTTGAATGTATGCATGTTTGTATGTATGTAGCATATACAGGGTGGCGCAGAAAAAGTGGGACCCTTAGTATAATATCAAGTAATAAATTTCTGTGTAAGTTTTTCTTCTAAGAAAAAAAGTAAATTGTTGCCAAATGATAATTTATACAAAATCAGAAATCAGATTCAATGTGTCCTCCTCGGTTCTCAACAGTTTTTTCTAAACGTTTGCGCCACTGGTCAATGCTTCTGTTTATACACCGCTGAGAGAGTTTTTGCCACTCTTCAACAATGGCCAGTATCAATTGATATATTGTTTCAAATTTACGACGAAGGTAGACTTTTTGTTGAAGAGCACCCCAAATAGCATAATCTACAGGGTTTAGGTCCGGGCTATTTGGGTGCCACATGTCTGGTTCGATGAAGGTGACATTCTACCGAAGAAGGAAGTTGATCGTGTTTCTTGTCGTGTGCGAAGGAGCTCCGTCCTGTTGCAGTGTCCAGCTTTGACGATTACATCTCGTTCGAATGTCCGGAAGCAATCCTTGTCTTAAGCCGTGATCACAATAATACTCACTGTTCACGTTAGCTCCAGTTTCAACAAAGACCACACTGGTTTTTCCCATCCGAGACACACCGACCGAAACCATGATGCCACGACTGAAATGTTTACGTTCACGCACGAGTCTCGTTGCTGGAACTTGTTTTTCTTGCATCATTAAAGTTCACGAAATAGTGACGTCACACGTTCAGTTAGTGAGTAAGGATATTTTTTCAGTTAAAAAAACCGCCCAAAACATAATTTGATATATATTGCACAAGATTTCATGAGGGTCCCACTTTTTCTGCGCCACCCTGTATGTTTGTCTATTTGATAGTATTTATGTTTAACTGCACACTTTCAGTGGTACATTTCTTATTTAAAAATCCTGCCAAAGGTGCAGCTGTAACTCATGCTGTCATGATTCTTAATTGGCACCTAGTCATCCCAGATCAAAGCCTTTTGTGCTTTTGATTTCAGTTGGCGTGAAATGATAGAACTTTTGGAGAAGGCAAATGAACATGAACTCCGCAGATCAACCTCCTCCGACTCCTTTACCTCCTCTTCCCATTCTTCCAATTCTTCTCCAGCCCATAGTTCTCCGTTTCCACCTTCGAACCAGTCTCCAAAAATTACGACGACTACCCAGCAGAACTCCACAGGAGCTGCTTCTGACAGTCTAGTTCAACGTACCGCCCAGATGAAGGCTCCATCAGGATCTACCTCCACTTTAAGTTCTACTTTAGCTAAAGTGGAGCTGCGTAAAGATACGCAAAACCGCAAAGTACTTCCTCGGATTACCCGAACAGGTGTTAGAATACAAGCGAAAGACAGATCAAATCAACAACCCATTGCAAAACCTAATGTCAGATATAGCTCCGTTAAATCAAACGGTATTTCACAACAGGCCATCTCAAGAGTGGATGGTACTTTCTCTCAGGGCGCCGTAAAAGTTGGCCGAGCAGCAAATCAGCCTTTTCCGAAAGGTAGAGCTTCCACACAAACCGCGGCCAAACAGGGCGTGGCTTCCACTCAAACCACGTCCAAAGAAGACGTTGCATCCTCTGAATCAACCGCGAAACGACCATTACGAGATGCTAGAATAATCAGTGTTGCTAAAGAGAACAGATTGGAAACCGGGAAGCCTCAAAATGGCACTCAACAGTTAGATTCCAGTAAAACCGCTTCCACTACATCCTTTCGAAAAGTAATGTTCATTCTTTCTCTATTAGTGACTGAATATTTGGAGTACGATCTAAATTCCGCGTTTTTCGGTATGTCATTAGGCCTATACCCTATAAACAGAACGTTGTCGAAATTTTTCGATACGATGATAGTTAAATTAAATTTTTTTTGCTATCACTGTTAGATGGCTTGGTCGTCTAATTTTCTTTGCTCTTTCTTTCTAACTTCTCTGTCTGTCTCTGTCTGTCTCTGTCTGTCTCTGTCTGTCTCTGTCTCTGTCTCTGTCTCTGTCTGTCTGTCTGTCTCTCTCTGTCTCTCTGTCTGTCTGTCTGTCTGTCTGTCTGTCTGTCTGTCTGTCTCTCTCTCTCTCTCTCTCTCTCTCTCTCTCTCTCTCTCTCTCTCTCTCTCTCTCTCACACACACACACACACACACACACTCACAGACACTTGCGCAAGCATACATTAAGGGCAAACAGAGGTGATCCGCGATGTGGAGTTCCCGCATTCCTCTCTCGTACCTCCACCATGCAGTGTTCGTCACAATCTGATTCCTAGTAGATTTAGATTTCCTGCTGTCCTGATCTACGATGCTATGTAGAAGGCCTATGTAGGCATCGGAGAGAACGATCTCACCCAGTGAAAGTCACTGAACTATTAAGACCGAATGCACTATTGCTGTATTTCTTTGAAACTTGGATGTCGACATTATAACTTTATCCGTCGTAACCCTTTCTACTTTCTGTTAGTCTCTGATTTGAAGTAGGTCGCGTTAAACTGGAGATAGTAC
>OY744603.1:35760481-35782981 GCA_963556255.1 Allolobophora icterica | reverse complement strand
CGACTGGTATTGATGAACCAGACGAGGAAGAAAGAGACAGAAGTGGTTCTTCCCAGTTGAATGAACCTGACGAAGACCTTGACAATGAGCTTAGCCAAGATCATGATCAGTATGAAAAACAAGCGGGTAGAGGAGAAGAAGAAGATAGAGGCAACTCAGCCTATTGCATGAAGTTCGCGTTAAATGGGAGGACGATGTTTCTACCCATTCCAGACAAGTACAGAGGAACAACATACAACGAAGGACCTCTTAAGAAGAGATTGGACCTCAAATGGGTGTAAGTGTAATCATTCGACATAAGCATATGCTGTCATTTCGTACAGAATAGCATCTTAGTAAGCCAAAACGCTCATCTGACTTTAATTCAAGTAGGCATAATATTCTTGACAATTATACGAACACTCTGAGACTTGCACCTCCACTTTGTATCTCTTGACATCCCCTCAGACGTCACGCAGCGCTCGTGAATCAGCCCTGCGCTTAGCATAAAGTAGCGCTTTAGAAAAGTCGAGATTACGATTACGATTACGATCAATATAATACTATATTTTACATTAATGTGGAATGCGATGAGCTGGTAGTTTAGCTAATATTTAGCCTAATTTGTTGTGGTTACGTCGGTAGCAGAGAAGTAGGAATTAAGGTGAAACAGATTGGATCAGACTTATTGTATGATTTCGAATCTTAACGATGACTTGTCCTCGCGTTGGCGCTTGCTGCTATGTAGGCCTATACTATAGTATACTGCACGAAAGAAATGACTTCTAGCGCACAATATGTTCAGAGTTTGGTACAATGTTAGGCCTACATGTATACTACAATGGCATGTAGCCTATACGCTAGAGACGGCAAGTAAGCGTACGTAGATTTCTTCAGCACCCTGAAAAGCTAAGTCGCTGGAACTAACTGACGCTCAATCAAATCAGAGTCAGTGAGACGGATAAAGCCAGGTTCGGCTGCAGGTCTAAATCCACAGGTATAAGACTGATCTTGTAGCCTCGTGTTCCAACTGGTTTTAAATAATCAAGGGACTTAGTTAAGCCAACATTTGTGTATTATATATGAACTTGACTGGATTCAGGTATGGTTATTCGTTCGATGACGGTAGTGGCGATCTGCTGTGTCTCAAACCGACTGGAGAGCTCGTTTACAGCAGCGGGAACTTCGTCGTCTTATACAGCAGAAGGTACCACAGTCAACGACACTATCTGGAACACACCAGCCAAGTGACTAGGTATACACCTGACATCTCTTATAACACCCATTCGTTTATCAAAGTATTCAAAACGTCCATAAGACAGATTACAGACGACATGCCCGTTTTAGCTCTAATAAAGATTCGTCCTGTCTTCGATCAGCAACTTCTGAAAAGTATCTTCTATACTCTCCCTCGTGTCTTCGCTTGCGCTCAGTCGTATAATTATGGTCGCACTATTTGGATTCTCTGCGTATTCGTTCTCACGGGTCTGTCTCCAACACGGACTATATACCTGTGGAAGATGGTTTAGGATATTGACCCTTACTGTGTAACATAACATCGGCAGAAAACAGAGGAAAAAGGATTATATTTCTTCAACAATGAAGAAACATTTCTGAATATATGTGTTTGCAGGTGGGCTTTGAGTTGAGACTTTAGAAATAGGCGATCTGTGTTTGTGTCAATGTAGCCGACTGTTGATGCGCGTGTTTTAGTTTGGCAGTTCAGTCGGATGGACTTACAGTGGCAAGCGGACAGGGATCGTCTCAAAACACAGACAACACGAAAGTAAAGGTAATTCAAATTGCTTAAATCGGCGGGTCGTAGGAGCTGAAATAGTCAGGAAATGGTAGTTTTTCTCTGTAAAGTTTCTCGGGGTCTAACTTTTGAAAGGGGCTGATAGTGACTTAAGAGCTGAAACCTCTGATTAGGCCTACCCTTCAACCATATTAAGAATGTTTGTGTAGCGACATTAAAAGTAAAACACTCGTGATTGTTACTCGCTGATTCATGACAATTTACTTAAATTGAAGTAGAGGATCTGTGACACTTTGACGCTGTAAAAATTTGTACGTTTGAAATTATGCCTGCGTATTATACATCCTGTTTTTCTTAGTATTCTTCGGCCTTTTTACGATAGCCACACACAAACCATCTGTCTACCCATTCTCTCACAATAAGCAATGCCTTCCGTACATCTTTCGACACTTTCAACCACCACCCCACTTATTCACTCACACACGCACTCACCTACCAACTCCGCTTGCTATCGTCTCTGTACGACATCGCAGGAGAGTATGAAGTAACAATCGTTCTTCTGCTGTCAGCGGCCTGACATGTATACCCTGAACACTTCGCAGGTCTCTTCTGAAGATGCATCTGTATAGGAGATTTGTGTTGAATATATTTAGGCTCACGTGAGAATATGGTCCTCGGTCAGTCTAAGAACCGAAATGATCATCGGACTTGGCGTCATCCGGCATTCCATACAAGCGATCTCATTTTCAAATGACCAGGTAGGCCGACAGCTGGAAGTCTCTTTAAATATATATATACCACTCGCGCGCGTGTATGTTTTTTAAGTAGAGGATCTTTGAAACTGAAGTAGGGGATCTTTGAAACATCGATGCTGTATAAATTGGTCTGTTAATAAGGCTGGTTAATTAATAAGGGCCTGCACAGGACTTGTCGTAATTCTCCAAAATTCAAGGTTGAGAAGGAACATTTTATCATATCACAACATCACTTAAACGGATAGTCAACTTCTAGGTCTGATCCCACGATCTGTAAATCAATGCCCTAACTGACTGACTGTCTGTATAGGCCTAACTATGGGCCTTCATCATACAGGCCCATAGTTAGGCCTATACAGTAGGCTGTATGAAACATGGTAGACAACTAATAATGATTAATTAATTGATGAAACCTATACGAGTTAGGTTAACACTGCCGAGTTAACTATTTAGGCCTAGGCTAAATTAGACGTACGTGTATTTGCATAATTGTTTATGTTGTTGTATACAATTTACGCACGATTCAAAAGTACATAGCTTGCCATCTTGAGTATTTATTTGTTTGTTGCAGAACTTGATGTGCTGTCTTGAAGCTGGAAAGAGTCAGAGAATTCTAATCTGGTCCATGAAAACGAAAGAACTTATGGCAGAGACGACGGTTAGAATTTCCTTTCGCCATCCGACTCTTAAAACACAAATATTTCTTACCATAATGTTATATCGTTATTGCTTAAATGTTGGGATGTAAAACTGCCGTGTTCTCATAAGCTTAGTTTGCTTTAGAGAAGCCGATTTTATGTTACCAGCAAATTAAATGCAAATTTAGGCTGAACCTTCGAAATTTCTAAGTGCATGACAGGCAAAGCCGCATCAGAGAGACCAACTCGCACACTAGCGCTATATGAAGTCCACAAGACGCAGGTTGTTTGGCTGGTTTCGGTACCAGGTCAGAATGTGCATGGAAGGGTCAAGCCGAAGAGACAGCATGGTGCTACGGTGGAAATCGATGGTGAAATGGTTGGTTATAGTTGCTGTTTAACGACGCCATAACAAAGATGATTGGCGTCGCCCTCCTCTTCTCTGGATTGGCACTACCAGAGTACGAGCAGTGGCGAAGTTGGTGAAATGGACCAAAATGGTCAGGGTATGGTCACTGTGGTGTAGGAGCAGAATAAAGATAAGATAGCTTGAAGAGTTCTGTTTTCATTTTTGAGTGGGAACTTCAGAATGGAGAATAAACCGTGGAATGCCGAGATCGATTGATAAAAACTAGTTTTAAGCGCAGTGCGACAGTTTCAGGACTTCAAATTTAACAAAATTAATGTTATTTTGGTTATATTTTCTGTTGGGAAGAATGGAGTCTAGAATTCATATTGTTTTAACATGTATTTCACCCAATAATACTGCGATAATGTGGAAAGAAATTGGACTAAATCTCGCAATTAAACTGGATTTTTGTGCTGTTGGAACTGGACAGTTAAAAGTGAACATCACGGCCAGAGTCACCTTTAGTTCAACTTCGAATGAAATGCTAATCGTAGGAGGAAAGGAACATCTTGGTTGGTGGAAGTTCTCAAAGTCGGACGCCGCCATCTTTATCCATCAACAAGCCATCGTCGAAGGGGTAGGGACACGTGATTATATAATGAAATACAATACAATTGCATTTGATGTTGCCTTCCTTCCAAAGTTCAGAAAAGTACGATCATAGGATAGAACGTCGATGGCGCCGAGCAATTGTGCGTGAAGGACTTGTTCAAGGTCTTTACACAATGACCGTTGAGTGGAGGCTCGAACCCGTACTCTCCGCGTTGTAGGCCGAGCACTCTATCCAATCGGCTGCCGTGCTCAACAGTTATCTAATGAACGTTACACTGCTTGAACAAAGGATATTTAATGCTTGTCGTGACTCCTAGAAACCAAGAAAGAGAAACAGTAGGAAATCAAACGTCATCGTAATCATAATCTTATTCACAAGCGTTCATTCAAAACAACGTCGAAGTGCAGGTACATGGAGTAGGCTAGGTTCCATATCAGACCACAATCCAAGGGTCAGGCAGGTAGATAGTCAGATGGCTACGGTAGATAGAACGGAAGGGAATTTATTCGGAGGACAGAGCAGCTTGGGATATGAAGAGATTTCAAAATTTTAAGGAAGAGGCCGGAGAATTGCTAAAGCGAACGAAGAGCGTGTTGAACAGATCTCATCGAGTGGTTGGACTGCAATTAACTGACGAAAATAGGCGAGTTGAGTAGATTGAGCGTGGAGTAGGTAAGTTTGTACATAATCAGTTCAGGTAGTTTAAGCCAGTGAAGGAATTTCAGGAGTGCTGTAATGGTTTGGGGGGGGTTAAGTGGCATCAAGAGCAAGAGCATTCTGGATTATATAGCTTGAAGGCGGTTTATTTGGATGATATCTCTAGGCCTATTTAAAAAAAACTGAATTGCAGTAGTCTAGTTTAGCATGGACTATGGATTTAGCGATGGTAAATGCGATTTTGAAGTCAAGCATAGGCCTATCTATTGAGCGGATTTGGCGAAGGTCATGAATATAATTGCATAAAACAAGTGCGGGAAAGCTGGGCGATATGATCGAACGTTTTTGAAGTGAAAGCAAGTTGTGGACCAAAAATCACAAGTTCACAACTACGTTGCTAACAGGAGAATTACTAGTAGAAGCGGGAGGATGCAGAGTCTAGGTTGAGTGAGGTGCAAAGGATAAGATGCAGATCATATCAGATACGAAGGCGTCGTTAAATAAGTAAAATTGTTAACTAACCGAAGAAATATAAACATTCTTTTAACAGCAGAGGATTAAATATTTTAGGCTAAATTAGGCACAGGGCTACAGGCCTATAATTATGTATGGAGCCTACATCTGATATGTAATTAACGTGCAAGTTAAAGCACATAAATTCCCATTTTTGAATTTGCGTTTTTTTCTCAATAAAATAAAGACTTTGCAGTTTGTTTGTAACTGTTGTTCTTCATTAGTTTGTTGTACAAGAGTTTGATCGTTTGTTGTCAGAGCACGTGGCCTCGTAGGAATGACTGCGTGACCTCGATTTTTACTACGGAGCGAGGTGAACTCGTGACGGGTGATTCCAATGGAAACGTACAAGTTTGGAACAGCCGTCCGTGCAAAAAAATCTTGAATACCATCGTACAAGCTCACACAGTTAGATTTTGTCAGATTTCATTTTACTAACTAAAAAGAATTTTTTTAAATAAATTAAAATAAATTAGTAAAAACTTCTGAATGAATTTTGAAAATGATGCAATGATGATGCATTGGGTTAAAATATGCAAAATTATTAGGATTCATAATCTGTGCTATAAAGAGTGCAACCAAAGTAATTTAATTGCAGGTCTGTGAATAAACTAGCTAATTGTTGTATCTGACAAACTGCATCGTTTAGAACTATTTTTATTCTTCAGGTAGCATATTACTTAGAATCATCTTCGTTGCTGCCATTTCAGTTTCAGGAGTAAACATTTTGATAAACTTTGTCAAATATCATGCAGGGTCCCGTTGTGTCAATCCTCTTGATAAGAAACTCGACGCTAGTGACATCTGGTGAAGACGGTTCCATTTGCGGATGGAGGTGGAACAGGACCCAACCGATGGAAAAGATCGGAGAGCTGAAGGCATGTTTATTCGGTGTACTAGATGCCCTGTTAATGGGGTGCGAATGGTTAGGGGCCATCCATATATTACGTACGCAAAAATCCGGGAAAATTGGAACCCCTGTTCGCAAGCGTACTTTCTTCCACACCCCCCCCCTGCGTACGTACACTTGACGCTAACCCCCCCTCCCCCCACCCGAAGACCAGCTGCAGAAAGTGTCTCGGCAGCGACTCTCTGCACTTTAGGCCAGATTGAAGGATGAATGAGGGCCAATATAGACAAATTATAGGTATCTCGTTCACAGCACAGAATAACTGCACATGGCTTTTATATAATGTAATAAAATGCCATCGAATGACTGACTATAGGACAATAGAGAGTTATAAATAGGCCAATGTTGACGTCATAATTAGAAATTTATTTTGCGTACGTACACTTTTGTCAACCCCCTCCCCCCCCC
Organism: Allolobophora icterica; assembly: GCA_963556255.1. Taxonomy (NCBI): domain Eukaryota; kingdom Metazoa; phylum Annelida; class Clitellata; order Crassiclitellata; family Lumbricidae; genus Allolobophora; species Allolobophora icterica. The sequence goes on along the minus strand of OY744603.1, from coordinate 35,776,403 downwards.
GTTCGCACCCGTACGCAAAATCGCCAAAATCCGACCCCCTCCCCCCTCATTGCGTACGTAATATGTGGACGGCCCCTTAGCGTGCTGGATCCCAAGGTCGGGGATTCAAATCTCCGTTGGGCCAGAAAGGTGTTTCGAGGCTTCTCTTCCACTTACACCCCCTATAGCAAACTCAGCTGAACAATGAGTACACTCGCCGTAAACTGTCGGTGGGAAGATCAGAGGGCGAGGGAGATGACTGACCACCAGCCTTCGTATGCCGAGGCTAAGAAAAATGATGTTGCTAACACTTATAGGCAGGGGCGTCTATCCCCCCTAAGTCATTGGAGAAACTTCCCTCCCCTCCACTCCTCTTCCCCCTTCCCCTTCCTTCCCCCCCAATAATGATGGCATATACATTGACAGATCTCTCTCCCCCTATTTCTAGGATGGAGCATTTGCTCCAAGGTTTCTATGGTGTAGACGCCCCTGCTTATAGGCCTACTAATGGCTACCTCTCAGAGGAATGTTCATCTTTAGCTATATACCAGGGCATATATATATATGCCCTGGGGCGTGGTGGCTCAGTGGTAAGTTCGGCGCCTTGTGACCGGAGGGTTGCAGGTTCGAATCCCACTCTAGCCGCTGCGTACGGACCTTGGGCAAGTCCTTCACTCGCAATTGCTCGTGGCGCTTCGGCGTGAAAATTCCGGCACAGTATCAAATGCTGTAGTCGGGAGCGCCTCTGAGTAGTAGTAGACTTCGAGAGGCGCTATAGAAATATCCAGAATAAATAAAATAAAATAAATATACATGGCATCGCAATGACGAGGTAAAAATCCGCACTTATTTCTCAAGAGGCCTACGCGTCTATCGAGTCAAGATCATGGTTAAGATTATAGTCATTATCGGATTCTGTTGCTATAGAGTTTCTAACTTAATTATTGAACAGCGGATACACTGGAGCATGAATATTTGGGTAAAAACAATATAAATTGGGGGTAATTGAGACAAATATTTGTAGCTAATATTAACATATTATTAGTATTTTATCTGTATAAACATGTTTACGTTGCTGTACACCAAAATGCGGTTTGCAATTGGTTCCAATAAAGAATATTCTATTCTATTCTATATGGGCTGACATAGGCCTACTATATATATATGTCACAATTCCTTTTTCACAATACGTTTATCATACTGTTGTGGCTGCGGTCCCCAAGAATATTTTATTCAGTATTTGACAGAGGGAAACTAACTTGAGTAACCCCTGCATGTCTCTTAATAGATCGAAGAGGGTAAAATTTGCCAGATGACCGCCAGCGATGATGTCATCTACGTTTCGACCTCCAACAATTCCATTTTGACGGCTGTACTGGCTCCCCGCGCGCTACGCAATCCATTGATGGGAATTTCTCTCGGAAAGGTGCCCATCACACAGGTACATTAATTTGGTACTGACATTTTACCCGAATTGTAGTAGGCCTATAGACAGACAGACAGACAGACAGACAGACAGACAGACAGACAGACAGACAGACAGACAGACAGACAGACAGACATTCAATACGTACGATGAACAGAGCAACTGAGACTGGCATACTTCTGTTTTACTTGTCTTTTGTTAGCTTGATTCCATGGTACTCGTTTAGAGGGTAATATTTCTCGAGAACATAGGCGTAATTTTTATGGGAGTACGAGAGGTACCGTTACCGTACCCCAACTCCACTTTTTGAACTGGAGGGTACCGTACCCCCACTTTTCATACCCATTGTTTTTGCCAGTGATATTTTACTTCTAAAAATAATTCCTAATTCAGTTCTAATTCAGTTCTGAGCTCTTGAATTTTACTTCTAATTCTAATTTTACTTCACAAATAATTTTACTTCTCATTCCTATTTTAGTTCTCAAATAATTTTACTTCTTATTTTAGTTTTCCAAATAATTATTAATTTCCGTGCTGTAAAAGTACCTATGCAACGCTTGCAGAGAGAAGCACACCAAACCCGTCTCGAGAAAGAAAACACTGTTTGAAGTAGGCTAAAACAAGGGGTGAAGCGTTAGTCTAACAATGCTGGTAATTTGAATTTTGAGTCGTGTGGTTATCATTAATACGAAACGAAGAATTGTCTAGTATCAGGGAAACCGGTAGGCCCTACTGTGTGGACAACCATATCCAAAACGCTGTGCAGTCGTGACTCGCTGATGGAATTCATTCGAGTCAGTCGGCAAGATCTAATAATAATAATAATAATATTTATTCTTTAATTAAGCGCCTGCGAACGCATTGCGCTGTACATGTACATGTTATGCGATAAATGCTCTTAGTCTTAGGCTATTCCAGCGTGTTACCATTCATCTATCCCCCTTCCAAGACTTATATTGCTTGTATTTCTCCAGCTAGTGCTGTTCCACAAATTCCATTATTTTCACCGTTTAGTACTTGGCATGTAGATCTTTCTGCACATGTAGTTTCGTCGAAATGATGAACCCAAAATTGGGCTATCTCGCAAATTCCTTCCGGTCAACATTCTCGATGAACTCGTAATTTTACAATTTAACGATCAAACCCGAAATAAAATGGCGTATGAAACTGAGGTCGTTGGTACACAATTAAGTGGGGACAATAATTAGACAACGAAGACCAAAGATAATAGAAATGGTATGCGCAGCGTCTTCATCTCAACCGAAGTTCTCCAATGGATTTTGTTTGGAGCGCGTGCAATTTTACCTGTATTCGCCTTCGTCTCAACTTAAGCGCTACAAGAAGTAAAATTATTTTACTTCTGAAAATAATTCCTAATTTCGTTCATAATTTTAGTTCGGCAAATAATTCCTAATTCAATTCCTAATTTCGTTCTTTCTGCTGAAATAATTTCTACTTTTACTTCTAGTTTTCGTTAACGAAATCATTTATTTTTACTTCTAATTTTAGTTTTCGTTAACGAAAATATCACTGGTTTTTGCCCATTATTATTTGATCTGATGAAGCCCTCAAGATTCAAAACAATTATCGAGCGTTATCATCCGTGTGATCACCACCATCATCACTCTCATTCTTGTTATTATCATTTTTTACTAAAAGATGTGGCAATATATTATCTGTGAAATCACAATGCAATAACTACAAGGTGTTACAAGATGTTGCTACGGAAATATACCCTGTATGAAATCACCATACGATTATTACAAGAGATTGCTATGACAGTATATCCTGTATGAAATCACAATGCAATTATTACAAGAGGTTGCTACTGCAATACATAATTGGAGAAAATGTAATCACAATGCAGTTATTCTCAGAAGTTAAGAGAGGTTGCTACGGAAACATACCCTCTATGAAATCACAATGTACTTATTGCAAGACGTTTCTACGGAAATATAACTTGTATGAAACACAATGCAATTATTACAAGAGGTTGCTAAGGCAATATATCCTCTATGAAATCACAATGCAATTATTCCAAGAGGTTAGACAATCGTTGCTACGGCAACATGTTCTCAGTGAAATCATGATGCAATTATTACAAGAGGTTCTACGTAAACATAATACTGTGTGAAATCACAATGCAACACATCCTTTATGACATCACAGTGCAATTATTCCGAGAGGTTAGAAGAGGTTATTAAGGCAATGTATCTTCTATGAAATCACAATGCAATATTATTCCTAACGGTAGCAAGCAATATCCTCTGTGAAGTCACAATGCCATTATTCCTAGCGGTAGCAATATCCTTTGTGAAACCACAATGCAGTTACTTATTCCTATCGATAGCAATTATTGTATTGCATTGTAGTTTTAGTTCGGTAACCAAACATTGCAACGATAAACAAAACATGTAATGCTTATATTCAATTAACATGATCTGGCTACACATGAGACCCAAAAGGGGTCGAAGACCCCGCTACCAGGGCCACCTGGGTAGTAATAGGGCCTACATTTTGATGAAAGTAGTCGATCTAAAGTCATTAGATATATAATGGTAACGGTATAGTTAACTAAAGATTCGATAGCACATCTTGAGGCTATAGGCCAATATTGTGTACACTTATTGCATTTCAGTTGATTAAACTGTGGGGTGGGAGGGGTTTAATTAGTGTCCCTCGAACATGGAAGACTGCAGCTTTTGCTTAAACGATCGTAGGTTGGGAAGTGGCTGAATAACGGTGAATTAATTCTTGTCGCTGTTATTATTAGGCCTATTATTATTATTATTATTATTATTATTATTATTATTATTATTATTATTATATTATTATTAGTAGTAGTGGTGGTGGTAGTAGTAGTAGTAGTAGTAGTAGTAGTAGTAGTAGTAGTAGTAGTAGTAGTAGTAGTAGTAGTAGTAGTAGTAGTAGTAGTAGTAGTAGTAGTAGTAGTAGTAGTAGTAGTAGTAGTAGTAGTAGTAGTAGTAGTAGTAGTAGTAGTAGTAGTAGTAGTAGTAGTAGTAGTAGTAGTAGTAGTAGTAGTAGTAGTAGTAGTAGTAGTAGTAGTAGTAGTAGTAGTAGTAGTAGTAGTAGTAGTAGTAGTAGTAGTAGCAGCAGCAGCATTATGCCTACCGCATAATTATTATTATGCTTGTAATACAAACGATGGCGTTATAATTATTTAATAATGCGAAATTTGGTACCCCCATTTTCTAGATCAAAATTACGCCTCTGCTTGAGAATGCGCAGCTCATTGCTGTTCTGTTCCCATCAATAAGCTTTCCTGACGGAATCTGTTCTAGGGCCACTCGGAAACCATAACGAAGATCTGCGTTCCACGTAGGTCGCGCATGGGTGATTTGATGGTCTCCGCCAGCTACGACGGAACAGTCTGCGTTTTTGACTACCAAAAGAGGATTCCTCTCTACAAGTACCATCTCAAGGTATGTTTAAGCCACATGGTGCAGGCCATCCAGTCTATCAACAACCAATCAACTATAGTTTTAATGACGCAATGTTCCAAGCTAAGAACAAATTTGCGTCTAGTATTGCACATATAAAGATATCGCTGACGGCAACAGCCATAAGTTCATAGCAACACTGGTTAGTTAGTTTCTGTTTAACGACGCTGTGTCATAAGAAAGACGATTATCGTTGCCCTCCTCCTTTATTCAACATTGGGACTACAGTGCAGCATGTAGGTTGGATTTATGTGGCTAGACACGTCTATCCTACATGACATGCAGTCACTAACCTAAATAGTCAATTAGTCATGTGCTAAATTACGTGTCTGTGGCCTAAATCAAGCTGCGTATAAACTATGTCTAGCTAAGCGCTAGGAGACCTACTTAGTTTGTCCCATTCAATTTGTGAGTTTATATTGTCAATAACCATTGACCCTGTAACTTCTTAAGAAGCTTATAAGAGGGGTAGTACTGTCAGTAATCATCATTGTTGAATCTTTACTATTTCTGTAGTCAGAGGCGTAACTTTGGTCTAAAAAGTAGGGGGTACCAATTTCTTCTCCACTTTCGCTTTTCGCATAAAGACCATTTTGGACATATTACCGTGCCAGTATTCTAATTAATTTTGTGTCAATACAAGTAATTTCGTATTTGTGTGGTACATACTCCTCACTCTTTCTACACACACGAAGCAATGCAGAGACTGCGAAGAGTCTCTGGGAAGGCAAATTAATAAAATATTGATTGGCATACGGTATCCCTCAGTCCAAAAAGTGTGGGGTACGAGTACCCCTCGTACCCCCCACAAATTACGCCTATGTCTGTAGTCATGTGTATCGTTTACGAAGGATAATTAATTGATATAGGACATAATTGTCCTAACCGGGTTCGATGTTTTCAGAACAAAGAGATTATCTCGGTAGATGTCAACGACAGCGCAACCCTGCTGGCCGTTGCCACCACAGACACGTACGTACACGTACACACACACTAACACTAGCACTAACACTAACACCATATCGCACATCACACTACGCTATAGTAAAAGATATATAGGCCTATTATACAAGAAAGCGAAGCCAGTAGGCCTAACGAGTGCACCACCGGATCCAGATGCGTCGTCTAATAAAGAATGACAATCTAAGAACTGCTATAGCGCCACAATATAATAATGCTCAAGGCCTCAGTCGATGGTTGCTATTAAGCTAAATCCTCGTGCAAGCCAATCCCTAGGGCGAATCCGGTCGAAGCCAAGAAGGGAATCCGAGAAAACACTGAAACAGCTCACGGAGGAAATGAGTCTAGCAAAAGGTGTGTAGGTAAGTCAATGAGGTCGTACACCAGTTGAGAGGTAGAAATAAAACGCTCGTGTTTAGCAACTGTATTCCAGAATTTCGCTCAGTATCGTAATCATAGACTCCAAATTTCTAAAGCGCTACTGTAAAGCTAAGCGCAGAGCACCAGCTTATCCACGAGCGTGCTGCTGTCCGTGAGGCTAACACGTCAAAAGCATAGTTTTGGTATAGATGGTTGTACAGGACAAGGCCCCGGTGAATGAGCTACTAGTCACGATGTAGCTACGAATGCCAACGCCACCTAGGCATAGGCGTAGACTCTGGGGGTGGGGGGCAGCCGGGGCACGTGGCCCCCAATAATTGAGGAGCCGGAGCAATGCCCCTCCAAAAATCGAGAGGAGAATTTCTTCAAATATTAAAATATTATGTTTCAGTATAGACAAATTTCTTCAGAAACAGAAAAACAGAGACACAGAATTGAAATACTATCAGAAATTCAAAATGAAAACAAAGATTTATTTTTATCTTCCATATCTTCAATATGAAACAAATTTGCATGTAAACAAAACGCCCCATTTCATACCCAATAACGTAACACCGGAAGCCTCTGCTGACTGTCCAGACCAGAGGTGAACAGGGCCGGATTAACAAATGTGGTGGCCCTGTTCAGTAAAACTGTGGGGCCCCAACGACTGCATACTATAAAGTGTAGGCCTACACAATAAAATGACGTCATTTTATAATGTGTCACATAGCACATGAGTTCCGGTCAGGTCAGAGGCGTAACTTTGGTCTAGAAAGTGGGGGTACCAAACTGCGCATCGTTTCCCCTTCAAGACCGTTAAATGATTATATTGGCGCCCAATGAATCTATATTTGGCGCCATTTATGCGCAATGCCGAATAACAATAATGATGATGATGCTGACAGTAACAGCAATAAATATAATAATAACGACAATGAGCGTAATAATAAATATAATAACAATAAAACAATAATTATATAATAATGAAAATAAAAATAATATTCAAAATTACTAACAATAGACGTGTTTCATTACAGAAGAGACGTGTGTCGATCATAATTGAAGTGACATAACAATAGGTCTTTATCTCTAGATTTAAATCTAGTAACAATAGACTTATTCATAACTGAAGTGACGTAGGCCTAAGAATGGCCTTTATTCTCGAAATATAAAATTACAAACTATAGACGTATTTCACAATTGAAATGACGTGACAAGAGGCCTTTAGGCCTATTCTCTAAATTTAAACTTATTGGTTATAGACGTGTTCCATAGTCGAAATGACGTACTTAACAAATGATAGTCTTTAATTCTCTAACTTTGAACTTAATAGCAATAGTCTTTTTCATAATTTAAGTAACATAACCAAGGCCTTTATTCTCTATATCTGAGATTTAAAAATAATAGACGTTTTAGCAATTGTAATGACGTAACTATAAGCCTTTATTGTCTAAATTTAAACTTAATAGCAGCAGACTGTGTCATAGCTGAAGTGACGTAACAAAGGCCTTTATTCTCTGATTGTAAACTTATAATAACAATACACTTCTTCATAATTGAAGTGACGTAACAAATGCCTTTATTCTCTAAATCTAAAAATTACTAAATAATGTGTTTCATAATTGAAGTGACATAACAACGGGCCTTTGGTTTTAAAATAAAAACTTATAGTCCTACCTGTAATGGACGTGTTTCATAATTAAAGTCACGTAAAAAGGGTCTTTATTCTTAAAATTTAAATTTGTTAGCAAAAACGTGTTTCATAGTGTTTCATAATTGAAATGACGTAACAATAGGCCTTTATTGTACCGTCCGGTAGTAAATGTTTAAATAAGCAAGTAAAATAGGTGTTACTAGCATTTATGGCTGATTTTTTAGATTAATTTGCCTGATAATGGAAACTCCAGTAGGGGTCCGCTCACGTGCGAAAGTTTTGTTTTGTCTATATTTTGTCTATATTGTCTGTATTTGTCTATCTTAAACGAGTAGCTTCGAATAATTTGTTCCGAGTTTTTTTACTCATTTTTACTATTAGACTCAACAAATAACAACAATTATAAAATATTGAAAAAATTTCTTTTACATGTGTGGGGGTCCCTCAAGTGTGGGGGCCCCTGTTCGGCCGAACATGTTGAACATGACTTAATCCGCCTCTGGAGGTGAAAAGGTTTTGTCGGATTTTGGTTTTAAACAAAAAAAACACAAAATTTGTTTTTTGTTTGTTAAAAATAAATAAATTTCTTATTTTTATAGAAGTTATTTTAATAACATTGATTTAATGATTTTTAATTTTCTGAAATCGCTACTGAATTAAACTGAGTTGGAGCTCTTGTTCATGCCATTTTTCATGATTTTTATGGTCCGAAATCCGAAAATCGTAAAAACAACCAACACAACAAAAACCATAAAAACCAAAAAAAACAAAGAAAACAACAAAAAAGAAAATTTCATCTTGAAAAAACTTGTTTTTTTTTTCACCTCTGGTCCAGACCCCATGCCCCCCCCCAATATTTTAGACAAGCTTACGCCATTGCACCTGGCCTACTGTAATCTCGCCGTTTATACTGTAATTATCATGGGCAAAGATGCTTGGGTCCACTGATCGTGTGAGTGTTTAGGATGCCACACATTATTATTTGTTGTTATTAAGTCAGCCAACTGCCGATTTTAAACAAACGACCGCAACTGTTTAAGGATTTTCTCAACAACAACTAAAATTGCACTCGATATGGATCCTGTGAGAAAGTTGCGCCGTTTATAACAATAATTTATTGAATAAATTGCCTCACTTGGCTGATCAGATTAGAGCTGATAAAGAATTGCATGCATGGGATTAGATAGGGATTAGGTTAGATTGGAATTGATCACAAATCAGATTAGATCAGATTCGGTTGCATGAATTGGATGAGATTTGATAAAAATGACGATACTTTGGATTTTTGTGTTTCATCAGAGTTCGAGTGCACGAGATCACGAAACCGGAAACGGGTGTCGTTCACTTCCGGAAAATATTTGAACCGAAATTTCTAGGAAAAAGTCTTAAATTGGTCAGGATCTCTCCAGGTGAGACTAACGGACTAACAGCATCCGTAGAAGTCTATACATCTATACCCATTCATCCATGCATCCTCTTGCCCATCTAGCAATTCATCTATTGAATCTTTCTGTTGGAATTTACTGATAAAATTCACGATAGATGATTAAGACATCGGCTTATTTGTAAATAAATAGGGGTGCTCGACAGTGTAGTGGTTAGCGCACTGGACTGTCAATCGAGAGGTCTGGGTTCATATGATATCCCGGCCAGGGCGGAAATTTGGTTAGAGATTTCTGTTCCATCTGTACCTCCTAGCCAACAATTCAGCTATAATGAGTACACTGACTGTACACTGTCGGTGGGAAGATGAGACCGCGAGGGAGATGACTGGTTATCCGCCCTCATATGCTAAGGCTAAGAAAATGAAGTCGCTAACACTTCATACCCATGGCTGCCTCAGGGCTAGCTTAATAGACTGTTGTTCTTACATCTAATAGAAGCAAAAGTGCAGTAGTGATATAATTATACTTCACTTCAGGAGTTTCGTTCATCCTTAGCGCCACCTAGTGGTGGCAAAATTATGTAACATAATTCTGACACTTCCACCAATCCATTTATCCTTCCGTCCGTCGCTCTATCAATTCATTAACTGGCATCCGCACATGAGTCAAATCATGTATTTATGGCTGGTTGTTTAATTCAGACGGTGACACAATAGCTGTGGCTGATGTCTTGGGTCATCTCTTCGTCCTTGGAATCGTTGAGAAGCAGCGTGGAAAACCCCACTGGGACAGCGTCGCTGACTGGCAGGTAATCGTAAATGCATATTTATGTATCGCATTTGTGGCTAAACTTCGCAGTGGATCCACAGACCTGACAGCACCAGAACACTATCATAATCTCGAGATGTCTGCAGCGCTTAAAAAGCTAAGTCGTGGGAACCAGCTTATTCACATACGGTCAGCCAAAACATAGTCGTTAGGCAGGTATAGGGTCAAAATCTGTTCCAGGTCCAAGGTCCAGAGAGATCAGTCAGGTAGACAGTCAGTCAGAAGGCTAAGGTGAATGGTGTTTAGTGTTCCGTTGTCGGTTTCATGATGGTATGTTTGACTTCATCATGAGTACTAACAACCTTTTATTAATCACTCGCTCGCTCACTTAATTGCTCGCTCGCTCGCTCGCTCACTCGCCCATTCACTCACAGTCGCTCTCTCGCTCACTCACTCAATCGCTCACTCACTCACTCATTCGCCCATTCGCTCACTCACTCACTCATTCGCCCATTCGCTCACTCACACTCGCTGTTTCGCTCACTCGCTAGCTCACTCGCCAATTTATTCACTCACACTCGCTCTCTCGCTCACTCACTCGCTCAGTCACTCGCCCATTCATTCGCTCTCTCACTCGCCCATTCGCTCACTCACACTCGCTGTCTCGCTCACTCACTCGCTCACTCACTCGCTCGTCAAATTCATTCACTCATACTCGCTCACCCACTCGCTCACTCACTTACGGGCATATGTACAGGTGTATGTATAAACTAAGACATCTAAGTTTAATTATTACCTCAACTTTACGTTTGTCTGAATTTACTTTGCCTGTTGCCGATATTTACGAGTTTTAATGCGTTTTCTGTATAGGCATCAGACGCCGGAGATTATATCGAAAGCTTTGATTGGTCATCATCGTCCGATTGCGTCACATATCACATCAGAACCATGTCGAAGAATATGCGGCTGTCAGTTTGTGAGTAAGATACGAAGCCTGTTGAAGTCCTAGATTCAGAGTTAAGACGATGCCGCCCACGTGTGACTGCATGGATGCGCATGAGGAAATATATCCACGGATATGTAGGAGCGAAATGATAATGAAATTGCATCACATTGGGGATATAGTTTGAACCAATTAGGAGGAATTTCCTTCCAATGCCTTTCATATTGCACCCTGTTTTTACACAAAGTAGACTCATTTGTGCCACAAACTAAGCAGGAGGCAACTATTGTAGAATTAAAATCCCTTTTTAAAACAGAAACCTCCTCTGAAGACCGTTCCCGTTCTACAGAGGCTGGTGACCATTTGAAGGCAGTATACTATAGGCTTGTGTTAAGCTCTGAGTAGCTATATACTTTTATTTAGATAACCTGTAGAACGAAGATGCCCAGGTCGGAATGACTCTGGATGTGTAAACTAGGTTTCCCTCCTCTGTTCAAAATACTTCTGTGTCATGTATAGGCCTACGGTCATAATAGGTCTACCGACGACGTGATACTAATGACTGTTTATGCAGGGAACAGCGATACAGGAATGAGAATCAATGACATGGAGTTCATTGCCAACCTACAGTGGGCCTCCAACACCTGCAAAATAACCTATGAAACTTCTGGTAAACAACATTAACACATCTCGTCATATCCTGCTTAATTCCGGTTATAACTTGGCCTATTATTAATATTGTCGGCTCATCAGTATACACGCATAGGCCTATTTCTATGACAGCTACAAATTGCTTCGAGGTCGCATGAGTATTTGTTATAACTTGGGATTTCCCAGATTTTCCCAGAGAGCAATGACGTATAAAACAGAAGAAAGAACCCGAGTGTCAAAGATAGAGACAGAGACAGATAGCAGTGACGTTAGGCCTACAAACAGAAAGGAAGACAGCGGGCATCAAAGAGGGAGAGAAATAGAGAGGGAGAGGGACAAGGAGGGAGAGAGAGAGAGAGAGAGAGAGAGAGAGAGAGAGAGAGAGAGAGAGAGAGAGAGAGAGAGAGAGAGAGAGAGAGAGAGAGAGAGAGAGAGAGAGAGAGAGAGAGAGACAGTGAGCAGTGATGTAACGAACAGATGGAAAGACCGCGAATGCCAAGGAGAGAGGGTAGTGACACAACAAACAGAAGCAAAGACAGCGGGTGCCAGTGACGTATAAAACAAAGGAGGAATCCAAGTGCTAAAGAAAGATAGCAGTGACGTAACAAATAGAAGAAGAGACAGCGGGTGCTAAATAACCAGTGACGTAACAAACAGAAGAGAAGATTGCGAGTGCCAAAGAGCGAGAACAATGACGTAACAAACCAGCAGGAAGGACAGCAGGTGACAAAGTGTGAGTGACGTAACAAAGAGAAGAAAAGATCAAGATTGCCAAAGAGAGAGAACAGTGACGTAATAAACAAAGAAAAAAGCGGCTGTCAAATAGATACAGACAGACAGACAGACAGACAGACAGACAGACAGACAGACAGACAGACAGACAGACAGAAAGAGACAGAGATAGAGACAGTGAGTGAGTGAGTGAGTGAGTGAGTGAGTGAGTGAGTGAGTGAGTGAGTGAGTGAGTGAGTGAGTGAGTGAGTGAGTGAGTGAGTGAGTGAGTGAGTGAGTGAGTGAGTGAGTGAGTGAGTGAGTGAGTGAGTGAGTGAGTGAGTGAGTGAGTGAGTGAGTGAGTGAGTGAGTGAGTGAGTGAGTGAGTGAGTGAGTGAGTGAGTGAGTGAGTGAGTGAGTGAGTGAGTGAGTGAGTGAGTGAGTGAGTGAGTGAGTGAGTGAGTGAGTGAGTGAGTGAGTGAGTGAGTGAGTGAGTGAGTGAGTGAGTGAGTGAGTGAGTGAGTGAGTGAGTGAGTGAGTGAGTGAGTGAGTGAGTGAGTGAGTGAGTGAGTGAGTGAGTGAGTGAGTGAGTGAGTGAGTGAGTGATCAGTGACGTAACAAACAGAAGGAAAGACAGCAGGAGCCTCAGGCTGTTACGGTTGACCACCTCACTTTCCGTCCTGCCCAGTTCCGCAAGTTTCTGAAGCCTTTCTTTTCGTCTGTGAAGACACTGACGAGAGGCGGGAGCGCTATATAAGTTCTTGATTACAATTACAAGTGAAAGTGTTTTCAGACATGCTTTTTACATACTTGTTTACGTGTGAGACCGTTTTCTCATATACTTAGGCATCTGGACATCGGGTGCTGTCGGTGATGGGGAATCGGTCATCTGCTCGCTGGACGTCCACGATGGCCAGAGACTGACCGCCGCTGGACAACTGACCGGTTACATCTCGCTCTTCCGATTGCCCTGCGTTCAAGGCAAACAGGTCAGCGCATGGAAACGGTAAAGACGGGAAGAGAGGCGGTGGCCAATGTGTAGGGGAAGGAGAAACCTCGCCCTTATTGGTTCAGACCAGCTCCTACATTGGGATGCATTCTTCCCCAACCTTTATAAATATGAGTTCCAATTGGATGTATTTCCCATTGATTCCAATCACATCCTAATTACAATGACAATTACTCTGCGGTTCGTGTTACTGAAAGTCACCGATGAATGACTCCCTGGCAACATATCTTTGAAACCCATATCCATGGGCATAAACGGGTCCCATGTGGGTCATTAATAGGCTCAATGTGGACATGCTATCAGGGTCGTTAGTCATATCACACTCCAAAAGACTTTCTTTCCTCGCAGCGTAATCATAGGCGTCCTTAGGGGGCAAGGGGGTGCCCCCGAATTTTGTCCATATTTAAACAAATAAAATCTTTTGACTAATATGATTATTACAACAGTCGAAACACGATTTTAAATACGAAAAAACACGTAATTATATAGGTGAAGTCCTTGACCATTATTTATGTTTACAGTTGTCACGTGTTCTATGTTCATGAGTTATGCAAAAATGTCATCCCGCCCCCCTACAAAAATTCCTGCGACGCCCATAATCGTAATTGATGTGTAGGCCTATATAACTACCGTTTACTGAAACACAGTGAAGTCCGTGCAAAGGAGTTTGTCGACAGTGTAAATATCATTAGTCTGCGTTTTTTTATGTTTGTAGACGGAATACGTGCAGTTCAAAGGTCACAGCGATACGGTTAATGACCTCGCCTTTTCGGCGGATGGCAACCAGATTCTGTCAGTAGGTGGCAGCACAATTGCCCAGTGGCGACTGCTGACTTTCAAGTAGTCTGCCGTTAACGACACTTCTACCACCTGTTGAATTTTCCGGTTTTGATTCAGCAAGAGCACAGCCATATGAAATAGGAGATCATGCTATCGCCTAACCACCTCAGTCGCTCACTCTCTCTGGCTCATTCATTCGCTCACTCATGCGTTCACTCGCTCACCCACTCGCTCACTCACTCGTTGGCTCACTCACCCACTCACTATATATTCAGCGCTCGTGAATAAGCTGGTGCTTTGCGCTTAGCTGTAGAGTAGCGTCTTATAAATTTGGAGATTACGATTTCAATTATGTAAAGTTTGTTGATTTTCTTTTCATCTTCACTTAACATCTTACTTTAACATCTTATTTGGCTGGATCAGCGGACGTTGAATCTCTCGCTAGGAATCTGAGTTTCCCTCACTGAACCTACTGACTTCGTTAACCCGTTGAATACATCAAGATGAATAAACTTCCTGTTTGCTCGTCCTTTATATTGAAAATCTTTTTCTTGCATGCTAACTTAAGGTAGTATACCTGCCTACTTCACCGACCCTACATATTCGTTCAATTTATAGTTCATACACGAGTGGAAATGGAATGAAATACTGGGATTTATTAAGGGTTGTCACACTGACTTCTAAACTTTGTTGTCTCGGGTAACTGTTCATATATAGGCCCTTATTATGCACACTTCCAAAATCGATGAGAAAACTGTTAATTAATCGTACAGTGTGTTTTCTTTTCAATATGACAAAATGACGATCTTTAACGACAGCATACTGGGCCAGAACCTACTATTATATGTGACAGCCAGGTACGCATGGACGAACAGACAGGTGGAGGGGGTTGGCAACAAGCAGTCGGGCAGACAGACAGAAAGACAGACACCGATACCGATACACAGATTGTGACAAAGAGAGCGTCACGCAGAGATCACGTTAGGACATGCTTCGATGCGGTCGACTGGTCAAGCGTGTACTGTGCTCGTGACATTGCCATAGTAACGGCAGAGGTCAACAGCCCATTCAGACAGCCAAGTCATGCGTACAAAGGGCCAACCAGAACTTCTTTGATATGGGGGTATACGTGAACCGATCATTCTGCCGTATATACCTCTCATTTTAGTACCATGGGTGAAGAAACTCCCCAAACTTCGATCACTTCCTACGCGAAATTTCGCTTCTGTCCAACCGTGACTTTTCATTCAAACAGATTAAGAGTTAGTGGTTAAGATAACGCCATATGATCCTTCGTCCAGGTGCAATGTACGCAAGTTAAAAAATTTGGCAGCTCTGGCAGTCCAAAGCAAAATTATTTATTAAAGAAACATTTCTCTTTCATGTTTAGCATACATGTAAACACATACATGTGCAGTCGTGCACTGTACAGTAGTACACATACGTCCACATATACACGTTGTAGCTTATAGGTCAACCTAAGAAAGCCTCAATAATTAATCAGCAGTTATATATTGTTTAGACCCCTTATACAAATGCGTACTTCATTTCGTGTTATCTAAGCCTATTAATTTCTGTTTTGCATATTTACCACTATACGTGATTGAAAAATTATGCAAACACGCGTAGTTAGGACACTTATATTTTGCATAAACTTGCCAACACACGAAGCCCTTCGTTGAGCATGAAAACGTCACGAGCGAACATTATCTTTTGACATCTACCACTTAACACTTCATATCTCTATCTTCTTCGTATGTATCTTCGTATGTCTGTCTCTTCGGATAGCTCACTTTATTTTCCTCTTTCTTCATCTCGTTTTTCTTCTACCT
>OY744603.1:35587981-35755481 GCA_963556255.1 Allolobophora icterica | reverse complement strand
TCTGGAAGCCCCTCTGATTTGATTCAGCGCTCGTGAATAGGCCAAGCTGGTGCCCTGCACTTGGCTAGTAGTATAATGGCGCTTTATAAGTTTGAAGTTTAGGATTTCGAGTACGATTAAGTAGGCTATTTTCGCATTTTGGAACGATATTTTGTGAAACGGTTCAAAAGTTTAAAACTATACTATCGGGTTCATAAAATGCTATGCATAACGATACTCTTTTCGTTATTATACTACTTTTTGATACGTTAATTGCGCCAACTGCATTTATTTGATGGTTAAGCATAATTATTTCGTTCTATATCTAAGCTAAGGAATCTATCTATACTGTACTATACATAGTATGTAAGTATTAATAGGCCCTTATTTTGCATACTGACGAATGCAATTTAGGCTAACTTATTCGGAGATTTTTAATTCAGCGAAACAACCACCGCTAAACCACGCCGGTTATCTATGCAATCATGTGCTGATTTAACAATCTTATTGTTTTTCGTAATTGTTTTGCAGTCTGCGAAATCGTAGGGACTAATTACAGTTCTGTTTAGCTCCTTTGAAAAGAGAATAAACCTTATCTCTTTTAACGCAGTGACTTAAAGTTGCAAATGGTATAGGCCTACTTTTCGAAGTTTTAGACATTGTAAATTTGTAAGTTTTAGCGAAATACAATGTAGCACACTTATAGATGCAATCTAATGAAACAATTACGTGTAGTGATTTTGTCCTATGGCACTGCACTCTGGGATTCCAAACAGGGTTAGATTTGGCAAGGATATCTTGTTCCCTCAAGTTTTGTGCCTTTTGGCGGGTTGAAACGTCCAATGGCTCCTCCCCTCTCAGTGCTGCACTTCTAACATGAGTTTACTGTATTTCATCCACCAGCATCCATTAAGTCTTCCTCTCATTCTCTATTCCCTATTTTCTCTGTGATAGTTCTCAGTAGGGATCACCCCCTCAATATGTGACCAATTCAATTCCTGTTTCTCTTGTATATTAGCATTAAGAGATCTTTCCTCGTCTGCTATATGCTTTATGCTGTTTTATGACTTGGATCATGGTTATTAATTTTTCCAATAATTGTTTTCTCGAGGTGGCTACTATAGTTTACTGGCTTTTCTTTGCCATATTTACATAAGCACAGGGAAACAATCTTATGCAATCATGAATTTGTGTTGCTAGACTGCATATTCCACATTTTTTATCACCATATCTTGGAATAATCCAGTGCTTTTTTCTAGAAAAAAACGTTCCGGAACGGAACAATTATGGGTGGGCTAAAATCCCGAGAAAAACGAGATTGGGGGTTGGGAGGGGTCTCAATAAACACTGAACACAGTTCAAAACACTGAAATTAAATTAAAATAACTAAATTATTGCTTTTAATATTAAAATTTTAAAATATTTTTTAGTAGCTGAAAACAGGTGGCGCGTTCCGGCTGAAAAAAAGCACTGGCATAATCACACATTTACAAGGGGTAAGAAAACTTTCACATATCATTTCAGTGATCTCAGATTTACAGATGGTGACAGGAATGTGTTTCCAGTGTTTTAAGTCATCGCTCCAGTAACACCTTGGCTGCACCACCATTCACCCTGTAATAGCATCCTTGTGACATCTGTGTATAGACCTTTTCAGGCGCGAACGATTACCATGGTAAAAGCTGTCCCGTGATGCATCACGGCCAACGCGCCATTTTCGTGTAGGGCAAAACATTGCCTTCTACATAGGCCCTACTGATGGGCAAAAGCCGCTGTAGTTGTTGTTCAGTCCATTTCGCGTTAGTGCCCAGACAAAATATTATACCGGCTTGCCAAATTATTTTTAAAATGCACAGAAAACGAAATCAAACAGAATTTTACCAGACGGAGCCCTCCGGATCAATTGTTTTCAACGTTGATAAAACACGTCGGCGGTGAAGGATCGCGCCCGATTAATGCATTGGATAATGAGCAGGGTCGAGGCGATAGCGTCACTATATGAAAACGTGTAGGCCTACATTTACATTTTACATTTGCGTCAAAACCCAGGGATGGAAGACTTGACATAGGCCTATAATTATCGCTTTCACATAAGTCTGACACCAGTTACTTCAATATTTCCATTAATATCTGTGCAATGATTGAGGCGTACACCAAATAGTGTGGAATGATTATGTGACCCACAACAGATCATTTGGAACTGCCTCCTGTTTTCCAAAACGAAGTTTTTCAACGTGTCTGATGCATCATTGACTTTACCGAATTCTTCATACAAAGGCTCATTAAAGACAAAAGCGTACACATTTTCCAACTACAAGCGTCACAACAGTACTGTCAAGTGCCTGATTGGTAGGGGGCCTATAAGTCCATCTGGCTGAAAAAAAGCCCTGTTTAAAATACTGAGTGACACAGTGCCAATAAATCTGGTAAAGAAGAAATTAAGGTCAAAGCAGTGAAAGCACTGTAACACTATAGATAAATTTGTAACAATAGCTGCAGCCGTTGTGAACATGAATCATTCCATACTGTGATGCTTAAAATTTTGAACACTTTTGCACACTAAGAATGGACATGTCTTGAAACAAATTTTTTTAAATTTAAAAAAAAATAACTGCATGTACTAAACAGCATCATAGTCACTACATAGTGTAAAAGAGAAGTAGTCATTCTGGTCTTGACATAGTTCCTTTAACTTTGGTTTGCATATGACAGCACTTTGAAAATTACCAGCATACCAATGTAATCAACTGTTTACCCTACATGTTGGAAGATCCAATTCCCTTAGGTGTACAAGTTGGTACCATTAGTTCAGCAGTGCACAGTGCTGTCAACCAGTTTGGAATTTACTGTTGGTTAGGCAGCGGTAGCAGTTGATGTGCTGCCTTTGCTCTTTCCATAATTTTTTATATAGGGGCCTACTTTGTTGATGTGTTAAAATTCTGGCAGTACACATTTTGTGTAAAATAATTCTAATGTGGCCAGCATATTTTGCAGAAAATCTCATTGTGATAGAGATAGATCCATGTGCAGACCAGCTGATGCACATGTATAACACAAAAAGTCAGCAAATCAAGTTCTGAGATTGCTAACCAGTGCTCGAAGTGGGACGGTATGAAACGGTATGCCATACCGGCACCTCTCCTGGCCGGCTGAAAGCATACCGGAACTTCTCCAGGCGAAAGATCCATGCCGGTATGGCCCAAAGACATATCGGTATCGGGCAGGGGAATGGTTCTTATATCCATACCGGCACCTATTGTTTCCCACTTCGAGCCTATTTGCTAACTGACCCTGCACTTGTGTGTAGTGACCAAGTTTCATTTTAAGAGAAGAGTTCCAAAGTAATAGCTGTTGGCTATGCTTATTAAGAAAGAAAGTGCTATCCTTAATTGACATGGTAATACTGATCTGTATTTGAAGGAACTTTTCATTTCCAGAATCTACATCCCTTGACAGTCACATGTGCCATGCCGATCAGAAGTGCAACCAAGATATGGATATTTAGGATTAATTGAAATTCCACAGGTCTCAGCTGTGAGATTCACATGTAAAGCAGAACACTTTTCCAAATATTGCTGAGCTGCTGCATTCATGCTTTCAAGACCATACCTCATAGCAATATTTTAAAATGGCAAATTGCAAAGCAGTATCTTTTGCAGAAGGCTTTTTGTGGATTTTGCAGAATTTTGCATATTTGCAGGCATGTTATCGTGAAACAGTGACAAAGTAAAACGGCCTTTCTGATATTCATGCCACAGGCCACTCTCACATTGCAATCGTGTTGCCCCTTCCAGAGCAGTAAGCTCTACTTTCACTTGGCGTGTGTTTTTGCATACATATTTCTATTCTGTTTCTGACAACGTCGCATAACTGGAATTGAATAATTTCCCAAATGTTTACTGGAAATCTAGGGCAGATCCTTATTTTGAGTTCTACCACACCAACTATGCGTAAATAGCTCCCACTGGGTAACGTCGTTTACCCACTTCGATGCATCATCAATAGCCTATATATATAGGCCTATGGGTCGTCAATGTCCACTTGGAACCCGATACTACTTAACTTGAATAAGTAACGATCTCTTGCTCCCTTATGCAAAGATAAGTAATAGGAACTCATTTAAAAAAAGAGAATTTCACGGTGAATAAATCATTGGTTTGCCACACGAACTAACCGCTTTTTGCCCTACACAACTTACGCATGCGCGACCTGGTTCAAGAAAACTAGGTCAAATGACGCGGCCGAAAAGGTCTATACTTGTAGTTCATTACTTTGGATTCACAATTAGGGTTTAAATATTCTTTGTCTTCAGTTTCCTGTTGCATCCCATCTTCCTTTAATAATTTTATTTGAACAGTTGCGTTTTCTGATTCATGATAGGTTTACAATAACATGGAGAAGTAGTAATAAATTCAAGATCTCAAGATGCAAGCAAGTAGCCACAGCAAACAAAACTCATACATATGTGAGTTTTGCAACAAAACGTTTACATGGAAATCCAGTTTGAAAATCCATAAAAGAACCCACACTGGAGAAAAACGACAGAAGTGCAATTTATGTCACAAATCATTTGCACAGAAGACTCATCTGGAATACCATAAAAGAACCCACATGGGAGAAAAACCATACAAGTGCAATTTATGTCACAAATCATTTGCACAGAAGAGTCATCTGAAACCCCATAAAAGAACCCACACTGGAGAAACACCATACAAGTGCAATTTATGTAACAAAGAATTTCCACAGAAAACTCCTCTGGAATACCATAAAAGAACCCACACTCTAGAAAAACCATACATATGCAATTTATGTCACAAAGTATTTACACTGAATACTATTCTGGAATGCCATAGAAGAACGCACACTGGAGAAAAACCATATATATGCAATTTATGTCAAAAATCATTTGCACAGAAGATTCATCTGAAACTCCATAAAAGAACCCACACTGGAGAAAAACCATACAAGTGCAATTTATGTAACAAAGAATTTGCACAGAAAACTCCTCTGGAATACCATAAAAGAACCCACACTCTAGAAAAACCATACATATGCAATTTATGTCACAAAGTATTTGCACTGAATACTACTCTGAAACGACACAAAAGAACCCACACTGGAGAAAAACCATACAAGTGCAATTTATGTCACAAAGAATTTGCACAGAAGACATATATGGAATACCATAAAAGAATCCACACTGGAGAAAAACCGTACATGTGTAATTTATGTCACAAATTGTTTGCATGGAAGAGTGCTCTAAACCTCCATACAAAAACTCACAATAGAGAAAAACCATACATGTGCAATTTATGTCACAAAATATTTATACAGATGACTACTCTGGAACTCCACAAAAGAACCCACATTGGAGAAAAAACGTTCATGTGCAATTTATGTCACAGTGCATTTGCATGGAAGAATAATCTAAACCGCCATACAAAAACCCACACTGGAGAAAAACCATACATGTGCAATTTATGTCACAAATCATTTGCACAGAAGACTCATCTGGAATACCATAAAAGAACCCACACAGGAGAAAAACCATACAAGTGCAATATATGTCACAAATCATTTGCACAGAAGAGTCATCTGAAACCCCATAAAAGAACCCACACGGGAGAAAAACCATACAAGTGCAATTTATGTAACAAAGAATTTCCACAGAAAACTTCTCTGGAACGCCATAAAAGAACCCACACTGTAGAAAAACCATATATATGCAATTTATGTCACAAAGTATATGCACGGAATACTACTCTGGAATGCCATAGAAGAACGCACACTGGAGAAAAACCATACAAGTGCAATTTATGTCAAAAATCATTTGCACAGAAGATTCATCTGAAACTCCATAAAAGAACCCACACTGGAGAAAAACCATACAAGTGCAATTTATGTAACAAAGAATTTGCACAGAAAACTCCTCTGGAATACCATAAAAGAACACACACTGTAGAAAAACCATACATATGCAATTTATGTCACAAAGTATTTGCACTGAATACTACTCTGAAACGACACAAAAGAACCCACACTGGAGAAAAACCATACAAGTGCAATTTATGTCACAAAGAATTTGCACAGAAGACGTATATGGAATACCATAAAAGAACCCACACTGGAGAAAAACCGTACATGTGTAATTTATGTCACAAATTGTTTGCATGGAAGAGTGCTCTAAACCTCCATACAAAAACTCACAATAGAGAAAAACCATACATTTACAATTTATGTCACAAAATATTTACACAGAAGACTACTCTGGAACTCCATAAAAGAACCCACACTGAAGAAAAACCTTACATGTGCAATTTATGTCACAGTGCATTTGCATGGAAGAATAATCTAAACCGCCATACAAAAACCCACATTGGAGAAAAACCATACATGCGCAGTTTATGTCACAAATCATTTGCACAGAAGACTCCTCTGGAATATCATAAAAGAATCCACACTGGAGAAACTCCAGTGTGACATGTTGTACAAGTACAATTTATGTCACAGAGAATTTGCACAGAAAACTCCTCTGGAATACCATAAAAGAAACCAAAGCCATATATATGCAATTTATGTCACAAAGTATTTGCACTGAATACTACTCTGGAATGCCATAGAAGAACGCACACTGGAGAAACACCATATATATGCATTATATGTCACAAAGCATTTGCTGAGAAGACTACTCTGGAACGCCACAAAAGAACCCACAGTGGAGAAAAACCATTCATATGCAATTCATGTCACAAAGAATTTGCACAAAAAACTCCTCTGGAATACCATAAAAGAACTTGCACTGGAGAAAAACCATACATGTGTAATTTATGTCACAAATTCTTTTGCACAGAAGACCACTCTGGAATACCATAAAAGAACCCACACTGGAGAAAAACCATACAAGTGCACTTTATGTCACAAAGTATTTGCTTGGAATACTACTCCGGAGCGCCATACAAGAAGCCACACTGGGAAAAACATGTGTGCAATTTCTGTCACAAAGACTTTTGCAGAGAAAACTCGTCTGGAATGCCATAAAAGAACCCATACTGGAGAAAAACCATAAAAATGTAATTTCTGTCAAAACAATTTGCAAATTAAACTCATCTGGAATGCCATAAAAGAACCCATACTGGAGAAAAACTATATACAGTTATACACTTGCAATTTATGTCAAAAATCATTTACACAGAAACTCAGAAACTCCATGCATGAACCTACAACGGATAAAAACTATAAAAATTTATGCACTTTATGTAACACGGAGTGGCACTCTTGAAATGCAGTCAGGTAGTGTAAATTATGTGATGTAGCATTGCACGGAGTTAGTGTCTCAGCTACCTTGCAAGATTTCATACTGGTAAAAACAATTATGTGAGTGAATTCTGTCAAATCGTGCGTAACATGGCACAAATATGCCATGCAAGCACTTTGTGTAAGAGGCTCAGTACATCTACAGTAACTGACTGTGAGAACTGTGTTGATGGAAAACAGTTGCTAAGTACAGAAATCTTGCCAGATCTTCCTAAGCAGAGTACGAATCATAGCCCAGTTGAAAACGATTTTCTGGAGCTATTCTAGAGTCTGGTGTTATTAGTCATTTATTTTTTAGACCTCATGGATGTGGAATATGTGACAAAATGTTTGAAAATGAGAAGGATTTTATGGAATAATATTATGTCATCATTAGAACATTGGCATTATGTCATCATCACTACTGTGATGCTCCACAGACAGATATATTTCTTGAAATATTTTAAATGCATGGATTTAGTTAATTACCTAGAACAAAAAACAGATAAATTTGCACCAGTTTCAATGTTATAAACGTACTGATTTTCGTTTAGTCATATTTCGTCACTATCGAGCTTAACCTAAGGTATACACTATAACAGGTCAGAGGCGGATTAAGGCATGTTCAACATGTTCGGCCGAACAGGGGCCCCCACACTTGAGGGGCCCCCACACGCAAAAGAAATTTTTTTCAATATTTTATAATTGTTATTTGTTAAGTCTAATAGTAAAAATGAGTAAAAAAACTCGGAAGATATTATTCGAAATTGCTCATTTAATATAGACAAATACACAACTTTCACATGTGTGTGGGCCCCTACTGGAGTTTCCATTATCAGGCAGATTCATCTAAAAAATCAGCCAGAAATGCTAGTAAGATCTATTTTTACTTGCTTATTTAAACATTTACTACCTGACGGTACAATAAAGGCCTATTATTACGTCATTTCAATTATGAAACACTATGAAACATGTTTTTTGTTAACAAATTTAAATTTTAAGAATAAAGGCCCTTTTACGTCACTTTATTATGAAACACGTCTATTACATGTAGGCCTATAAGTTTTAATTTTAAAACCAAAGGCCCGTTGTTATGTCACTTCAATTATGAAACACATTGTTTAGCCATTTTTAGATTTAGAGAATAAAGGCATTTGTTATGTCACTTCAATTATGGAGAAGTGTATTGTTATTATAAAAGTTTACATTCAGAGAATAAAGGCCTTTGTTACATCACTTCAGCTATGACACAGTCTACTGTTGTTAAGTTTAAATATAGACAATAAAGGCTTATAGTTACGTCATTACAACTGCTAAAACGTTCATTATGTTTAATCTCAGATATAGAGAAAGCCTATCGTTATTAAGTTCAAAGTTAGACAATAAAAGACTCATTTGTCAAGTACGTCATTTCGATATGGAACACGTCTATAACTAATAATTTTAGATTTAGATAATAATGATCTTTGTTACGTCACTTCAATTAGGAAAAAGTCTATTAATGTTATTAAGTTTAAATTTAGAGAATAGCAGTCTTGTTGTCAAGACCTTAAACCTCAAGACCAAGACCAAGACCTTGAACCTCAAGACCAAGACCAAGACTTTGAACCTCAAGACCAAGACCAAGACCTTGAAGCTCAAGACCAAGACCAAGACCTTGAACCTCGAGACCAAGACCAAGACTTTGAAACTCAAGACCAAAACCGAGAAAAATACCAAAAAAATCACAACCATATCCAGACTTCTATTCCTTATTTAAAAAAATTGTCAAGTCGGACTACTCGCTATTTTAATTGAAACATGAATCTTTTATTTTATTCAAACAAAACAGCTCCTAATGCAGACTGCAGAGAATCCCGAATTCGTATTTACAAAAGTCCTTCATGCGAAATGTTATTCCAAATGCCTGTTGCATTTTATAAAAACCAATTCGCTCAGAATTTTCTGACCAAGACCTTTGGAGCCTCATAAAAATTCTGCCATGTGAAAAATACGTTATACAGTGCTGAATTCTCTGGCACACAGATCAGCTTTTCAAGTACCGGATGTAAATGTACAAATTTATATACATGTGAGTCTGTTTTGAAATCATTCCATGGTAAATAACCGGAAGTCAAAATAAATGTCCAAGACAACAGTAAAGTCTCACTCACACCGTGTAAATACTAAAGCAATTGTATTAGTAATTATTGAATAAATTTTTTAAATCCTTGCGTTTTGTTAAATGACTGTAGTGTTCATATTGTCAAAAGTCTTGGTCTTGGTCTTGCAAAACCAAGACCAAGACCTTGAGCCTCGAGACCAAGACCAAGACCTTGGACCTCAAGACCAAGACCAAGACCAAGACATTGAACCTCAAGACCAAGACCAAGACCAAGACTTTTGAAAACGAACTCGAGTGCACTCGAGACCAAGACCTTGGTCTCGAGGACAACAAGACTGGAGAATAGGCCTAAAGGCCTCTTGTCACATCATTTCAATTGTGAAATACATCTATAGTTTGTAATTTTAGATTTCGAGAATGAAGGCCATTCTTACGTCACTTCAGTTATGAATAAGTCTATTGTTATTAGGTTTAAATCTAGAGAATAAAGACCTATTGTTACGTCACTAATTCAATTATGATCGACACACGTCTCTTCTATAATGAAACACGTCTATTGTTAGTAATTTTAAATTATTATTTTTATTTTCATTATTATATAATTGCTTTTATTGTTATTATATTTATTATTACGCTTATTGTCGTTATTATTATCATAGGCGCCGACTTCTTGGGAGCCTTGGGTGCCAATGCACCCAGAGAGAAAGTTCAGTGGGTGCCTGGCACCCAGAAGAATTCGGACCTTAAATTCAAATTTTGTACAACTAAGTAATCTGACAACTTGAGAAGAACAACTGCAACACAAATACCCAACATTGCATGATCTTACAGTCACAGCTCGTACATATACAGGGTGGGCCATTAAAAATGAGAACATCGCATTCAATCTGAATTATTTATTTAACTATCATATTTTTTCTCGTCAAAATGCAAGTAATTTGTTGCTAATTGCTAATTTTAAAGAAATCAGAAAATATATTCCATATGTCCGCTTCTGATCTCAACATTTTTTTAAACGGCTGCGCCACTCGTTAATGCTCTTGTCTACAAATCGCTGGGACATTTTTCGCCACTCCTCAAGAATGGCCAATTTCAATTGTTCTATTATTGTAAATTTACCACAGAGGTAGACTTTTGCTGGAGTGCATCCCAAACAGCATAGTCTACAGGGTTTAGGTCTGGGTTATATGGCAGCCAGATGTATGGTTCGATGAAGTGTTTTTGCTGTGTGTGAAGGAGCTTCGTCCTGTTACAACGTCCAATTGTAACGATTACATCCTACTCGAATATTAGGAAGTAAACCTTTTTTAGAACATGATCACAATAGTATTTACTGTTTACTTTGGCTTCGGGTTCAACAAAAACTACATTTACATTGTTTTTCCCATCCGAGAAACAACAACCGTATCCACGATGAAATGTTAACGTTCACGTAAGAGTCTTGTTGCTGGAATTTGTTTTTTCTTTCTTGCATCAGAATATACATTATCATATTGAGAAGTTACTGGTGTGGGAACTGTAAATGTTTTTTCATCGGTGAACTAAATGTTTCGTGGACTTTTCTCGTTAGGAAACATTTCAAATAGCTGCTGACTTCGTTGCAGGCGTTTTAATTTACAGCCTTCGTTTATCACCTTCCCCATCACGCGTCTGTACGCTTTAAGTCGTAAATCATGCTTCACGATAAAGATGGCGACCGGAAGTTGACGAAATAACTGACTTAGGCCTTGATTTGGTAAGAAAGTACATCGTAAAATAATTTAAGCGCTTACGATTTACTCAAAACACAATTATATATTGTATTAAAAACGATTGTACGCGATGTTCTCATTTTTAATGGCCCACCCTGTATAAATAATTTATTTATTAATAATTTTTTTAAATAAAAATAACACTGGAACGTCGTCACCGATTTTCAATACTTTTTCTGACCTCATAACCTTTGACAAGAAAACAATTTTCTTTCTCCTAAAATCCGCTAAAACTCATCTACCTAAGGAGAGTAGGGGAAAGGGGAAGGGAGGAGGTAGGACCCAGGCACCCAGAGACAAAAGCAAAATTCGGCGCCTATGATTATTATATTTATTTATTGCTATTGTTATTATTACTATCATCATCATCATCATTATTATTATTCGGCATTGCGCATAAATGGCGCCAAATATAGATTCATTGGGCGCCATTATAATCATTTAACGGTCTTGAAGGGGAAACGATGCGCAATTTGGTACCCCCACTTTCTAGACCAAAGTTATGCCTCTAACCTGACCGGAACTTAAGTTCTGTGACACATTATAAAATGACGCCATTTTATTGTGTAGGCCTACACTCTACAGTATACGGTGTTTGGGGCCCCCACAGTTTTGCTGAACAGGGCCACCACATTTGTTAATCCGGCCCTGGCCCCCACAGTTTTGCTGAAGACTGGTTGATGGCTGACGGCACAGACCACCACATTTGTTAATCCGGCCCTGTAACAGGTGTTCCTCCTGTGAGTCCTGTCTGCCACCATTGACGAAGATATGACATGTGCGTCTGCGTGAATTTTTCTGAGGGGGGCACAATTTTTTAGGGGCAACAAAATGAAGTTTTTGTATGGAAAAAGCTATTCATGAACAAAGAACACGTGAAAACTTTAAAAATAAATAATGGTCAAGGACTTGTCTAACTAAGTGTGTGTTGCATTGAAAATCGTGTTGGAACCGTTGTAATAATCAACAATCAAAAGATTTTTTTAATATTTGCAAAATCCAGGGCGCATATTCCCCCTTGCTCCCGCGGCGATATCTACGCTGTATGCGTCTAACGTATAGTAGGCCTACCGGCATAGCATACGAAAATGTTGGTCAAGCTGTAACGGTCTGACCCGAGTTCGGTGTTGACGCAACGGAAAGAGGGCATCGATCTCGATCGTCGAGATGTCGAGGAGACTGAGAGGGAAGACTGGTTGATGGCTGACGGCACAGACCAGCACAATATGTCATACTAAATAAAATGTTCTTTCATCTGGCAATTTGTTTCGTTGGAACTATAATGAATCCCCGAGTTTCTCTAATGCTGTTTGTTCTCTACCTCTCGTTTTCATTTCATAATCTAGAATTCTAGACTAATGTTTTTTTTGTAGAGTGCGTAGAGTGCGAGAGATACAGAGATCGAGTCCCATAGGCGGACATGCTTTGTAGGCTGCAATTTGGGCCGTGTATTGCAGGCTGTCTGTTCTGTTAGTAGTTAAGATTTATCGCATAACATGTACATGTACAGCGCAGTGCGTTTACAGGCGCTTAATTAAAGAATAAATATTAATATTATTAAACTCTTTCTGTAAGAAGTTGCGGTTTGTCAACTTTTGATTCACAATAAACGAAATTATAATGTAATCAAGACGTGATACTTACTAGCCGCCAGAAACGCTGCAGTGCATAAGCACTTAATACATCATGCGAAGAGTAATAAAGAATTCCAGTCTGTACCTTATTGGTCGTTAATGAAACAGCCAAGGATTCTATATTTAGTACAACCACAGATATTAAATTATTGAGTATTATTAACTCTATTTGGTACAACTAGGATTTGTAGGAAAATGGCATCTAAAACTTTCGACCCTAAGGCTCTTCTAGAACGACATGGATGGAAATTTGGTAAGAATTGACTTCAGAGTTGAGCATTTGTTTTACCCTGTATTCCCTCATATTACCTCGTGTTTTATTTTGACATGTGACGAAGTGTTTGACAGCTGTAACGTGAGCGATATTTAGTGATGTCGATACCGCGTGGTCTAGAAATGATAAATTATTACCGAAATTCATTCCAGCCATGCCTTCTGGTTTTGTAGTACCAACATGACTTAGTTTATTTTGCATGAACATGTGTTTTCTAATGCGCTTTTGCGTTAAATTTTTATCTGTAACGTTATTACGTCCGAGAGCGTGTCAGCAACAGACGTCTCGGTCACCGATGTCGGGCTGTCGGACCATATGCTGGTGTCATGGTCCATCAGTATGACACCACCAGCTCCGAGTTTTCTTACGATCACCAAGCGCAAGTGGCAGCATTTCAACACCGCTGCCTTCCTTGCCGAACTGTCTGAGTCTGAACTCTGTGCCGTCACTGATCCGGCGATCGATACCTCTGCAGACGATCTTGCAGATACCTTCGACTCGGTAATCAGCGGCCTTCTTGATAAGCATGCCCCCGTTTCAGAGTTTACTGTTCGGGAGCGTCCTCATCAACCCTGGTTTGACAACGAATGCCGTGAGGCTAGGCGGACGGCTCGACGTCTGGCTCGGCGTTGTCAGGTCGACGCGGGTGGGGCAGTGAATAAGCAAGCCTGGCGCACAGCCCTACGTGCGGCTAGGAAATTGTCCCATCAAAAGGCCTCTGATTACTGGAAGTCGAAAATCACATCGGCGGGCTCAAATCAGCGTCATGTGTGGCAGTCAGTGAACCAGCTGCTTGGCGAGGGCAAAAACACTACCACGACTGGATCTTTCTCTGCTGCTACATATCATGACCACATGGATACAAAAATCGCTGACATCCGAGCATCAACATCAGACGCAAATGAAGCAATTTTCACTAATTGTTCAACCCCAGGCATGTGCGAGTTTCTCCCGATCACCACGGAAGATGTAATCAAGGTCATTGTTTCATCACCATCAAAACAGTGCTCTCTTGACATAATTCCGACGTGGTTGATGAAGGAGGCCGCTCCACTGCTGGCGCCTTTCATAGCTCGGATATTCAATCATTCTTTTGCCATCGGCCGTTTCCCGTCCAAATGGAAACACGCAACGGTCAAGCCACTCCTTAAGAAAGCTGGAGCCGATGAATCGTCACCTGCGAACTTCAGACCGGTCTCAAATCTAACGTTCGTATCAAAAGTACTGGAGCGTATTGCCAACCACCAGCTGACCGAGTACCTGTCTGAATCTCGCCTTCTTCCTCGGTTTCAGTCTGCCTACAGGCGTGGTCATTCCACCGAGACTGCGCTCCTTAAGGTGTTCTCGGACCTAGTCAGTGCCATAGATTCAGGCCAACTGGCGCTTCTGTCACTACTTGATATGTCAGCTGCATTCGACACAGTCGACCACAACATCTTACTTCAGCGACTCTCGTGCTCCTTTGGAATCAAGGATAGAGCGCTCAGTTGGCTTGAATCATATATAAGAGGACGCACACAATCCGTCCATTTGGCAGGGGAGGAGACGACACCTATGCTAGTAACATGCGGTGTTCCACAAGGTTCAGTTCTTGGTCCTCTCCTGTTTATACTATATACGGCCGATTTGGAGATAATCATAGAAGCACATGGCCTCCTCCACCACT
Organism: Allolobophora icterica; assembly: GCA_963556255.1. Taxonomy (NCBI): domain Eukaryota; kingdom Metazoa; phylum Annelida; class Clitellata; order Crassiclitellata; family Lumbricidae; genus Allolobophora; species Allolobophora icterica. Next base: position 35,740,780 of record OY744603.1, on the reverse strand, counting down.
GCTATGCAGATGATACACAGCTTTACTTCTTCTGTGAACCATCACAAACCGCTGAGCTGAAGCAGAGAGTGCTGCTGTATATCGAACGCATCTCAGAGTGGATGGCGTCTAACCGTCTCAAACTCAATCCATCGAAGACCGAGTTCTTATGGTGTACCACCCTCCGGCGTCGCCATCTACTTACCGGCAGTACCTTCACCCTTGGTGATGCAGAAATTCAACCAGCTGACACCATTCGCAACCTTGGAGTCCACTTTGACAGCTGTATGACCATGACGGACCATGTGAGTCAACTCGTTCGAGGCTGCTTCTACCAACTGCGGCGTATTAAAACCATCCGCAGATTCCTTCCAACCTCAACTGCCGTCATCTTGGTCAACAGCTTCATAGTCTCCAGGGTTGACTACTGCAATAGCCTACTGGCGGGCCTGCCGACTTGTCAACTAGATCGAATACAGTCGGTGCTTAACTGTGCTGCACGACTCATATATGGCCGGACACCATCTGATCATATCACTGATCTGCTGCGCGACAACCTTCACTGGCTGCGCGTTCCTCAGCGGATAACGTACAAACTGTGCCTGATCACGTATAAAGCACTACATCACCTCATGCCAGAGTACATCTCGGATTTCTGCGTTCGTGTGGCAGACAACCAGAACAGATGTCGGCTACGATCGTCAACAAAAAATCAATTACAAGTACCGCGGTCTTCTACGAGACTTGGCGACTCTTCCTTCGCTGTCACGGGACCCACTGCGTGGAACAATCTTCCTGACCACGTTAGGAATGCACCATCGCTGGAGTCATTTAAATCACAGCTGAAGACATATCTTTTTAAACTTTCATACGACTGCCAACTTTTGTAACTTATGTACAGCGCCCTTTTCTTCGGCCTCGGCTGTGCTACGGCGCTATATAAATCGTCTTATTATTATTATTATTATTATTTGGAGCCGCGTTGCGTCGGAGGGGCGTTAAGACATTGCACTCACTTCAACCGGTAACACTGGCGTATGGCATTATAAATGTTTGTCTACTCCGTCATTGACCACTTAGTAGTCAACTGTTTGTTACCGACAAATGATGCATGCATGTAAGATGCACTCCTGTTTAGGGACAGGAGCAGGTAGAGTAAGTCGGGTGTGTTTACAGAATGAAAGCTACGGTTTAGAAGTAGGTCTATTTAACGGCGTGCGGCCCGATTCCCCGAATCCCCGAAACGAATTTCGGCCGGACCCCGAAATCGATTTGAGACTAAATTACAAATGGCAAATTTGCAGTACTAAGGTCCCTCATATACACGCTACATATAACACTACAATAGTTAAAGCGGAAGCGCGCTGTTATTGGCTGACCTGATCACACGTCGACCAAACATAACAAGAGGTATAATCACAAGAACGAAACCTTTTAAATTAATAGGTTTATGGAAGTGAAATGTTTAACTTGTGATACGTTTAATACGTGATACGTTGCATCGTGAGGGTCGGTTAGGGTCAAGGTAAGCATCGTGAGGGTCGGTTATTGTCAGGGTAAGCGTCATTAGGGTCGGTTAGGGCTTAGGGTTAGGGTCAGTGTAGCCTATGTATTTGTGCAACTAAAAAGCTATTTAACTTGTGATACATGTGATAATTATACCGCAGGTATAGCTTTTTAGTTGCGCAAATACATAGGCTACACTGACCCTAACCGACCCTCATCGACCCTAACCGACCCAAATGAACAGGTGAATAGGCAGTAGATCGAGATACATCAAGGCCACGCTATTTCTGTGTCATGTATGAGTTTACAATTTAACTTTGAATAGTTTTTGAGAGTTCGGTCGCTTTCTATAAACTGTTTTCGGAAAATCAGGCTTTTGTGTAATTTCAGCGTTTTCGGGGATTCGGGTTGATCCCACATAGGCTACACTGACCCTAACCCTAAACCCTAACCGACCCTCGCGATGCAAAGACACCCATCCAAATAGTTCATCGGCATCCCGATTGTACATGTTCGCCTATGACTTTGTTTATTGTGCATGAGCATGTGTTTTCTAATGCACTTTTGTGTTAAATTTTGATCTGGGACGAGCTGTGTAACTTGTTGCGGAGCCGCGGTGCATCGGAGAGGTGTTACGACATTGTACTCACTTCGACCGGTAACACTGGCGTATTATAAATGTTTGTCTACTCCATTATTGACCACTTAGTAGTCAACGGGTTTGTGTACAATGAAAGCTACAGTTTAGAAATAGGTTTAACGGGATACATGATAGCGATTACAAACAATTGATAGTATGAACATATCATACTGCCAGTAAAACAGCACATTGGTAGTGAATAAATCCTACTGTGGCAGAACTTCTCCAGTACAAACTAAGCAACCAGAACTGGTGCACACTTGAAGTACATGTTCTTGTTCCAGACTCTGATCAGAGTATGCTTAGATTGAGGTATATGCAACTGTCTACTGACTCTGCAATTGACTTAGTCTCTACATTGGTTGTGCTTGTATTGAACTCATGCACAGGGGTGACAACACAAATTGTGGGCCCCTAGGCAGAGCATTCATGGGCTCCTAAACTATCTAGGCTTTATGAGAAAATTGAACAAAACACAAATTGAAATAAAGAAAGTGCGGGTACGACAGTACTATATTATCTTTGTATGTACAACTACGATTTTATTCAGTAACATTGTATTTGAAAAGGCATAAATCATAAACTTTGTGTAACTGATTATAATATTTTTATAAGTTCATTGCGGGCTCGGACTGCCGGTCCCCTAAATCTCGCCGGGTCTCTGGGCATTTGCTCCCTTGCCCCCTCTCGGTGGCCATCTAGTGAAAACAGATGTTGTGTGAGTTTGTGGTTAGAGAATAACCGGAAATTGCCTCGGACATTTGCCTTGGCTGAATATCCCGTTTTTCTGAAGTATCTTGCTATTCGGAAGTATTCGCTTCAGCAAACACTGTACAGTGTACACACATATTGAACTTGCAAATAAAATTTTAAAACTTATTCAGTAAACTGTACGTACAGAAATAGAATAGAATAGAATATTCTTTATTAATCCAATTGCGAACCGCATTTTGGTGTACATAAACATATAAAAACAAAAACATTCACACATACTGAGCCCTGCAAAGCTGGCAGTGGCTAAACCTATATAAATAGAGTTAAACAACAAAAGTTATTCATCAGGTTGAGTACAGCGTCCTAGTTAAGAATGTTTTCCTCATGAGACTGTCAGCCGAAGGAATGGCTCAGTCATGGGCTCGAGGTCGGAGTGCATATCCGGTAACCTTTACAGGCGGAAGCAGACTGTGCAGGACATGCCCTTCATTACGCAGAACTGCTGAGTTCAGCCTTAAAACAATTAAACATCCACTGAATTCCATTATTGCTAAAAGTAAAAAGGTATTAATCACATCCAAATACTCAGGCTCGGTACTCGGTGGAAAATGTTTACCCAGTTATTCCCTATTTCCAGGGTTGTAGTCGAGGGTATATGCGGGTATACAGCGTGTACTCACCTCTAGAGACCGTATACTCACCTCACAAAATATTTATATTTATATTAAAATACTATAGCGTATACTCACAAAATACTGTAGCGTATACTCACCTCTAATTTGCTTAGGAAAACTAACCGGTAGCGTGTACTCACCTCTAATTTTACCACTACAGCCCTGCCTATTTGTGGTTCAGTCTAGAACTATAATTATATGCAGTCACAACTTTTGATTATTTGTGCACCATGTAGCATTGCAGTTATAGTGGTGGCCTGTCATTTATTTCCCTAGGTTCTGGTCTTGGAAAAGATGAAGGTGGAATTAAAGAAGCAATTAAAGTTGATCTGAAGATGGACCGAGCTGGGGTATGTATGCCAGATTATTCTTCATTGGCTTCATTATAGTTGTTTTGATCCTGTGTTATTTACATCTTCATTTTTTGATTCTACTGAATTATAGCTATATTCTTCAAATGCCTGATCAAAGTTTTCACAGCAGTTGACCATGTTTGAAGTTCTTGGATGATTGTGTTTACTTTATATGCTTGGGGTTACTGGCCTGTGTATCTTGATGATTACACATGATGGCAGTGCCTAGCATTTCTAACAAGTAAGATTTTTAGGGCCAGCACATAGACTGGTGATTTCTGAGTGGAAAGTATGTTGAACAGTTTTGTACAGAGTGTGGCATGTGTTGCTAGTTTTAGTTTTATGCATTGTTGTTTGAGTGTCTTCGAAATCTTGGATGTAGTAACCGTGGATGACATTTCATTTTATTCAGTGTTTTAAAGTCAGTGCACAGGGTCAGATCTGTGCTTATGCAGAAATAATGTTAACGTGAATTTCCTATATCACTAGATTGGAAGGTATGGAAGGTGCTCATTTCCTTTTCTTAGGCTCCTCTTGCTGCAAGTGATGAATACACCGTCATGTTATAAAGGGAAAACAGCATCAAGTACTCCGTGATGGTCATGTTGATTAGTTTCACTAATATATAGAAATTATGTTTCCAAAAATATGCAGCTATAATAGTGTTTACATTTTTATTGGTTTCTTGTTGCTAGATGGGTTACGATGCAAGTGAAAAGTATTCTTTTCAGTGGTGGGACCACGTCTTCAACACAGCGGCAAATAGCATAGAAGTTGTATCAGATGAGGTAGAAAGATTGTGAAAATTATAAATTTTAATAAGTTTCAAGTTAAATGGTAGTGTCGAAATTTGTTCTGTATAGCTTTTGTCAAAAACATTTACATCTTTTCTCTATTTCGATGGTGTAACTTTTGTTTTTTCAGTACTTTTTTATTTTGAAGCTGCATTTTCATGGTTTTAGCCTAATAATATAGTAGTGAGTTTTTTCAGTGGATGTCTTATCTTTGTTATGAAATGTCTTAGTCAAAGCACTACTCATCAACTGGGACCTTGTGCAGAAATAGTCTTACAGTTGCCATTTCGTAAACAATTAATAATTATCCGTTTCAGATTAGAATTCTGTAAATGCTATTAAGACCTGTTTCAGTTCAGCTTGTGTGAAGAACATTTCGTTGTATTGCCGAGTGTCATTCGTGGGTCTGACTTTTCCATCCATCTGTCATGCTTTCAGAATGGTGTGTCAATAAAAAAGACGTCCACAGTTGACGTCAGTACGAAGAAGCAGTCAAAAAGGAAACAGACAAAGGCAAAGACATACGGCTGCTTTGTCAAGGTTTGTTCAGTTAAATGTCATTGGTAGGCTGATTAATACACTGGCTGAGAGTGTTAATTGATGTAGGCATGTTTATTCCCACCCCCACCCCCTGCCAAATGTCAGTTCACAAAAGTTTGCAAATCTAACTTTCACAGTAATGTATCATTTAAGTTTTGATCACTGATTGTCGTGATCAAGTCATGGTATGGTGTACAATATGACAAAAGTAAATAGTCACAATAAGCTGTGAGGGCAACCTGGAATTGAAGCATGTGAATCTTCTGTTTCTTAGTCGTTCAGGCTGTATATCTTTAAATCATTGGTTTCTTTGCCTTTGAGGCCCTCTGATTAGTATAATGTTCTTTTTGCAGACTGCCACACTGACCAACAATGGAATCGAACTGAAAGACTCTGACAGTGACAGTTCTAGTGATAGTGATGCTGGAGTCATATCAAAGTGAGAGAAGTTTTCAATTAGATAATTAAAACTGAAAAATTTTCACAGACATTGTAGAGATATTGTTTTAATGTACAGTTAACTGTTTCCAAAAGAAAATACCTAGAATTAAAGGAAATCTCTTGAATTAATGGAGTAAAGCTTATTACAAATGAAAGCCCCTTCTTGCTTTCAAACCTCCTTTGATTACCTTTTAATATTGTGCACGGAGAAGAGTAACCAGTGGTCCTTCATAATTCTCAGCTTTTATGTTACAGTGGCATGAAGTTGAAGTCTAGAAGATGAAAATTTGGTGACTTATGCACACTACGATTACAGAAGCCTCTGTTCCACCCGTTTTAATCACCAAATTGGTGACTGGTTTGAACTCGCAGAAAAACTGACCAAGTGGATGTTTAAGAAGTTGCCTTTGACAAACTGAAATTTTTATGGAACCACAGCTAATGCTGCAACAGATACTTACATTTCTAATGTGCTTCTTACACTTACAGAGACCAGAAGTGCCGTTAAATATGCATCAGTAAGAAAGTTACGAACGTTTGGAATGATTCTCTTTTTGTCTGTTGCAGAATGACGGATGAAGAACTGTTCAAGGCCTGTGGAGGGATGACTGGTCACAAGTAAGACCATTCAGATCCTTTTAACGTTTCTTTTTCAGTCAGCCTTAATTCCTTGTACCTGCATTACCAGTAGGTAAAATGGTTAAGATTGTATAATATGCCAACAATAGTGTTGGATTCAATTTAGGTGAAACCATAAACTAATCAAAATTTCTGTTCTATAGAACTATGCCCCGTGTTCATCAGTGCATACTTATTATAACCTAACCTATTATAACTTACTATTAACACAAATATTTAAATCTTATAGACAGCCATGTGCTATGCACTTTTTGAGGTTCTTACAAGTGTGCTATATAAAAGCCCAGATGCATACATACATACATACAACCTATTATAGAAATATGTACGAATCCTATTGCAATAGCATTTGTGCATTTTATTTCTACTATATTACAGAATACATAATTGTAATTACTTTAAAAGTTAAAAATGTAACTATGTACAATACTTCTTTTAGGGTTTCTTTGGTTAGCTCTTATTCATCACTTTTTGATTTCTGTAAAAAGTTCAAAATAATTGCTTGAGGTGCTATTACTTTTAAGCGTGTAATAACTGAGATTACTTTAATTCATTGAAAATTTCCAGAGCTGCTTATTTAGGAAACCATTTGCATTTACAGCACACTTAAAGTGTTTGATACATTCATTTTGATTGGATCCAAATCTAAACATACTTTTATAGCTGAAGATTTGCATTTTAAACTTGAAATCTGTTTGACTTTTCAGAGGTGCACGGCACGGTCTCAATTTAAGAGGAAAGCTGCTACGAATCCAGCAACACGATGAACAGTTCCTTCGTTCACAGAAGACCTTGAATGGTTCAACATCCAATGGAAGCTCAGCAGCTAGCGTGCTAGAGAATACGAAAACAACAGAAGAAAGTCAGAGGAATAGCATAAAGGTGGAGAAGTTGCCGTTGCCCAGCGATGGGCAAGACATCATGAATGCTGTCAGTTCAAGTGGTCAGGAAAAAAGTGTGAGGAAACAAAACAAGAAGCAGAAGAGGGATAGCGAAGAAAGCAAGGATGAGACAAAAGAGAACACAGATGATGTTGACTTCAAGCCACCCACAAATGAAATGATAACAAAAGGAAAAAACAAGAAGAAGAGAAAGAGGGATGACGTGGAAACTGGAGAAGTAGAAATTAAAAATACAGAAGATGAAGAAATGACTTGCCCAAAATTAAGTAAGAAGAAAAGGAATAGGGAATGCGATGACAATGCATCTGTGCCCAATGGTGTATCAGCTGACAAGGAAATTGTGTCTTTTGATGAACCGGAAACAGAGCTGAAAAAGCTAAAGAAAAGGACAAAGCACAAAGAAAGCGGTCATGGAGATAATGAATCTTTGGTTGATAATGAACAATCAGTCGATCAAAGTGAACAAATGACAGGAAACTCTGAAAAGAAATCAAAGAAGCTAAAGAAGAAGAAAGAACAAGAGAATGATGAAAAAGAGCAACAAGAGAGTACAGTAAAAGAACCTTTATGTAACAAGAACCAGACTGAAGCAACTGAGGTTGATGGAGGTAAAGAGCAAAGCAAGAAAAAGGAGAAAAAGAACCGAGATAAAGAGGCCATGACCGATCATGTGGATCAGCCTGTGGAAAATGCTAGCGACCAGAAAAAGAAATGTAAAAAGAGTAAGAAAAATGGAAACAGAAGAGATGCTTCTGTGAACGAGATCATGGATCATACTGACGTACACAACACACAAGAGTCCAAATTACAAAATAAAAAATGTAAAAAGAGTAAGGTAAAGGAGCACTACAGAAAGGACAAGATTACTAATCAAACTGAAGATCTCACAGCACATGAATCGAAATCGCAGAGAATGAAGTGCAGAAATGCTAAGAAACACGCTGATGAAATAGAAGTGTTACCAGTGCTTGAAAGTACAGACCACAAAAAGGTCAGTAAGACTGCATCAAAAAAATCTAAAAAGTGCAAGCAGAAGCAAGAAGACATTAACTTCAAAGAGAATGGCAAAAATTTCCACAAAGTATGTGATTTAGAAGCTTGTACTTCATCAAATGAGGGACTTGAGAATCACACACTACAACCAAAAGCAAAACGGCAAAAGAAGAATTCCTGCGTGGACCTTGTTGGGAAAACAGACGACTGTGAAAAAAATAATACATCACACTAATGACAAAACTGACCATTAGGACAATTATTTATTTGTTTTAATGTATTTATTTGTACATGCAGCATCGAAGTTTAATGAAAATGAACCATCGTTAAGGTTCGATATATCCAAGGTTATAACTAAGTGCGATATATAGTCACAGAAAGCTCTATCCAACTCTACACAAATGGAAATGTACATGTTTTGTACAATGAAGTTATGACCTCGACCATAATCGATCACTGCCTTTGAAGCAGCTTGTTACTTGTGCAAATTAAATTGGCGAATTAACTTGTTGAATAGTTGCTGGTTTGTAAATGGTAGATATACATGTACTGTAGTCAGAAACACGGCATCCTCACCAAAAATTCTATTAAATGCAAAACATCACAATATAAAGATCTAAGAATTAAAGAGTGATTTGGAACAGGCTGGAAAACTAGCAAAGTTGTGTAGCAAATATCCTATTGATGCTTTTTAAAATTGCAAAATGGAAAAGACTCTACAAAAAAGGCTAAGCAAAAACACAACAGAAGCTCTGTGTACATACATGCATATATATATATATTGGTCAGCTTCCACAGCCACAACTCTGTTCTACAGAAAAAATGGGTCTTCAAATCGACAACCAACCAAACATGCCTACATTTGCATACATAATCAGAAGGTGCTTCTGCATAATTGACCTGTCATAATACAACTAAACCAATCACGTTAGTATGCAAAAACAATTGGTGGCAAGGTATTTGAAAACCTTCAAGTAAAATGTCTGTTAAAGTGTTAGTTGAAATATACAGGAAGTTCAGAACCCCCAATGCCAACTTTACAAATGTATGCTGACAGTTTTTCAACTGCAGTACAGAAAATCATGAAAGAAAACCGTGACAGTGTATGTATAAATCAACAACCACAATTAACACGTATTTGGTTTCAATATATCACATTCACTCGATTTTCAACAAATTCCACTTTGTTTAAAATCAAGGTAGATAAACATGTAGGTAAATGATATATGAAAAACCTAACAGTTCCTATCATTATTGCCTAATTACCTTTTAAGTCCTAGTTGTCTTAAGCAACAAATACTTAGGCATGTATGAATCCAGCTGCCAGCATCACTGTTGTTAGGTAAGCAATATCTAAACCCTGAGTCAGACGCTGAAGAACTTTCAACGTGTTTGGGTCTCCTGCTAGAACTGCAGCATGGACTGAATCCCAAACTGCTGGACATGGGCATCAATACATCCCAGGCCTTCCTAGTTGCTTCCCAGCATATGCCAGACATTTTCATTTACAGTGATTGGTAACACAATCAACTAACTGTAGAAACAACAAAGTTCACTGCATCTGCCAAGAAGACTTAAACTGAGACTGTGTTGTGCTTTCCTTACTGATTAGACCACCAACTTTCATACATCAAATCTTCAAGCTATCCTATCCTGATTCCATTCCTGCGCCACCACACAACCGACTACCACAGTAGTACCCTGCTGTCTCCTCGGCTCGACCTCCCCGGACTGTGACCTGGCACCGGAACGGATAAGGCGGACATGGCTACTGCGGACTTGATTTGATATATTGCTGGTGAAAAAGCTGGTCTCCCTGACGTGGCTTTTGTGTGGCGCTGAGAAATTTCGGAGATTTACATTACATTACATCAAGAACCAGTCATATTTCACTTAGAATCCCACAAGAACACCTTCCTAACCACAACATATGGGCAAACCTATTATTCGATCCCTCGTTTCCCCTCATCTGCATCAGCCCATCTGTTTGACAAACTCTTCCCTTTCAAGGACAAGAGTATTTGCTGAAAGATGTTTCTATACCATATACTTTCGATTTCTGACCCTCCAACAGGGTTGATGAAATGGTTTTGTTGATTACCTGACTCAGTAGTGCCTCACTTTGAGAGCTGTGTTGCATATTTATCATCAGCTAAATACTGATGAACTAAAAAGCACGGAAAAAGATTGTCAGGAATAAAACAACAGTAATCATTCATAATGCAGAAAATCTCCAAGATCTAACATTTGATTAGTGTTCATAAATTTGATGTAGAATTAAAAAGAAATAAAAACATGGTCAGCATAAATACTAAGCTAAACACTTAGCAACATCATTCTAAACCAGACAACTGGTATTTCTACAAAAACACTAATTTATTAACTCCACAATTCTCTGACTTGCTACATTTTAAAATCCATTTCTAGCTGTCACAATGAAGCTTAAATTATTTGTTACTAGTTGCGTAAAGCCTGTAGCATTAATAAATTCATCAAAAATAAGGGTCCAGTTATATTATTCACATTTGAAATATGTGGACTTTTACAATATCCACACGTTTTATTAGAAGGTCAGAAAGAAATGTCAATATAAAATCAGTAGCCTATTGGGCCGATAAAATAATTATGATAACATCAAAAAAATCCATGCCAGTATTTTTAAACAACATATAATTTGCAATGCCATGAAATCCAAGGATAGAATATAAAATGCCGCATCAAAGACAACAACAGTTCAAAACAGAAACTAATTATTTGTAAAACTATATAAAACTGGTGCAATCATGAACTGCCAACGGCTAAAATGACTTAAATTTTAAAAAAGCATATCCAAATCCAATGGAACTGAACAAGACGCCAAAAAATCTCAGTAAATTAAGGCAATACATTCCAAATGAAAACACAGTAAATTTAAGGCACAAAATTCTAACTGCTAATTAAGGCAACTAAACCTTTTAAAAGCTATATATTCTATATTCAGAACTAGACTAACATCAGCCATTCTGACACCTATGGAAACACACTTTCTAATTTAACAAGAAAACACCATGACAACCAGTTCTAGTCTTAACACTAACCACATCACAAAGACTAACATAAATACAGTATAAACAAAGTGTCAGTAACGTAACAGCTTCTAACATTGGAACAGAACAATACATTAAGTGTTTAAAGAAACCGGTTACCCTTGCACTGAAGAAATTAACATGTTACTTTCAGGGAAAACAAAACATGAAATGAGCAAGCAAACATGAAGTCAAATCTATGAGCAAAAATTCCTGCACTGTTGCAACTGACTTGCACCTGCAATCTGACCCAATGGGAAAGAATACAGCCATCCGCCATCTCAATTACTATCATTTCCTGCTCTTGGAGCTCTGATATCGAAAGTGTCTCCAAGTAGGCATCAGTGTTAAAGCTACGATTGCAAAAATATTTAATGGATAAATTATTTGCCTGACAAAAAGACTAACGTAAAGAAAATATTTCTATTCAAAACATGATGAAGACACACTATTCATTTACATAAACTTGTCACAACATCGTCTCTCTATTTGCTAATTGGCTAATCACATGACTAATCACATGACATCGTCTCTCTATTTGCTAATTGGCTAATCACATGACTAAAGATTCTCAATACTTTTGGCACAGACAAATTGTCGGAGGAAAACACCAGAAATCACCAGTAGAGGCAAATCAACAAGACACTAAAGGTAGAGAAAATGTGATGTTGTATAAAACTGAGATAACTCTCAAACTATACTTGGAGAGGATCCCAGTGACAATTTTGAGCTTGAAACAGTCAACAGATGGTTAGCTTTTAGGTTGTTAGATAGCTTTCAAAGCCATTCAGCAAACTGAACAGCTAGCTGTTATATATACACCACTCTATTTAAGACTAATACCTAGCTTATCGTAACATGAATCATGAAATGATGCCCTCAGACACAAAGATCCTAATTTAGTTCAGTTTTGGAACACGACCTTATTACCACACATCCTTTCTATAGACTGGCTCTTGGTGTGTCTTCCGATATACAATGGTTCACAAAATTCAAATCTGATTTAGAATTTAACAAACTTGTGTTATCAGCTTTTAGAAGGCTAAAGGAAATAGAAAAATAAGATTTCAGATATTATATTTCAGATATTTATATTTACCACTGATGAGCTTTCATGCATTAACAGTTATTAGTTTTCCCACGGCTAAAGACTTTAAAATGCAACAATAAATTCCTTTCAAGCACTTGCTTGATAAATCTGCTAAAAATCTGTTCTAAAAACAATTGGTCAATACATAATTTAGTAAACACTAAAATACTTTGAAATTTTTAACAACATACTTCAGCCAAATAATTGTAATGATACTGGTATCCAAAGAAGTGACCTTCAAACTAAAAGACACAATACTTTCTCACTGCCACTGGTAGTTCTGCATGGCTTAACCATCACCCGCACTTAGAGTGTTCCACGTAGGCCAGTGTCCCAAATCTCCAACTTAAAGGCACATGCAAGTTGCACAATCTCTCCACAGCCATAACCTAAGACCAAGTAATTGAACGCAAAACTATTGCTTCAGGAACCGAAAAATTCATCCATAACACTACTGTGTTACAAATTTTTGCCATAATTTGCCATAATATGCCAGGAAATAAGTTAAAATAAACATAAGACTTGCTGAGTAGTTCTGTCTTCCTGAACAGGCTTGAACATCAAAAAATGGTAAGCCTCAGAGAATAATAATACTCCAACTAAAATAGAAGAGTTCTTTACTGGAGTAAATATGTCTAATAATTGAATATTAATTTGTAGCCATGTTAATGAACTTTGGTATCGTCACAGTATTTATACAAAGGTAAAACTACCAGAAACACCAGCCTAAAGTCATAGCCAATTATCTATCAAGTTCAGTTAAATTAGCCATAAATATGGTAAGCATCAGCAGAAGTCGGTAACTGTAGGAGGTAATAGATGTTGCAACTGCTTCTGGGATCATAACATTGAGTTTTTCTTTTTCTTTGACTGACTTTGTAAGCATAAAACCGCAATCCATTACTCCAATTTGGCAACCCGTAAATTTGGAACTTTCCCTTGCTTCAAAAGTTACATGTCATTCTACGTGATGCAAGTCCAAGACAGCCCTCAATCACAAGCTGATTGAAATCAATCATGCGAGCCGTGACGCTCCGGTTATCCGCACCCTCGGGCAAAGCCATTATAACTCGTATTAAGCGAGACTGTGCGCTGGTACCCCGCTGTCCTTTGATGACCAGCGATTCATCCACTGTCTTAACAACCACATCGTCAAATGTAATTTCTTCTGGGATGTGGATTACTACAGTAAACTTTAAGGCTGTCTCATCGGTTTTTACTACCGGAAGAAACCTATCTCCAACCCCAGCGAACTCCAACGCCGTGGCTTCTTTTGACCTTTCACGTATGTATAATGAATTTCCATCAATGATGCTACACAGAAGTGACTGCAGAGGAGGATTGTGAGATAGCTGGAGCACATGTAACATTTTCTTCTCATCTCCGATGACGTAGACTTTAAGGGTGTTATCATTTGTAACAGCAACAACTATCTTATCAAGCTCATGTTGAGATATATCGATTTTGATGCGTACACCTGACTTTAGAGATTCCTTGAGTTTGAGTCCAGCGGCTCTTGGCCCGTCTGACACGTCATCAGGAGGTGCTTGTGACGAGGATGTCTTTGGCGATTTTGGTCGGCAGATCATCGACAGACTCAGGTTAAGCTTTTCCTCGGTCTCCTCGTGCCGTACACGGACGATACGACCCACAACAGGGCTGTCATCCATTGGCACAACTGGACCTCCATTTCCAGCTGCTTGCACACCACATGTACCTGAAACCGGCCGTCTTCTCAGGGCTGTGTTGAGGCTGCCTCGAATCACAGACCCACGAGCACCCAGCGGATTTCCCTCTGGATGGAGATGATTTTCTGAGTGCACTTGTGGCAGAGAAGTCGAACGTTCTTCCTTCCGTTCAGCTGGAGCAGGAGTGTGCAAAATTACCGGAAGAGCCGCAGACAGATTCTGCAAAATCGAGTCCCAGGGAACAGGACTCGCGGTGTGATTCAGTCGCTCCACAGAATTACTGCTTTCCTCTCCAAGACGACCTAGGGGTGTACCTGAAGCAATCCTCCGTCGTTGTACACCATCTATGTTTTCACCCATTCTGTCTTACGAATCCTGGTCTATCTTAGTTAACCTAAACACACAGACATCAATATTCTTTATCTTCATTCTGCTCAGAAAAACCAACCCTTGTTAAACATGGGTTTATAATGCAGACACATCATTGTGGTAAATGTAATTTGCTATTAAATTGTAATCACAAATTTATACGGTGCCATTTCAACAGAAGTTCCTGAGAGGGGCTCCAATCTGACAATACAAAGCCCTGATCACATACAGGTTGTTTCTCGAATGCTGGTATTTAGCTCTTGAGACACATCAGCTTGTATATATGCATTTCTAATTAGCATACGGTGATAAGAATCTTCAAGAACATCGCCTGATCTATGCTCATTATTCACAGCATTTCAAGTGAACAAACACTTGATCCTTTCATCTGTCACTGAACAATAACAGTTACTGGCTGGGACAGCTACTTCCGTAGCAAGTAACGCCTTCTGTAGTATAAAAGCATGGCTAATCAAATACAAATCACCACCACATTCAAGAAATTTGTACATCAGGATAGCACAGGACATGCAGGCAGTAAGCAAACTTCTTAACTTAGCTTTTGGGAGCTGAAGAAATGCGAATTCATGATTATAGGTGGGAATCTGAAATTAAGTTGAAACCGTTAAAACAAATACCCATGATAAAGGACCACGCCCAATACAATTACTGAAAAATATGCCGTCATGTCTAAATGGTCAATACAGAAAACCTGTACAGTCATACATTGCAGCCGGTCAGAGCAAAAAGAGCCCTCCAGACAACTATTCAGATAAGATCAACATCAACAAAATCAAAAGAAGGAATCATTACAGCAAGTTATTGAGATAAGACAAATACGAGTTCCAATATAACAAAGCCCAGCAGCGATATGTCATACTTATTCGTGACACTATCACTAAAACAACAGATTCACACAAAACACAGCCGCGTCCACGCGCCACCCACCTGTCAGGTGTTCATTAAAGTCTACAACCTCTAATATTTTCACTTTCTTCCGATAAGGCTGTAAGAAAAGAAGAAAAGAAACACAGCCTTTATTCCAGTCGTCTATCACGTTGTGCAGAAAATCCTACTCGTTTTCGCAATGTGAATGTCGCATTGAACGAACCCATACGCCGACTACGTATGCGAAGAATCATTCGTCACTTCAGTTTTCTCTTGATCTCTCGTCTACTTCAGTTACACCCCCATTTAACCAGAACTCGTATATTAATTACACAACCTACGGTAACTTCAGCGGCGCGCTAAATAATAAAAATTTAACGAGCTGTCGAGTATTATGAGTGCGGTTGAATTGTTGGCCTAGGCAGAATGAATGACTCACTCATCTGGCCAATTAACTCTCTGTTGACCTAATTAAACCGACATTTATAAGCGGTTCATCTCATAATCCCTAGTACTCAAAGACTGACCTGGCGAGTCCAGCTCGGGTCAAACTGTCCACTTGAAGCCGAAATGACGTCCAGGTCACATGGATCACGACCTCAATCAACTCCGTTTATTGTCATCAGTCTCTGACAACGACCGTTAGGCGGCGACAAAGGCGGTATCCTTGGCTCGGCTCACATGCGCGCACTTGCCACCTACGTCTGGTAATAGTTTGACCCTATTGAACACGCAATGCTACATCATCCGTGACAGAATCACGCGATGTATAACGGCATTATGATCAAATGATATACGATTGATTTCACTCTAAAATACTGCAAATACGGTACTTTTGTATCAAGAAGACCTTACCTCGTCTAGTCTACTTGTGGCAAGGCCGTAGCTGGGGGGGGGTGTTTTTGGTGTTTAAACACCCCCGAAATTAAATAATGTAGAAATGAAATAATGCATTTACTAACTACAAACCCCTTGATCAGTTAATTCGGTTGCTTGTCGGCTTGCTTAAGTATGAGAACCCCCCAAACAGAAAACACCCCCCCCCCCAAACAAAATCCTGGCTACGGCCCTGACTTGTGGCTCTTAATAGTTAGCCTACTCAGCTGAACTTTGTAAGGAGAGCATTATCAACTTACAGTGGTACGGTACTGTATTATATGACCTAAGTACCTAAAACTATGGCTATACTGCTTCTGACTGTCAAAACTAACACACAAATTCCTGTTAGGCTCGGCTCAATTTATCACTTGTAGAAGATGATAAATTATGACTGGTCATGATGCAATGAGAATGAAAGCGTTATTCATTCGCCAGGTGTCCGTTGTGACATTCAGCAGATGTCGCTGCTCTTTCATATTTGAAACCTTTGATCATATTTCGTTTTTATCTATGACGCAAGTGATTTGAAAAGCAAAGCATATGCACTAAATGGTTGAGCACTTCGGATGACCAGTGTTTGGGTAACAATAAAATCTAAAAATTCCACATATGGCACCATATGGTTCTGTGGTGTAACGGTTAGCACTCTGGACTCTGAATCCAGCGATCCGAGTTCAAATCTCGGCAGAACCTAAACTTTTTCGCTCATTTACTTTTTTCGTTTTCTTGCTCATAAAAAATAATTGTCTCACTTGTGAGTTTTACGGTGTACAAAGCCACCCAGAACTACAAGCAGACAGTTCTGTTATCGGGTAGGCATTACGAGTTTAAGTGCTCTAGCAGAAAATTCGTCAACCGTAAGCCCGCGCCTCCAAGAAGTCCTCAGATAGGCCTACAATAAAGTTGTTCAAAGTACCGAGCCAAAGTACTAATTCAATAACAACACCCGCCTTAGCAGCTAGGCTAGGCTTAGGCCTACTCAACATCCTCTTATTATACCTCATTTTGACTGCCCTTTGGACAACCCCTCTTGACGCAGCGCTTATGAATAAGCTGGTGCCCTGCGTTTGGCTTTCGAGTGGCGCTTTACGAATTTGTGGTTTATGATTACGATTACGATAAAAGTAACAATACTGATGTAAAAATGCGCACAAATTAACTTAAATAGCCTACGGAAGTGTTTCTTTAAAATAATACAACTTAAGTTTTTTTAAAGTAAAGACTATATCGAATTACTGTTGAGGAAACTCAAGTAACGAATGATTCTTCATCTAGCATAGGACCAGTAGGGCCTAAATGCGAATAACAATGGATTAGGCCTAGGCCTAATGCACAGTTGACTCGACCACGTCGTGGAAATTAGGCGACTCATTCGATGTCGGTGTAGTCGAGATAGAAAACCGTCGGACTGCTAAAAAAATGTACTGCAAGTCATGCAGGAAGCACGCCGACAAAATTCGACTGGACTGCCGGCTGAAAGGTCAAGTCAAAAATGAGTGTTCATCGTGTGCCGGTTGAGCAGTTGAGCCAACCATCGTTGTGAAATCATCCGTCACACGTCATCTTACGTTAATGGTAGGCATCTTGTGAATGTTCATTCATTCATTCTGTGAATTTATATAGCGCCTCTTCAAAAGACCAACTCAGATAACGGAACTGAATTGAGATAGGCCTACTGTATACTATGTGCAGCTAGGCTATACGACTGCGATACACAAAATACACTGTACACAAAAGCTCCTGAGGGCGACCGCACATCGCTGGCCTACTCGATCGATTTTCAACTCGCCTACTATTTTTAAATGAGACGCTTTGCCTAGGCCTACATCCGCCATATCTATAGACCTTGTCGTCCTACATGCAGTGTGCAGATGCGTGTTGGCCTACGCCAAATTTCTGCTTCCGTTCATTCTTCGTTTTGAGAGGGTCATTATGGATTTCAATCACCAGGCCTACTGTGGGGAATTCCGTCTTTGCACTTTTGTATACTACGAGTAGGCCTAAATGTAGGCCCTACCGCGAATTGCTTAAATCAGCTCCACTCGCGTTACCTACAGAGGCTCGAATTGTGCGAGTGTACAGTACACCGTACACAATGTACGTCTCACTGTACCCAATGTACGTCTCACTGTACCCACCCCACTTCAGTCCTCTGCCTGGCACTCATCATTGTAATTTGTCAATGTCAGGCTGCAATTATTGTTTTATCAGAACAGTTGGTCGTCAGCGAGGCACCGGATGGGCGATACGCGCTCGCCTATATCGAATTACTGTTAGAATTAATACTTTATAGCAAACATGCAGGCTTAATCCGATTACGTACCGGATGAAAAGTAGTTCTAACTCTAATGAAAATTAGTACATTATTTCGTTAGAAGTCTACTGAATCCTGAAACTGTAGGCCCTAGGAATTTGGTTTAATGCAACATATGGTAATATTAAGTTTTGGGTCACCCTAAATAGACTTAAAACATCGATATATTCAAAGAACAGAGAATTTTCAAACGCCTTGGTCCTTGGTCCGAACGTCCTTTAGATCACCACTTCTCAGATTTTCTGATGTGGACAGGCAATTGTTTTACTGGTAGCGTTTACAGCAGACTGGTGCTTTTCAACATCAGCTTACATCCAAGGCTGTTGACACATACCCGGACAGAACTATGCCGCTGAATGGCAGATTGGTCGTGCATAATTAAAGCTCTTCTAGAAATCTGTTTTCTGGAAACTTCCTTCATCAGCTCTAGCCACCTTTATGTGAGGACATATCTGTCACATCTCTTCATGTAACCTATAATTGTTAATTGTAGTCTCAACGTTATAACACGAGTCTTGACTTGTGAAATGGTTTAGCAGTGAACGAAGACAAGTAGGATGATTTGAGTCAGTACCAAGAAAAGACAGATTTTGAACTGAAACCATTATTCAACTGAGAACATTTATGATAAAAAAATTTTATATCATGTTTGTCTGGGAACTTCTGAACAACTAAACATTTGAGGTTTTCAACTAATATACTGGGCTTAGGAAACGTGTACATGTAGTTTCAGACATACAGAGTAGGGAATGTAATCCCGGAGCATTCCGTCAATCCCGGGATTACGGGATTAGAAATTAATCAATCCCGGGATCCCGGGATTATACTTTATGCAATAAAAAAATTTCCCGCCTGTAGCATAAATGTACATTTAATACTATAACGTGGTTGTGTATTAAAGATATAATGGTTTTAAGAACGTTGTGGCGATGTGTTATAAACTTGTAACTTAAAATGAAAAGTTAGGAGTTATTTACGATAAAATTATCGCAAGAAGCCTGAAGTGTCAATAGGAGAATCTCCCAGTAATGATGACTCGGAGCATATAGGGCATTATAGCCAGATGCACTTGACAGCAGTAGGGCTCGGTTGATTCTTGATCAAGGTTTCTCCACTAACAAGTTCGCCTGCTGGCTTGTATTCGGAGGCTAATTGACTCGGGGTGGGGTGTTTCTGAGTGGAAAGATCTTAATACTTGATAACAATCCCACGGCCGGGAATTAGGTCTCAGAACGACAGGTGACCAGCGCAGCACCGCTGCGGGAAGAACCCACGCAGTATCAACCTAGCAGTATCGTCTAGCAGTAGCAGCCGTAGGGGGCCTACTGCAGCGGAGTGCACAGCAGCCTGCAGCACCCTGATATTAAAGCAGCCAGAGTCAGTCTGTACTAGGGCTTGTCCCCGTCGTTGCTGCCTATCTGCCGTAATTAGCGTCCATTGCCCAAGCCTCAAGGAAGAATTATACAGTGGATCACGTAATTTTAATCCAAAAATCCAAATTTTTTGTAATCCCGGAAATACGGGATTCCACGTTTGTCAATCCCGGGATTACGGGATTTAAAAAGGTTCCGGGATCCCGGGATTACATTCCCTAATACAGACTAGCTTCATTAAGAAACATGGAGAAACTCACTACCAAATAAATTCATGTCAAGTTGAAATGTTATATGCAAGACTCAACACTTCAAATTGCAGTGGCAAATATTTTCAAATCTAAACCCTCCAAATCATAAATGGAATTAAATGTTGGCAGAACTCGAGTTGGGCACACATGTCACAACAACCCTGCATATGCCGACTTTATATGTCTCTGAGTTCTAACATTCAGGCTCAGCTCGTTAACAGGCTGCAGAAAATGGTTGCAGCAGTGACACGTATAAAATTAGGAACCAAATAAACGAAAAATCTTAATCTGAAGAGAGATTACACGCACTCAATTAAAACGAAACGCTTTGAATACAGGTTGAACTAAAGATAAATACATGTAGCAAACCTTTGTTAAATCAAGCCTTACAAGTGGACAAAATATGTGTCACGAGGCATTAGAGGGCTGGCTAAAATGAACACATCGATCAAATGCCAGAGAGTACATGACAGGTAAAAGAAACACATCTGTTGCAAACTACAAGGGGCAGTAAATGCCCTTGGACTTAAAACCTGGCACACGGGCAACAGAGAAAAGGGCCAACATCGGCGAGTAAAGAGTACTGATCAGTTTTATATGCTACAGAATGAGAAACTGAATTGTCTTCTGGTTTCAATACAAAACTAATGTTTTCAGCATCACTGAAAATATGCCTGGTAGTACTAATAACCAACAGAAAAACAATACCGACTGTAACATGCATAATTTGCATTCAATTCTTTTGTGCTCAATTAGTTTAGAAACAACCACAGCTGCACAACCACACTATTATCCTGGCAACTGATACAGATACATAATCTATGTTATGTAGGTATATATTTAATACATAAGTAATAATATATATATATATATTATATGTCTGTTACATTTATGTACACAGACGCGAGCAAGCTTTCAAATACATATGAATGCATTTCATATGATCACAAATATATTATACACAATATACATGTATGTATATTTCTGTAAAACTGATCAGAAGCAAATGGATAAGAAAACGATATATACATATGTACACACAGGAGGGTAAGGAGCAGTGCACACAGACAGTAAGGTCATCTGGGGGTCAATTTCGATTAAGTCCAAACGGGATTTAGGAGATGATACACTGGAAGTCGTTGAGTCCACGCAGATCGCCATCCAGCAAGTGGTTCATGATCGCACGTACCATGTAGATGGTTGTGCCATGCCGAACGTTTGGAAGGGTGTTGTAGAAAGCCGTCATGTCATCATGCTTATGCTTTTCACCTTGATCAACGAGGAAAAGGTCAAACGCTTCGCGTACCAACTGAGAAACAAATGTTCACAATTACCACGGTGATACACGGTATACATGTACGCATGTAACTGCATATGCGGTATACATGTACGCATGTAACTGCATATGCAGTTAAGAAAGAAACATCTGAATTAGGGTAGTCACCTACTCCCAATGTAAAACACTTGTTAAGACTGCTTAGATAAAGAACTTCTAGACATCAACAAGCAGCCACGGCTATTAAGTGTTAGCGACTTTACTTTTATGTGTGTCAGCACATGAGGGTGGGTGATAAGACCTCTCTCTTGCTGCCTAATCAGTTCATAGTCAAGTTTGCTAAGGCACACATCATGTGAAGCAGACATTTTCAAACATCTTTCAGCCCTGGCATGGATTTGAATCCCTGACCTGTAACTTGACAGTGTGGCATCACTGGCATGCTAACCACTAGACCATCATGCACCTTCATAGATTGTTAATTACAATACTCCAAAAATCATTAGCTCTAGTGAAAACTCTTTAAATTTTGTGTGCAACAAGTGGTGCTTTTCTGTTCTAGGGTAAACATATTTCTCACAGCATCTCGCAGCCTGCAAAAGGCTGTACTGATATCAGTTTGGTATTTACAGATAAGCCTTAAAGGTAACAAACAAATAACAAGTTGTCATGCTCAGCACTGCATATGAAGACTACAGGATAGCATGTTCATCAGCGCTCAGTTGAATCAAATCTACACAGATCAAACAACAAAACTCTCAATGGAGCGAGATGGAATAGAAAAACTCACTCTGTCCATATCAACCGGCTTGTGGAAGGACAATTCTGGGTTTCGTGACAGTATTGCTTCAACAACAACGAATAGCTGAAGCAAAAAAAAATCAGTCAGTCAACAGTCAATTTATCAAACAGAGAGTTAGTGCCTAAATCAATTTTCAGTCAATTAATTCAGTCAGTCATTTCAATAAATAAACTGTAAACATCAGAACAAATAAATTTCATAAGAGACAGTAAATGTAAGAATCAGTCAAATACTTAAACAGGCATGAAACAAGTCAATCTTTGAGGCAGTCACCAAAATGTGGAAAGTGGTAATCGGATAAAGTGATATATCACCTCTACAATAATCTGACGATATGCAGGATCGATAATCTTGCTGAGCATCTGTTCGACTAGGAGAGAGAAATTGAGCTCATACTGAGTCATATCAGATAGCGTGGGTTGCTGCAAACATAAAGACCATGAATTACAAATCTTACATAATATTACGGCTTTTATCTAAGAGTTATCATAATCAAATAACCTCATAGTAAAATAATATAGAATAATACTATAGCAAAAATAATATAGCTGAAAGCTTCATAATGGAGGTAGGTCACAGCATATTCGGGAAAACCGACTTTTACGACTTAAACCAAACCTCAAATCAGAAACATCTAATCAAACTTTAACATACACGTGTACCAAACCTTCAACAAAACGCAATCTCTACACCGAAAACCAAACCATGAAAACATACACTCACCTGAGGTAAGTGATACCCAGCCACCTTTATTCCAGCTGGAGTTCTTTCCAAAATGCGCCAGACGCGTTCGTAAAAATCCGGAGGGACACGGTTCAGCGCACCATCCAGCTGACGGTTCCAGATCATTGTTCTGTCATTAGAAACACCATATCTGATGTCTACTACTTATCAAACCCACTCAAGACCTCATTCTTCAATTTCATCTAAGAACAGTTTAATAGAATACAATCTGGTCCAAGTTAAAATCAATCATTTTCTTTCTCCACCGCAAACCAAACAGTAAACAAAATGCTGCGCCCATATGAACTGTTAACCACACACAATGGTATATGCCAAACAAACCAGTTGTATGTACCAATCTATTTGACATAATGACCCAATAACTGAGATATGCAATGGCTGTGATCGAATGACTGAATTACTACCTTTCTGGAGAGTAGTATTGTCCTTCATCGGATTTTCTCTTGATGACGTTGAACAGCAGTTTCTTGACCATGCTCGGCGACAGACTGTTAATGGACAAGTCCTTGTCATCGTAATACTTTAATTCCAACTTCATTGCCTGGACTATCCATCTGCAAATAACCATCAAAGCAAACATTGACAAAATACATGGACAACTTCTCAGAAAGTTGCCATTGGACGCCATATCAAACAAAACACTGCATCACAATAAGTTCACATTACAAATGAGATCATGAAGAAGGATCTTGTGAATGCATATGCTCTATATTGTAGTGCTAAATAAATGAGTTCCAAGTGTGGTGCTAAAACATCAGTCATCAATGACTGGAGGTTCACAGTCTCTCATCTTGGTGGCATGTATTGCCTTATAAAGGTCTTGACATTCAAAACAAACCTTGGGAATACCATTCCCAATCACGTCTTGTACACCATGATCTTCCATCTTTCTAATTAGAATCATCTGGCCTTTGATAAGTCAATTCTGGAGATTTCATTCTCCATCTCTAATAAAACCAGATTCATACATTTGATAGTTTTGTCAAAACAATGATGACAATTATGCCAACAAGGATGATGGCTATAACAATAATAATAATAATAAAAATACGAAGTGACTAGCGGACCGCCAGGCGGCCCGCAAGTTTTGCATACTAGCGGGCCGCCGATCATGTGTAATACGTCATGTGATTCGAGAACATGGCTACTTTCATAAACTAACATGGCAGCCGTAACGGACAATTTCGTTTATGTTCGTCAAGTTTTTAGCTTTAATGACTCAGAAAATTCCAAAAAACTGTATGAACCGAGTAGGTTTAGTATTCTTACAATGCGTGACGCCAAGACATTAGAATCCATGAAAAAGTATGCGCAGAAGAAGGCTGCACGTGCCATGAATGAACTGCGACATTCCTCGCTGCGATTATACTGCACGAAGCGGGGCCTATGGCCGCAGAAAGTATAAGAAACAAGGAGAAGGCAACCGTCCCGACTGGGGTCCTTAAGCGGCATGTTTTAGATGCTTAGGGTTAGTCTTAGGGTTAGTGTAGCCAATGTTTTGGTCCAAGGATTCGGATTTGAAAGGACTTCTGGCGGAATCACATGACACACGGCCCGCTAGTCACAAAATATCGAAGTGACTAGCGGACCGCCAGGCGGCCCGCAAGTTTCGAATACTAGCGGGCTGCCTGGCGGTTCGCTAGTCACAGCCATAAAAATACCTTTAATACCTCTACTAATACCTAATAGTACCTTTGCCACAATTGGATGAAACGAAGCTATTCCAGGTGTCATTAACTGTCTTTGGACAATTGTTTGTCTCTTAAGGGATTACACTTACTTCGGGTATAAATAATAGTTAATAATGGCATTAATAATAACCTAGCTACTGGAAAAAATTAAAGTAAAAATCAATGATGATGATGCAGCAGCATCATCATAACCATCATCATTAGGACAGCAGTAAAAAGCTGATTTCTGACCCAATGCGTATTTTGAGTATGCCAGTGAAGAGTTCTGGGTTGGTGGTGATGAATGTTCCAATGTTGATGATGAGCTCTTGCTGAAGAACTGCCTGGATGATGTCATAGGGAAAGCACTTGCTGTACAGAATATTCTTTATGTCATTTGGCGAAACTGGTTTGTCGATCACCTCCTCCTCGCGACCCCACACACTAATTGTCAACTGTAAAGTCATCATAAATACTTTTTAAAATGAAATACAACAGATATCTACAATTACATGCACATAAAAATGAAATTCACAATATATTCTATGGTCAACACAGAAGTTTAAGCAAGACATGTGTACTCAGTGATTTGAAAGCTTAAACAGCCAGGTGTTTCACATGTTCACTCTACGAATTGACAGTGTTTTCAATGGTTGCTCAAGGGCATTATGTAAATATTCAACACATATATAAATACAAAGATACATTGATGGATCTTGATGTAAATCACTGCACAGCTTATATTGAAGAAACACCAAAGCAATTAAGCAAAAGCTAATGACTAAGAAACACGAACATACATCTCTGCTCTTCTACTTTACCACTTCTACCTTTCATGACCAACTGCACAGAATGTCCGATTTTGCCTTTTGCTAGTGCTAAAGAGGCTATTTTTACTGATCAAATAACAATTTAAAGAGTGAAAGTAAAACACATGAAACAGCATTGTCATTAAAGACAATGAGTCTATTAAGTAATTCTGAGGAACATCCTCATTACCTGCTTTCCTCGGACAAGTATAGCAGTGATCGATGGTGCCAGGCTGTCTACGAGTTTGCTCAGCAGACTGGCACAAAACCTTACAACACTCCTGTTAAACAAAATTATAACTATACACTACAACAAAGCAAATCTACTATTCTTCATCTGTGTCTTGTCCCTGTAAATAAGTGTTTTAAGTCTGATTCAAAGACTACACCACTACATGACTCAGTGGATCTGATCTTATTTTACACCTCAGGACTTGGACATAGCACATTTATGATGTATTTAGTTATATAAACCTGCATTTTATAAATCTTCAGTGTACCATACACAGTGCTGATATCCAACCACAGACTAGCACTCAGCAAAAAGCATTGGTCTCAGCCTTTTCCAATCCAAGGGTCACAAAATTTAAAAGCCACATTATGGCCTTAAAAATCCTTTACCAGATCTGCATTACTAGATAAATGACTTACCAGATCTGTCGTGTTCCAGCCAGGTGGCCAAGCTTCTCGAGCTTCTCCTCAACAGTGTCTCCATCAATGCGGTAGTAGAGTCCCTCACGGTTGAGAAGGTCCTGAAGGATCTGTGCCTGGAAGTAGATGTTGTCGGTCTGGTTGAGGACCTGGATCAATTCCCAGGCTGTTTTCTGAGCCAGATCCTGTGCCAAGCAGATACAATTGAGGCAACATTAGAAGACACATCTCTCACAGCAGCAATGACTTTGAGAGTGTTATTATCACAATGCATGAGGCATCAACCAATGGTCACTTCATAATAATAATCATAATCTGTTGGAGAAGACAGTTGAGATCATCAATTACAAACTCCATGTCCTGTTGGACACAGAAGTCTGAGACTTCAAGTTGAAACAACCAAGCCTTATGATTAGACCTGAATGGCATAACAAAATGGACGGAATACGTAGAAATGGGCAGTAATTGCAAAGCTTTGGCTCACGATAGCTCAATGGCTCAACGTTGTCCTCGTGCAAAGCACAGCCAAAGTCATGGAGTCCATTGATCAAGTGCAGCATTTGTTGGTACAAAGGGTCAGCAACGAGCACAGATATATCAGCTGATGGTGAACAAGCCATCAACATACATCAGGATAAATTAATATGCGAACAACATTCTGACAAAAATGTTTTCCTCATTTGATTGTCTGCTTTAAGCAGACTACAAACTTAATGCAGATTTTAAACTAGATTTTTTCTTCATTGGGGAGCCAGTGAAAGTAATGCAAAACATTTAGCGGTCTTTGTTATGGTTGTGACCACGGAAGTTTTTAACTATCCATAATTTCTGCAAATCTCTCTTAATCATACCAACAAGAATTCAGTTACAGTAGTTGAATAGGATATAAAACAGCGCACAACATAGCAAAACCAAGACAGAAGTCCTCAAGTATATACAAGAAGCCATCACTTACTGCATTGTGAACCCAAGCCTCAGTGAGGTCAATCTTGGAGATTTTGGGGATGTCAGTGAAACTGCGGAACTGCTTTCCTTTGTCCT
This sequence comes from Allolobophora icterica, assembly GCA_963556255.1. Taxonomy (NCBI): domain Eukaryota; kingdom Metazoa; phylum Annelida; class Clitellata; order Crassiclitellata; family Lumbricidae; genus Allolobophora; species Allolobophora icterica. The sequence goes on along the minus strand of OY744603.1, from coordinate 35,713,695 downwards.
TCTCCTGGAAAGGACGGAACATGTTTTCCACATCTGCATCCATGTCAAGGAAGTCCAGATGCTCAATGCATGCTGAAGAAATGAACTCCTAAACAGAAACATCAAGAAACATATCACAAATGCAAATTCCATTTAATTAAAAGAAACAAACAAAAACCATTCAACAAGTATCATACAAAATTACAGATAAATAAATCTTTCAACTAACTGCTTTGTAACTCAAAGTTTTGTTTTAAATCAGTGGACCACAATCTGCCACTTACTACATAGATCAAACTTCTACTCAATCTCATTTTACTTTTTTCATGAGTTTATGAAAGACCTAATGAAACAGAGAGTCACAATTATTTATAAATTATCACAACTATTTCTAAATTAATGCAGAAAATATTATAACAGCCAAAACTTTAAAATGCATTTTATAATCTACAGTTTGAACATAATTTAAGTAATCTGTCTTTTGTCTGACAATTTTACCATTCACCAAAACCAGAGTTTCTAATAGTAATTTTTACACCCTATTAATAAACAAGCCCAGTGAATTCAAAATGCAGTGTAAGAAGGAAGTGACAGAGTAAGTTGTAGACTTGTAAAACTATGTCACCTGAAGTCGTCCGACTCGGACTTTTGTCCCGTCACAGTCACCTCGCTTGAAAGCAGCCAACAGATCGAAGATGTAGCGAGCCCCAGGACCCCTAATAAACAGAAGAAACAAAACTCATAAGATGAAAGACAACAGCTGGAAGTACTGGTACAGTGCAGACCCATTTATGCACGTCTAAACGATCGAAGTAACAACCCTATAGAAGATTTCCAAACAATTAAAACAGCTACTCTATACTGAAACAACCACACTAAATAAGAATGCTAAACAATTACGATAAAACAGCCAGTCTGACAGCAACCTAAGAATTTCCTTTACCTTAAATTGTCTTCACGAAGTATCATGCAAAACGTTGGCCGACCGGCAAGCTTCCAGCATTTACCCAGGAATGTCAAATCACTCTGTAATCACAACAAAATGACAAATACATCACAGAAACAGACAAGGCAGACTTGGCAACATCACAGGAGCCTGCACTCACATTTAGAGCAATTACCTGTATGTTCTGCATGAATTGTTAAGCTGATGAGCAACATTATGTTAGTAAGCAGTCAGTAGTGTCAGGTTAGCTGACTGATCCTAAAATCCAAAAGATTCTTCTGATCCAGAATGGACAATGTCTGTGGAAACTACTGTGATACAGGACCATAATAAATGGGTAATTATTTTACCTTAAACAATGCCCCTTAGAACCACTCTGGTAAATAGAAAACATAACCAGTAACTCAATAACTATCTCACAATTAGATCTAAAGGAAAGCACCTTGTTAAGTAATCTCACAATTTTGTTTCACCCTTCATCATCATCATCATCATCATCATCATCAGTTCCTGACTCAGCGGCAATGGGTATGAACAAATGATCTCTATTGTCCTCGGTCATTTGTCAGGTCCATTACCCCCTCAGTGTTAGTCCAAGTGATGATATGTTCTCATATATATTATCTATCCAGCGTAGTTTTGTAACTGTATCATCTTATATCTGGTGTTTATTTTGGTGTAGTGTAGTGTAACTTATTCTGTTCAACCACGTTCAACGAGGTTATAGTTTTAAAATGCAACACTTAGTCAAACAGTTGGAAGTAACCTCTGACTCTGAACTAATCCAGATCAAAGGCAGACCACCAGAACTGACCATAACCTAGTGCAAGTTAGTTGGGTGGACCATCTGAACTCACCTTGACATCATCAATGACAAATTCCATGTCCTGTGAGAGATAGAAGTCTGAGACTTCAAAGAGCAGTGGATAACAGATGAACGTGTAGCCACAGGCTCGGTAGATCTAACAAAAAAATTAGGCAACAGAATTACATTTTACGAGAGACTGTCTGATACTGAAAGAAAGCTGAATGAAGAGCCAAAGCATCACACATTACATGAGAGAATTACAATAGATGAAGACCTAAGGAAGGAAAGATACCAGCCAGATGGCAAGAGAAAAAACAAAGCAACAAAAAAAGGTAAATGCTGCAAAACAGAAATAAAATCATCTGTCATACACGGATTATGCGACTGCGAAACCAAGACATGGAAAGTAACAGACAGAGACAGAGAGACAATGAAAGATATATTCAAAGTATGGCAGAAAAACAAAGTACGACATAAAATAATGATTTAGCACAATTAGGAATCTGACCTTGGCCGTTCCAAGGCCACCAATGGGCCGTGGAGGTCGGCCACTGAGGCCAAGCTTGTCATTGACCCCGAGCTGTTCATAGGCCTTGGCGAGCTCAACTGGTGGCCAGATCTGGATTGGCTCAATCTGATGCGGAGTCTGTGTCTGGATGCCATAGGTGGCCAGCAGCTGCTGAAGCCGAACACTCTCAGCGATAAGCACCACCTGGATGACGAGGTCATTTGGTGAACTCTATCAGGTGACAAACAACACAACGAGGTGACTCCCGACATAGCCAGCAACTAGCTTCAACAGAAACACTTACGCACTATCATGTTTTAAAAGAAATCTCAGTCAAATGTCAACAAAACAGAAATGCAAAACCAGACTGTAATCATTAGCAGGCTGCATGGCTTAGCGTAAGCTACCATTTGAAAGTTACAGGATTTCAAGACCTGAAGCAAGCTGACTCCAGTGGTGAAAATGGAAATGTTATCTCTCAACCATTATCTCATGACAGACACTATAGAAGTAGGAAAAACAAAGTTCAACAGAGTGAAACAAAGACCCAAGTTAAACAAGATATGCACATAAATTACATATTCATACACACCAATATGGAAAATGGATGTCACAAGCAATTCTTGTTGTAACGGATTTCGAAATAGTTATTGCAGTACACTATGGCAAATGCAACACACTGCGGTGATGCAAGCTACAGCGACTCTTAACTTTACATTCCAGTTTTAAACAGCCTTACAGTTACCAAAATACCACTAGCATCCGTGAAAATGTAACAAGCCCTGAAAACCAGAGCAGTAAAAACTGCTGATCTGAAAGGTGATGATTTCTTTATTAGCTGCCATCATCAGTACCAATCATTCTGAAGAACCTACAAGCTGTTCTGAATTATCGGCAGAGGAGCTAAAAGATCAGATGAATAAAATCCAGATGTCAAGATAGACTTTGCTAGAAATGCTAAAGCTGTTTCTTAACAGAAGATCAGCATAACAGAATTATTGATCCCTGGCCAAAATCAACGAACTAGAACTAAAGGTCCAATAGAGAAACTGACTATATTGCAGACACTGCAACAAATAACCACTGATCTCCATTGCATGCACTGATCCAACTGACTAATCAGGATATTCAGATCTGATTGAAAACCAATCAATCAACCACAAATGCATTCAAACAATCAGTCAGTTAGCCAGGTTATTAGCCCTACAACACTTGACTGATGCAGATGTAGGTGGCTAATGAAGTTCGACATTGTATCTAATAATAATTCTATTCAAAAACACACCCTACTCCATTCTAAAGTGAAAATAATTACAGTGACAACAACAAAAAGCAGTACCAGCAATAGGAAAGCAAATGTGATTAAGTATGGACTATTGTTCAGAAGAATACAAAGTCAGAAGAACAAAACCAGTTTAATTAGAAGTTTTGCACATCAAAAGCACACACAACAGTTCCAAAACTAAACACATGCATTTCAAACAAGGTCAGAGGTTTTCCAGGTTTGCAGGTGATCAGGAATTCCATGTTTTACTCAGTAATAACATGCATTGTGTGTATAAGGTTTCAGGAAGCACTCTTGTTCAATATGATGTAAACGGAGGAACTGTGCGATGTCTGTTGATTTCATGTGATGAGCCCGAGATTCAAAGCCAGGTCATAGAGGTTAAATGCTGACACATCAGCCACTTGGCCATCATGTCATCTCTCCTTTTAAAGGTCATACTAACGAAGTTAGGAAGTCATAGCCTACAACAGTTACCATAACTAAAATGGGCCATTCCTAGTTCATCTTAATTCTCAAAATCCACCTGATTCATCATAGAATATGAATAAACATGTTACTTTTTAAGCAGATAAACAGAAGCACATGCTACTAAACACATATGGTTACACACAGGTCTGCTGGTGGCTAAATGTGGGTCTGCAGGTACATACGGAAATCATTGGCATATGATGGCTAGCAGATTCCAACAGGACGCCAACTATTAATTTCAACAGAAATTATAAATCTCATTCATCAGGAGCTTTAACAAATCCAACAGTTTAACACTTTAATGATGAGACTGTACTAAAAGACAGAGGGAAACCAGTGCAGCTCGTGGTTAAAAGTGTTAAAAGACCATCGCAGAACAACAAGATGCCCTCAAAATAATCTAACAGATATCTGGGACACACAAACAGAAAGCCATGCAGACACCTGTGGAATGACCCTGACAGGTCATATTCCTTTTACCCAGTCAAAGGTCACACCACAGGACAGGTCAACCAGGCACGCATACCAGATGTCTTTTAATCAGGAAGAGATTAGCAATTAAGCAATTTGGGAGGGGATATTAACATGGCACAGGTGGCAGACTTTAAACATAAGTGCAACATTTTAAAGTCTGAATCTCCTGGTATTTGAGTTAATGCCAAACTCATAATGCATGTTAAACTGACACAGCCATCAACTACATTGATTGCTTTGTACAAAACCAGATCTGCATGAACACTATGGAAACCAGCAACACAGAACTGTGCAACACCCAAACAATTCCTCTTCCCAACTAGAACATCTCACATGCACTGGCTGACCCTTTCATATCTACGACAACTGCACGAAGAACCCACTACTCTGCACCCTACCTGTTCAGCAGAACCTCTCTGTCAAGAGAAATTTCAAGTTTATCAGAAAAATAAATAAAAACACAACACCACAACTTAAACATCCACTGGCAACAACCACAAATACTTGGCTAAATTATTATAATTAAAATTCTCATATAAGATGTTAACTAGGTAAATCAAAGTATAAAAACAGTAAATGTGATCGTGCAAAATGACTGAGTGGATTCCTAGAAATTAATCCATGCTTAGTTGAGTTAATTGCTTAGTCGAGTTAACTAGTTCCAAAACTTCCGACTGACATGGCTAGCATTTAATTGTTAAAAAATGCTTCAGATACAAGGCCTGTATTCTCAAGCGACCCACAGACACAAGCAAAGGCCTTTAAAGAGGAATATCATTATTATTTCTGTATTAATATAGTACCACTTTCTAATGACTAAACACGCATCAGTGACACTAAGAAGCTACAATTGTGTGACGCAATGGTGGACTGGGTTAGAGTGCTCAGCCTGTAACGTGGAGAGTACGGGTTTCAACCTCACCCATGGCAGTTACTGTGTATGGACCTTGAGCAAGTCCCTTACTCACAATTGCTCAGTGCCATTCTGAACTTTGGAAGGAGGGCAATAATCCGCAATATCAATGTATCGTATTGTACTTGTAAGCGAATGACATGCTTAAGGTTTTGCAAAGCAACCATTTTGCAAAAGACTGAACACACCCTCTTGAAGTGACAAGGTACAACCAATCTGAAGGTGTATTACTCAAAAGCACATCAGTATTACAATAAATAAAATTTGAACCCTTCCATAGGAACAATTCAATGAGTATTTTCAGTTCACTCAAGTCATACCTTCTTCATCTCATATCTGTTAGATATATAATATATTTCAGCAATGTTGAGAAATTCTTAAAATCTCTATAGAACTGTTCAGATATTGTTTATCAACAATTTAGCCTCAAAAAAGTTTTTACACATTTATCCTCAGAATAATTTCAACTACCTACTTCTGTATCAAAGTCTGATCTGTTATTTAGATACTAAATGTCAATGATACAATCTTACAACAATTACCAACTCTTGCTTGTACACTGTTCCTTTACAGCGTGTCCATCAATCCTTTTCCATACAGCCACTTAGCCCATGACCGCTGAAAACCTCCGGTGACAAAAAACACTTTCATACAAATTTTCATTATTTAGCACTGAGCCCAAAGGAAGAGACATACTTCCAGGAACTGGAAGAATCACAAAAGCTAACTGATGCCTGTACAGCTCACCTGGAACGACGAGTACCTGGAGCTCGGTCTTGGTCTTTCTGCAGCAGGAAGGACCCGGCGGATGGGATCGAGTTCAGCTTGGTTAATCAAGCCTTCCACTAAGGGGCACCATGGAAGAAGAAAATCACAAGATAACATCACTGTGCGCTCCAAGACATTACACAGGCACAGAGTTTACTGGTGTATAAACACTGATGAATATACATACAATGCATTAGCATACATTAGCATAAACATTAATGCTTATATTTATATATATAAGCATTATAACTCAAAGGCATAAACATTGTGTTTTAGCATGCATATTGCAAACAGCTACCTGTAAGTTTGCATGCACGTCAAAATAACGTCTTAATGTATTCGCATGCTGGGATAAAGCACAACATGCAAGTCTGCAGTAATATGACATACAATACGACTAAAGCCTTTAAAGTATATATAATCAACATGGTAATTTGGCAATTTGAAATTTGTGTCCAGGAATGTTCAACAGAATATAATTAAATTATATAATTAAATGATGTAGTAAATGATGTAGTAAAATGACAACACTCAACCTTTGACTAGTTACACCTGGTTAATTAATTACAACTGGTTATTTCAATTCATATTTCACATATGTGTTTTACGGTAACTGTTATTCTGCCAAGCCATAGTGCAGTAACTAACAGATATCTCTTAACATACCAAGCATTAGAAACAAAGTAGTCACCACGTATGTAAGTTCGGCATATAATAAACGCATACATACAGTAGCCAAGTATGTAATGAGTTGTTTTACCATGCTGGGCTTAGATAGCATTCAGGGTCATCACTGGAGGGTTGGGGTGGATCAATACAAACCTGGAAGGAAGAATAGCGCAAGCTACTGCGTGGACGGTTTGAGGCAAGCAAGTAGCGACGGATGGGGTCGAGGTCGTGTATAGGGACCAAGCCTTCGACTGCAAAGCAAACACGACTATTACAGATGACTACACCTGCTGCCAGTGACCACAGAAAAGGGCTTTTGAATGAAACGGGAGAGGATGGAGGGGTCACTCCACTACAAATAGACCAGCCCAATTCCAGTTAGACCAGTCCAATACATACCATAAAATAACCTGTACAAAAGCCTGACCAGAAACTTCATGTATCAAAAAATGGATTACCTAAATGTTGACCATACAACACTAACCAAAAACCAAAATCCTGACAAGTTTAACGAAATATAAGTAATCATAATTACGTCATTATGTTATGCATATGAGATCAATAACTCTCACAGCTTTTAAGCATTATTGCTTACAGCTGAACAGTTTATTCTTAATGAATTTTAACACCACTTAGGCAAGCAATGCATTTAAAAGGAACTTCGATGGCATTACAAAAACGTTCGTTTTTCCATATTACATTACATTAAAAATTTAATAAACAACAATTTACCAACTTATATGAAATAATACGCGTTCGAAGTAAAACAGTGTGACATGCAGATGGAACAAAATGGGCACACATATACAAAGGCACAATGGAATATATTCAGCAGCCCAACTACTTGGGTGAAAAGCCAATTAACACAACTAAAGAACTGAAAGTTGGATAAAAAAGTTCCTACACAAATTAGCACACTGAAACTACTGGAATACACTAACTATTCTAACTGACTAAATTTTAAGAAATCTTGAAGCTTTTCGTTTCATGTTATATAAATCAAAGAATCATGCAAATAACGGTTGCTGGCGTAAACTAACAGCTACCACCGAGTGTCAACTATACTACAAACTACGAAGCAGAGTTTTCATATATGGCACAACATCAAACAACAGAAGTCCATTTGTAGAAAATTAAACAACAGGAGTGCCTCTGATTAGCAAACACTGTGAGAGACGCTTTATAAATGTTCAAATACAATACAATACAATGTTTGAAAGATAGCAGAAATAGGCAGATCGTTAGGTTTCTTAAAAAATTATACTTTTTTAAGACCAATAATAAACCTTGACATTTTGTAAAAACTTAAAGAAAGCAAAGGAATTAATAAACTTTTGGTAATAAAATTTGAAGCTTATCAAAAACCAACCTAAAAGTTGAGAAATGATGTAGATCGATTGACCCCAGAGGAAGAGGTTATCTCGCGACTGATTGTTGACAACTATTTTACCCTCAGAGCTCGGATACCTGTCCTGCGTCCCTGGTGCCAGCTTTTCCTGCTCTACGCTCTCCTTAGGAACGTAGTAGTACCTCGGAACAATAGGCCCTACAAAACATGCGCACTGCCAGTACCGTATTATCTTGGGTATAATCAGTGCTTTTTTTCAGCCGGAACGCACCGGAACGGCGTTCCGGCACCTTTTTCAGCTCTACTAAAAAAAAAATTATTTATTTTAATAATAAAAACAATAATTTAGTTATTTATATTTAATTTAAGTGTTTTTGAACTGTTTTCAGTGTTTATTGAGACCCCTCCCAATTCCCAATCCCATTTTTCTTGTGATTTTAGCCCGCCCATAATTGTTGCGTTCCGGAACCTATTGTTCCGTTCCGGAACCTTTTTTCTAGAAAAAAGCACTGGGTATAATGCACACAAGTGTATAATGCACATCTAAAGTTGCAAAATTTATCCTGATGTAAATATCTTAGTACCTATGTATAATGCACAGGTTAAGCTCTGTGTGCCCGTGTAATGCAAAAGCGAAGTTGGAAGTGCTAAAATCGATGCTATAAAATCATTTCAATGTGAGATATATGATGCTGGCCTGCAGTGGAAGTTCCGTGGAAAGCAAAACTACATCCTAAGAAATTACTTTGGAGGTAACAACAGCTGTTGAAAGGTGCATTATCATACTTACTTGCAGCCTGACATATTTATATTGTTGGAATAGAATAAGCAACATGCAGAGAAATGGGTTCCTGTCTTTTATTTTTCAAACATAACTATGCACTAAATTAAAATAGTAAAATATTTTAAAAGCTTATGTTGTAAAATAAACCTAATAAATGCAAGCTAACTAAATTAAACCAAAAAAATAAAAAGTAATTCAGCCAATTTAAACTTCTTCTGTTGCCCTCAATTCCCCATCAAATGCCCATCAGCGGTCTTCACACATGTGGTTGGTATCTAAGAACTTTTCATAGATGTATAATGCACATCCAGACTTTGAGCAGATTTTTTCGGACAAAAAAGTGCACATTATACCTGAGAATAGTATGGTAATAAGACTACCTGTAGTAGACAGAAGAAAGTCCACACAGCATAAAAAAATCATCCATGTGAAACCTACCATCATCTCCATGCTTCAGAAGTGGTTGCAGCAGATTCTGGTAATAGGTCACCTTTTCAGTATCTGCCTTGTACACATCTGTTAACAAACACATGCATAAGATGAAATCAGACATCTACAATGACAACCAAGAAATCGTTTTTAAAGGAAATACAAACTGACTAACACCCACAAGCACTTCTATTCAGCAACATCACATTACTATCAGGTTATTTTGCCGTGTCTGCAATTAAATGATGTAAGGATATTGCTCTGTTAGTTGAATGTCTTTAACTGTACCAACATCACAGGCAGAGAGAAGACAAGTGGCCTAACCACAGCCAGGCTGAACATGGAAATTAAATGGACAAATCTCTAACAAAAGGTTCCACCGGAAGACAGAATGGCCCTATTTTACCCGAGGCACCAAGCACAACATGCAACACAGCAGACGCGCTCAATGAACAGCATGATAGATTTTTAACAACAAGACAAACATTAACAGGAAAACTATCTGAAAAATAAAATTACAAGAAATTGCTAACTTACTATCAATGATAAGATAGATGTAGAAGAGAGGCCATTCGCATTCAATGCCATCAAACGTCTATAAGTAACACAACATTATACCCATGACAACAAAGAGACAATCACAGTTTATTTGGATGGTACAAACTGCTCCATTACACAGTGAAGGTGCATCCATAGGAACACAACTCCACGTTAACTTAATAGAAGTTTTCAACCTATCTAAAGACAGCTTTAGCATCATCAACTGGATGGTAAATGTCAAGCTAATGATCCAGTGCTCCAATCTTTGCCTTAAATAAAACATTTTTAATAGTAATGTCTTTTTGGTAATCATCATAAACTCTTACAATACTAATTACTAATACTGAACAAATTCGCATTCCTATCGCTCAACTTACACCTACACCATCAACAGTGTGCTCAATTATCACTTTCCAAAAGCCAGTTTGAGACCATTGTCTCATTGTTCGTGCAACTTAAGCAGATTCATGAACAACAAGTTGTTTCCTAAAATCGATACTCTGCTGTACTTGCCTTGATTTCTGCTGGTTTGTAGTATTTGCGTGTTTTGTCCTCAAGCACCGTTCCGTATCCATCGCGCAGGAACCTGCGCAGTCCGTACCGACCTTTGAGCTTCCTCAGAGCCTTTTCAATTGTACGATTGACTAGCTGCTCTTCATGGATCGCAAATGCTGGCCACGAAATAGTGGGAATGAGCGATGCATCTGTGTTCTAATAGAAGAGACCAACGTAAAATAAATTAAGAGAATATGCAGCTCTATATCAATGACCCTGGCAGCCATAAAATGTAACTGAACACCAAATACAACGACATGAAAAATATATCAAAAGCTTTCATCAAATGATTTCAGAAGGTCTGCAGATAATCTGCTAGCTTACTTAAAGGCTAGACAACAGCTTAACATTCTACATAACAAAAGCCCATTCACTGTCAATGAGAAAGATGATTGCTAGTGCTGTGGAAGTCTCAACCTTTGCCTGTAGACAAATAATTTGGTCAAGGACTTTTAACAAAAAGTCAGTTTGTTCTGCAGTTCTAACTAGTCAAAGCAAACCTGATCTTAGAGAGAATATATTATAATCATTGTGCAAAACTTCAGCCAATTGTTAAGTGACTACAATGCTAATGAACTTGGACTAGCTACTCTTAAGCTGCTACTTCTGCTGCACAATTATTATTTCAATAAATATTACAGCATGTTATAGTTTGTCTGACCTTTAATCAGACTCAATCACAATGCAAATACATTGGAATTTCATCACCAGAGACCTACAAACTATTAAGCTCAAATGAAGCAAAAATAAGCCACCATTGAATTTTCATGCAGAAAGCAGTCAACCAAATTAAGTTGCAGTGAAGTAACTAACTAGTTCTAATAACAATAACCGAAAAGTATTTTTTTCTACAATTAAGATATTACATAAAAATGGTATTACTTAAAAGTTTAGTGATTTCAAATTCAAATGTAAAAAGTGTGAATGAATATAAATTCAGCAGATTCAAATCTGGAAAATTAAAAATTTGAATTACAAATATTTTGCATATGTGGTTTAAAAACATGAAAGTCATGAGTTTTAAAAGTGACAACAAGATTTATTTGGGTGAGTTGGTTAGAATTGCTACCAGTGTCAAACAAAATATTTCAAAAAGTAAACAAAACAAAGAAATATACAGATGACAACAAAAAGATATACCTTAAAACCGAGAAAACTATTGAAAGTTGAAACAAAATATAAAACAAAAACTTGTCACCCGTGGTGGCAAACTGTACCTAGAGAAACAGGCCCTTCTATATGTTGATTTTTCTCTACAAGACATTTAAGGAGAATTTTTACCATTCTGGATGGATTCAGTAATGTTCTACGCTCTGGTCTTTTGTTAGTTTGCTTAAAATGTGCTATATTAAGTGTCCTCATAAATACAAACATTCACCCAATTCCGTTGTCTCACGTATGAAAGGACATCACTTTTTACAGGTGGTCCACAGAGGCAAGTAAAAACTTAATATTCCTACAGTGACATTCCCTATACATAACACAACAATGTTTGGTAAATAGAATTCTATATCCTGCTTTCTAATACTTTATTTATTCAATGCTTTTGGTGAAGTGATTATTTGTATCAGAGGAGTGAAAACAGTTTAATCTTGAAGGTCATATTTGTTCATTTCTATCAAACATGTTATAGGGTTATAGGTCGTCTGCAGTGAGCTTTACTTTGATAAGTTGTGCCATAGGTGAAAAAATTTGATAATCACTAGTCTACTGGTTTCAACAGAAACAGATTCACTTTTTCAAAGAAGCCATTTTTTGCCACAGTAGGTCACAGTCACAAAAGAGAAAGAAATTAATATAAGAGAAGTTCTTAAAGATTAAAAGTAGCAAATAAATGTCAAGCTAGACTGCAAAAATTGAGCGTTAATTATGATAAATATAACGAGATATTCACACAGCTTCTCTGCCAGTGGCTTACCAAAGCAAAATACAATTCAAGAAGTACTACCAAGCTGGATTAATCATTCAGAATGATGACTCAATATTTAAAGACTATTATGTTAGAGCCATGCAAGTACAACATGTAAGCAACAACGTTCATATGTTGTAGGTTCCCAGTAAAGCCGAGTCAGGTCACAAAACCGATGAGAGCAGCTGCAAAGAAATTTGAGTGCAGGCACATAACATAATCCGATTTAATCACGTCATTCATTGATTCACATTCGATCCATCAAAAGCTGGTAATTGTCAGCATATCAGCTCATAACAGCAGCACATCCAAACAGGCAAATGAAGAGGAATCACTGTTGCAAATCAAATGACCAAAGACATAAAATCATACACTGCAGCTGACAGAGATAGCAAGGCTTTGCTGGCAAATGACATGCATAAAGAGCATTTCCATTATGGCATTTGACAACGTTGGAATAGTTTTCCTGAACATTCACAAATGCATGGGCACTTGAATTGAGCAGTTTTATATCATGATGTAAGAAACAACAAATTCCTGTTACTTGACAATCAGCTACCATCTGTTTTAAATGCTGCAGCTCAGCTACCTAGGCATCTATCTATGTGGGATAAAACTGCACTGGTTACCTGTGCCTGTACCAAAAAAGCATCCAGTGTAAGATCTTATTGCTTAAGCATAAATGTCTTTCAGGCTGTGCTCCATCTTATTCAACAAGATAAGCATTCTACTTTTTCATCACTAGCTGCAGATTTCTACTCTCTGCTACACAAGATCACCTATTTGTCCTGCTGGCCCATACCTTAAATATAGCATAAAAGCTTTGCTGTGATCAGCCCGAAAATACTTGAATAAGATGTCTACCAACATGAAACATGAACTCCTTGCCCTTTCTTTGACTCTTATCCCTACCTGAATACCTTTCTGTCCCAGAGTGGTTTTGTTCTGTTAAGTCAGGGTAGCTTCTGATAAGTTTCTCTCAAAGTGGCACTATATATCTTTTTGATCACATTTACAACACTCAGAAAAGAGCACAAAGTAAGTCTCCTTTAGTTTTGCAGTTGTTTCTCAAATCAAGGAAAGCAATGAATTTGTTAGAACATGACAACAGGAACAAACACAACACTGGCCGAACCAATCAATCCAATCCGAGTAACCGAACTCGTTTCGGCTACCTTTGAATTGGACTCGCGAGGGAGTATCGTATCGAAAATCGTTCTATTTCTGTTGTGAGCATCAATATCAACGTAGATGACAGACCACGAGGCACCCTGAGCACCAAACAAGTTCTCACCGTTGATTGACTCGAGGGCAGCCTTAGCAAGACCAATTGAACTGCAACACATGAAAAAAAGGAACTAATAACAATGCTAAAGCATGAAATAGTGCAACACACAGACGACACAATAACTCCAGATGCTCGTCTGGCTGGTCCATGCCCCCAATCATGACGAAATATCTGCTGAACACAGAAAAGACAGGTTAAGTTTTTCTTATACAGTTAGCAAAACTGGGAAAATTAAAGTTGCATGCAAGAATGTAAGAAAAAAACAACTAAAAAATGCTCCATAAAATTGTTCAACACACTAATTATAAACAGTTAAAAGCTAACATATGCATTGAACATTTTGAGGAACATACCTAACAGCAAATGGACTGGCTCAAATTAACTTCTTCTAAGCAATGGTCTTGTTTCATAAGCACAAAACTATAAAAATGAGTTTCCATTAAGTTATGTTATTGTTTCAAATTTCAAGAAAATATTGCTTAAAGCCACAAAATCTACAATTATTTCTTTATTGATGATTATTAATCTATATGTTTAAAAGACAAAAACAGTTCAAAATTATACCTGCAAATGGCTGTTAACAAATACCCATTTGCTCAATTGAATAATTTTGGTTAAGCTAATTATAATTTAGAAAACTGCATTTTCACTGGATTACAAATGAAATGCTATAGCAATTTATGTGAAATGCATGCAATCCATATAAAGTCAACTAATATATTTAGTGAAAGAATTCTTCCGTCTACACAAGGCTAAGCTTGTAAATGGTACGCAGGATCTATACTAAAATAAAATTTTAAGCACTCAGATCATATTTAAGACTCTCATAATTAATGAAAAGAACTTTTTGTTGCAAAGCAAAACTGATGCACCAATGTTGTCACAACAAAACAAAAGTCAAAGGCAAGCAAATCAAAATCTACCCAAACAACAGACCATGTCATTCATCAACACACTATACAAGGAAAACATCAAAACTGATTTATTTCAAATCCAATACCTTAAAATAATACATAGATATAACTGGGGTGGGGAGATGGCTGATTGGTAACACGCTGGAACGAAGATCAGAAGGACGCGGGTTCGATACCCACTAGCCCCATAAGGTTGGCTCAGCCTTGCATTCGCTAGAGGGCGACTGTAGAATTGAGTGGCAGGACAGATGTGAGCTGTTCATGGCTGCAGTATATAAAGCTAAATTTGACTACTGTAAAACTGTATCTGTCACTACTAAATATCATGTAAGGCACAGCTGAGCACCGGTTGAGTGGGTCCATAGCAAGTAAGGTGCGATAATAATAATATATTTTCATACTGTAACATTTGTTAACAACAAAATTTTTCCTTGAACAAGTATATATTTATGTATTTACGCAAGTACGCATTTTTAAATATATCATGAAATTGTTAGCACAATTTATGCACTGAATTGTAATTGATTTGATTTGTAAATGATTGTCATGGATAGCAATAAAGATATTGATTGATTGAAATAATGCTGCTTATTGTATCTTTACAGAAAAACAGGCCATAATAGTACTTTATTTATAAAGTCAAATCAGGCCACAGTTGAGAAAGTTCTGCGAGTTGAGTTTGGCTTAATGACAATTAGTTTGAAAGACTGACAATGACTGACAACACAGACTTGCAACATAGACATCAAAAGCTGACAATACAAAGCTTGACACATCTGTGTAAAGGCATATATTTATATAAAGCAAAGAGAAGCGTGTTACAGAATGTATACCAATTTAACAACCACTATCAAAGATGGTTTACAGTTGCAGAACTGGTAATTGATTCTGTTCTCCAGGTGGAGACATCTAGATTTGATTGGGGGAGGTATCTAGTGGTATATGGAAGACAGTGGAAATGCTCATACTGGCACTGATAGCAATGGCAAACTATGCGACATGCCATAATACCAAAATTTTGCAGAATCATTTCCGATACAGTACCAAAATTGGTGCAAATGCAAACACGCATCAATGCTACTATCACTGTTAGCACCATGATAAGTGCATGCATCAGTGCCACTAACAGAAAAAGTACTAATGCTGGTGTGGGTACTAGTATCATTTCCAGTATCAGTACCAGTACTACCGGTACTAACAGGACTAACTATACAACACCAAAAAGCAACACACCTGCCACCAGCTAAAAGCCAGCACCACACTGGTGAAAACACCTGTCTAAAGAAGGCACCATGACAAGCACCAGTGTCAGAACCCATCAAACTACCACCTGATCTCTAACCAAGCAGTTACCTTGGAAGCCGACTCTCTTGGCAGCAGAGAGTCAAACGTCGTGCGATTTCGAAAGTGTGCATCTATGTCGATGTAAACGACGGACCAGTTTGCTCCGTGGTCGCCAAACAAGTTGAGGCCATTAATGGCCTCAAGTGCAGCTTTGGCCATACCTATAGAACTGAATGCAGAGCCAAGACCGTGGACTATAAAAACAGGAGTTCCAGCTCTATTAATGTTGTAATACAATCTGTTCTGGCCAAAGACAGTACAAACAGGAACTCCAGCTTCTCCAATGATGCAATACAATCTGTAGTGCAAGTGGGGGCTAAGTCACAATTCACCTGCACAAAACTTGGTTCACATAGCTTGCAATTCAAAGTGACACAACTTTGTGTGGTTCTTCATGTTTTTTCTTCATTCTCTCGATGGACAAGATACTATGAAATCACGAGAAGACATATCGTGAACCTTAAGAGAACAGCCCAATATTATTTACATGCAAACTCAACTGCGCCTTAAAGCAACTAAGGACGTTGCTTTAAATACTTGAAACTCAAAAGACTTATTAAAGCAACTAAGGATGTTACTTTAAATACTTAAAACTCAAAAGATTTAAAGCAACTAAGGATGTAGCTTTAAATCATATACAACATATAAGTCATCTCTTACTAGGATGCAACAGCAAAAATCATTCATATCAAACAAATCAAAACTGAATAAAGGACAGAAACCACTGCTTATTCAACTACACCAGGGCACAGTAGCCACAGAACATCTTACAGTAATTCATTAATGGAGAATGTTAATTAATTGTTTAGTCTGTCACAGAAAAATAATGAATGCACTTTAGTAATAACAGGTATGGATAAATAAGAGCTATGGATAGACATGATGTTGCAACACAATCCATATGTAGCGAACAGCTAATTAAATAACACAGTGAGCTCACACTGTTATCCAAAAAAAATCATTAGCAAACAGTCACTGTAACAGTAATGTAACAGTAATTAAAATATATATTAATCAATATTGTGTGATTAGTGAACAGCTACAGTTCTATAGTTTTTACGATAATTCTATAGCTACATCTTTTTCAGTAATATAATATTATGTATTAAATATATTATTGTTCATCATATATGTTCATAAAGATATATTGATTATTTTTATAACATGAAATAAAAGTGCAAGTCAAGAACAGAAAGACAAAGTAGTTGTTTTGTTGAGCTACAGTTAACTTCCATCGGAACTGTTTCCATGCTATGCTATTACTTTTATCATCAATCATTTTCATTGCAATCATATATCATCAATGGATGACAGCGTTATCATCATCGTAAAGCACTGATATTTTTATGGTGCCAACCGAGGGTAAAATGAAATCACTGCAGGAATTTGCCTACACAAATGTTACTGACTGCATGAAAGGCTTACACATCTTTTATGGTTCTACGAGTGTCAATCTACCTGGCATGGAGCTCACTTGAGCCGTTGTTGTACTTGCTGCCACGCTCCCACATTCCAAAGTCTGGCGTACGGTAGGCACGCTCAACATAGAACACAAGGTTCTGTACAAAGTTCACCTCGTCAGTGGTGAAGATGATCTGGAAAAAGGCAAAATGTTTCACCCCTTGTCCATCAATCTCTAACAAAAGAGTTTGGCTCATCAATTCAAATCCGATACCAATTACACCAGCTACCACTGAATTTACAACATCAATTAGGCAGTAGTGCAATATCACAAAAGAAGAATCACCAAAGAACTGAAAGGAACAAGATGCAAGTCGAGGTCCTAACAGTTTAACAACAAGCATGTACTAAAAAGTGACTGGTAAACCAATGCAGATCATTGGTAAAGTATTAAAATTGAAAGGCAAGAATTCAAAAGCAGTGGTGGTAAAAAGTGATGGTAAAATGCTAACAGTAAAAAGTTGAGAAGATCATGACTCAGATGTGTTCAAGTGATAAAGTTACTCATTTAAAATGGTTTTTGGTCACAATTCATATTTACCAGTACATATTAACTCTTTAGTAGCTACATTGTTGTTGAAGAGTTCGACCATTACCGGTATTAGTTCATGTGAATGCTTATGACATCATATGAAAACTCTTTAGAACTATACAGTTATGCATGTATCAATGTATCATATATCATTTTGCTTGTCTTTTATATAACAACATCCTGTAACGAAAAGTTGATCAGTTCGTGATCTCAGTTGATAAATATATGAAACATTTCAAAAATAAATTCCATAAACATTTCAAGACAAGAATAAAATGTAAAAGATGGCTAAACCAAGCCACTCATATGGCAAACTTGTAGCAAGAGGTGAAGAGCTAAACAATTAATGAATTTAGTCCAAAACGAGCTGTTTTTTCTAATCTACGATGACATAGGCCTTCATAAAAGTTCATCATCATTGCTGTCTTCCATCCAATCCAAAAACCTCTGCCTTGTCAAACATCTTTGTTTCGAGAACCTTTACAACATTGGTTGACTGATATAATTTACTTTTTGACTTGGCTGAGGAATACAAAAACAACTGCCTACAGAATGACCAATGACCAAGGACATGATTATTCAAATTATGTAAATGTCCAAGCACATCGCATAAGTTGCATTACTAACTTTACCAAACCATTCGCAAACCTATCTAAAGGATTTTTGGCATGCGTGTAAAATGTTTCTTCTAACTAAAAGATGTAAATAGAACTATAAATATGGGGCGTGGTGGCTCAGTGGTAAGTTCGGTGCCTTGTGACCGGAGGGTTGCAGGTTCGAATCCCACTCTAGCCGTTGCGTACAGACCTTGGGCAAGTCCTTCACTCGCAATTGCTCGTGGCGCTTCGGCGTGAAAATTCCGGCACAGTATCAAATGCTGTAGTCGGGAGCGCCTCTGAGTAGTAGTTGACTTCGAGAGGCGCTATAGAAATATCCGGAATAAATAAAATAAAAATAAATAAATAAATATAGCTAAAAATTATTTGCCACAAAGGTATGTTTTAATCATGCGGTTGAATTAGATAGATAGAGTTAAATTACATTAATCAGAAGTTAGTTCTGTATCAAACCCTCGAATGTTAACTAACCTGCAGACCAGATTGTATCATCTGAACAAGAAAGATGAGATACAGAGCAACGCAGTCAATCTACAAAGATCAGACAAGACAATATTATCATCACTTACTCATGTACTTTCTTCTGTTTGTCTAGAAAAGACAATAATCATGACTACACTTTCCCCTAGCTGTCTCGACAAGTCAATAATCATACGCATTCGCTTTCTTAGCTTTTGTGCTGACAGTTGAAAGTGTAAAGCAGTCTACAAGTAGCTTTCTACTGACAAAGCTATATGAACAATTACAACTGATTAGCATTCTTGTCATGCTAATGATCTAACCAGGGTACCGAATGCTACAACGAACCCAACCACAAGCCACCAAAGGCAGTCATGTAGCCAATCCAGAATTTGTTCTGATGAATAAAGTATTAATTACAATAATAATAAACTAGTTGTAGGTGTGCGTGCATGTGTTCATAGTAAGATATTGTATAGGTACTTTATTGAACCTTATATGTTGTATATGTAAATTATTGATCTAAAATAATCAGTGCCACATAAATGAAGAAACAGCAATCCATATAGACAGCTGGAAGTTCGAGTATATGTAATTATTGCTGAGTGGGTGTGGAGTGGAATGAGTACATTAGCATTACTACAATGGCAGCATGTTGGGATATGACGAGCACACCTGAAGATGTTCATATTCATCGTCCTTGAGTATGGATTCTCCAGTGACCATGTGGAACACAGAGTGGAGAGCATTCTTTGGTGTCTGGCTGTGCTTGAACTTCTCCACTTTGTCCGCCTGATGGAGCCAACACTCTAGAACTCCACGCATGCACTTGACAGCAGACTGGGACAACTCGTGCGTTCTGCCGCGGTCATCGTCTATGCGCCTGTTGACAACATTCAGCATTAGTTATATAACTTCCAGTTTCTACCAATACAGTTGAATCTTTATTGGGACGCTAACTCGTGGTTTGTTTAGGGTGAATCTAAGTTGAGGTCTCAAAATTGTAGTAAAATTCACTGAAAGGTACCGGGTATAGAAAAACAAGGTCAAATGATCGGAGTTACAAAAATACAAGCAGTATTTTGTTTAGCACTTACTGGTCCTTGTATAACTACAAGTAGAATTTTAATAACAGCTGACTTTTACAAAGTAAATAAATTCATATCTGGATATAGATAAAGATCAATCAGTACATAACAAGCAATGCTAGTGGAAAGTAAAGTGAAAAGTACTGGTGAAAGCATTGAAAGGTATATCGTGTATGAGCTGCTTACTTGTAAGCCTGCGCTAAAGCCCAGACAGCAGCTGCACAGTAGATGCTTTCTCTGACATGTGCACTAATGATCTCCGGTTCAGTAAGATCACGAGGAAAAAGCCCAGTGGTTGGGCTCTGAAATTTCAAGATCTGTTGCTTAACTGAAACAGACATCATTCCATTATTTAAATAACAATACGGTGAATGCTGTTTAAGTAAATATGAGGCTTTTGTCTTTAATATGTTGGTTTGCTTTGTTTTTCTGGATGCTGAACAAATAACAAGTTAACGATAATGATTACTGCTTATTAATCCAAGGCTTTTTGTTTTTGAAACCTACAAAGATTAGATCAGCCTCTTTGACATAATTTTCGATAAGCTGCATAATTGATAGTGACAATTTTAAATAAAGCTGCATTCTGTAAGGTTCAAGCTGTTTTATCACTCAACATTAATTTGGCGACACGATAAATTCAGCACAACCTCCATCTTTTGCAAATGCATACTTAATCGGCCTTGAAACCTCTAAATTGTAATACTGGAATGGGGAACGCAATTCTTCTGCAATTCTTAGTTCTCTGTCTTCATGATCAATGACAAAATCTACCCAACCTCTAGTCATTTATCCAATGAATTCACTAAATTCGCTGCAAAGCAACCACTTTCGATGCCTAATGCATCACGATAGCAGGGCTACAGCAGTCTTAAGATTTGATTAAATTTATTTTCAATGCTTAACAGGCTTCTCAATTTTCTTGCATTTGCCAGATTGATACCATTCATCCATTCAGATCCATTTAATTCCATTCTTGTTTTATGCTTCACTCGTCTCTCAAATCCCCTTTATTCTATGCTACATCAACTCCTTAGAGCAAATTACAGTCCCATACATGTAGCATTCTATAACTATAATAACATAATAACTGTCAACAACTCCGGAGCGTGTTCAGTTTTCCCTCGACCTCCAACGCACTCAAGCAAGCTCTTTTCACCATCCTGTAAATAGGCCCACACTCACATAAACATGCTGACCTTAGCTTCACAAGTAATCGTCTTGCCCTGCCTTCCAAACGCACCTGAAAACACGTACGAGCATGGCTAAATCTCAAAGCGAGATGTCTTTGGAATCGCAATCAGAAATTGCAGAACTATACAATGAAATGCACCAAGGCCTTGATAACCCAATTACAAATGTCAAGGTCACTACAGGCCGAGACATCGAACAACCAAATAACCATGAAAGACCAGACTTAGAGTATACGTCGTACAGAAACATTCCTCCTACCCTGTTTGTAATACTTGTTCAGTTTTCCAACGGTTTCCTCGTAGTTTGCCTGAAAATTCTTCGCCCGATCGTCCATATATAAAGAACTGCGGCGTTCTCTGCGCCGAGTTGCATCTTCACTCGTCGAAAAAGATTCGTCAAGCGTACTCGGAAAGTCTGTAGACCGATTAACTTTTGACGGATTCATCTTAAGAAAATATGGCTTGAAAACTGATTTAAAAACTTAATGGTTTGGCAAACTTTGAATAAAATCGGAGCCAAAACATCATTGATCTACATCAGTTGACATCGCAGCCATGAGCGAATTATGTATGCGCGGTGCGTTCATGTAGCGCTACTCAAGAAACGCAACCTTTCAAAAGAAATTACTGTGTATTAATAAATTATATAAATTAAATAGCACATTAAGTAAATACGTGATATAAGTGCTTGCTTGTTCTACATGGAATCAAGAATAATTATGACTAATATTGTACATAATGTCTTTTAAAACTGTTATTGATATCTACGCGAGAACATTATTGGTTTTTGCGTGTTCCTAAGCGGATCCAATAAGCGTAACCTACGCCTAATTAATCGTAGGCCTAATCATAAAACTCCAAATCTTATTCACGAGCGCTGCGTCTCGTCAATGGGCTTGTCTAGCTATACCAAGTGAAGAACCAAGTTTCGTTGCCAGACGACCACAGAGGCAGACAGGCCTAAGCTGCTTGATTAGCTTGCGGCGTTATGCTGATAATAATATTATCAAAGATCTTAGAGTCTTGCAACTCTCCCAGTCACCATCGCCAGTGCAGAGTGCTCCTTCTCCAAACTGAAAATCATTATGACGCATCTTAGATCCACTAGGCCTAGGCCTATCTAACAGGACAGGCTTGGTGGTCTTGCTCTTCTTGCGATTGAAAACGAATGTGCAAAACAATTGAATATTGATGACTTGATCGACAATTTTGGCAAACAGTACAACTACAATAACCAAATTCATGAAGCAATTCTCTGCAGAACTACATAAGTAAGTAAGTATGTCCTTTATTGAACCAACTGCTAACCGCACTTTGGATCACCCTAATAATATGTTTTACGAGCAGGGCTGTAGTCGAGGGTATACGCGGGTATACAGCGTATACTCACCTCTAGAGACCGTATACTCACCTTACAAAAATTTATGTTTATTTATATTAAAATACTGTAGCGTATACTCACAAAAATACTGTAGCGTATACTTACCTCTAATTTGTTTCGGAAAACTAACCGGCAGCGTATACTCACCTCCAATTTTACCACTACAGCCCTGTTTACGAGCTAGATTATCAGCAGGTGGGATGATTCGGTTATGTGTGCGGGTCGCAGTGTCCAGTCACTTTAATTCAGTGTGATTCTCGTTAACGTTAACGATTACGAAAATGTTCGTTAACGAACAAAAAATGATTTCGTTAACGATAACTATAACTATAACTAAAAAATATCATTAACTATAACTATAACTATAACGAAAATAACACTAACGAAAATTCATTGCTATTTTCGTTAATACGATAAAAAAAAGTGCAAAATCAACTAACGTGAGAACGTGAAAATACAGCCGTTAACGAAAGCAAAATGATTCCTATGTTCGCCTTGGATGTCGGTGAATATGGAGCGCTGTGTATTCGTGAAGCTGAATGCACCCATTCGTCAAAGCTCTACAGTGGCGGCGCGTGGATTTTTCAAAGGTGGTGCGAAGCATCAGTGTGCCGCCCCCTGCCCCGCAAGGCGATAGGCCTGTCTAGTAGTCTAGCGAAATTTTATCTGTGTTGTGTATGATAGTAGTTAGTAGTAGCCTTAGCCTAGTATAAAGCTCAATAGCAGATGAAGCAGACGCGCTGCTAGTGTCACTGTGCACTAGGCACAAATCAAATCAGGGGGGGGGGGTTTCCAGCGAGTAGTCAAAAAGGGTTGTAATGATGATGGAGGAACTGAGAAGCTGCGGAATTCAGAGGTTGGGAGAAATCAATCCATAGGCGTGGTGCTGTGTTGAATATGGCTCGGTTGGAGAACTTGAGATGAGTAGTGACTGGCAATAACCACATTATCAATACAAGCAAAACGCAATCATTACCGGGGTATTTCTAGAAACCAGACGCGTAGCTAGGGGTGCAGACCACTGCAGGGTAGGGCCTACATTTGTCCTCGGGCGCCAAGGGAAGGGACGCCAAAATGAGGGTTAAGATAAATAATTTTACTCTTAATTTTCATGCAGTTTTAACTAATTTTTCCCAAAAACATTTATATGATTTAGCCTAATTTTGGAGCCCAAAATATATCCAGTTATATCCATATTACTTACAAACCAGTAATCATGTATGATTTTGGCGCCCCATTCAGGAATAAGGTACAACATGCATGTACAATCTGTATTTTTCATATTTTATTAAATTAAAATTAAAATTGTCATTCTATCATTTGGAAAATGTGAAATAGTAAATCTGGGTGGGGGCGCCAAATTCATTGTTCGTCCCCGGACTCAAAATATCCTAGCTACGCCGCTGCTAGAAACTAGGCTTAAAATGATCTAAATCAATTTAGAACTAAGAAATACATTGAAACTCGCATGAACAGTGAAGATTTACAGTTCACTGAATTATGATATTAAAGTTTCATTGAAATTTCTAGCAACGAATTACGTAATAACTCCACATGAAACACTACGATGACCACAGGAAGCAGCGAAAAAATATTCCAGGTTGTCAAAGTGCCGCCCCCCGCAAGTGGCCGCCCGGTGCGACCGCACCCCCTTGCACCCCCCACGCGCCGCCACTGAAGCTCTAAGCAAATTATTGTGTAACGCGTCTTCATAATTCAGTGTGATTTTCATTAACGATAACGGTAACGAAAATGTTTTCGTTAACGTAAGCACTAAGCAAAATGATTTCGTTAACGATAACTATAACTGTAACTAAAAAATAATATTAACTATAACTGTAACTATAACTAAAATGAAAGACCATTAACTATAACTGTAACTGTAACTAAAATAAAATCTGTAAGGAGAATCACACTGCTTTAATTGGAGGTAACAGATCATGCAGAACACGAGCTGGGTCAGCGATGACGCCGGCCAACAGTTGGGAGTCAATGCCCTGACATACTACAGTCTACATCACATTAGGCCTACTGTGTATAAAGGCCTAGGCAGTAGCATTAACGATAACGTTTAATACTCTTTTTTCATACCTAACTGCAGTTTTAAATAGCTATCTTATTATTTTAACGTAATGGGTTCCTTAGTCAACTCGGCTGTAATGAGTACCCTGACCATACACTGTCGGTGGCAAGATGAGACGGCGAGAACAAGGACAGGCCTTCCGCCTTCATATGCCGAGGCTAAGAAACATGAAGTCGGTAACACTTCATACTCAGAGTTAGAAAGGAACTGCTAATATGGGGTCCTGAGGGACAAGGGAGCATTAGCCCCCAGGATTTTGCACATGTTTTACAAAAATAAATCTTTTGATCATTATGATTATTACAACGGTCCCAACACGATTTTCGATTCGAAAGAACACTTAATTATTTAGGCAAGTCTTTGACCATTATTTATTTTTAAAGTTGTCACATGTTCTGTGTTCATGAATAGCATACAAAAACTTCATTTTGCTACCCCTAAAAAAATGTTTCCCCCCAAAAAAATTTCGCCCCACCCCAACAAAAAATGTTTGCGAACGTCCGTGACTGCTAAAAAGGGCAGCTTAAAATGTCCAAGGGCCCTGACTAGGTTGTTACGCCACTGACTATCTAGTATAAATTATGGAAGATTTATCTCTAAATTGTTTGCTGTTTCTGTACACTAACCTAATAAAAGTTTCTATGATACTGTCACAAAGTATCTGCCACCATCAGTTACAAGAGAACAGGCGTCTACGAGGTTATGACCAACAAGACAAGACCTAGGCCCCGGCGCCGCCACCATTCGCCACCGCTAAGCCCTCAAGTCGAAACCAGTCGCTAAGCTATCGACTGCTAGCGACTTTGTTCACTTAATATTTTGCTTGTTGTTTTAATCGCGGTTTCCAAGTAAACAATGACAGAACAGTGCTTCTACTAGTTAACGGCTTATAACATATAATCATTTGTACGTCTATGTTATTGTCTATCAATGAAAATATATCTATGTATAAACTGAAATTTTCCAGTAACTGAAATGAAAATGGAAATAAGTTCCGAACTTCAGAACTGAAACTGTAATAAAAACTGAAAATATTTCAGAACTGAAACTTGAACCGAAATAGAAATTACGAACCCAAAACTGAATTAAAACTGCACTGTAATTATTTTTCAAAACTGAAATATTACGGGCTTGGACCTAGTGGTATGCTTTATTCCTTTTATAAACACTCAGTCATCGGTCTGCCCCTGCCAACATGGCCTTGTGCAGCAGAGCCCATGTAGGACCCATATTCCCATACTGAACCCATATAATTATATAGAGTTCATATGGGTCCCACCTAGTGCCCACAGAAACGATGGCACCCTCAGTACAGTATGCGGTAAAATGCATTATATTGTTAGGTAATCAGGTAAATGTAAATGTAAATCTCCGAAATTTCTCAGCGCCACACAAAAGCCACATTAAGTCGCTAAGTCAGTCGATAAGAGACTTAGTCAGTCTATATGCATGCGACTTAGTCGACTGAGTTGCTAACTCATCAAGTCAGTCGGTAACTCCTTAGCAACTGACTCTGGGTACTAACAAGACCAAGACTACCATGCTCTAAACTCTACAACCTGCCACAAATAAGCCGATTTTTGGCGATCATTAAGTTTTATACTCAGTTTTAACTTTATCTAATACCATTATAATTTCATTTATTATCGTTTGACTGTAGTTTTAAACCAGTTTAACATTAAATTTAACACTAACTTTCTATTTTACAATTTTAAAGTTTTGCTGCCCTCTGGATCCATGGCCTCGTTAGTCATTTGTAGCTAGAGTAAATCCACCATTGTTCTAAATCAACCTTAGCCAAGGCTGTCCGCTGGGACACATCTGGGCAAAATTAATTATTATTATGGCTTTACTAAACTATGACATCACTGAACAGAAATAATAACAGTAAAAATACTACTACTGATTATAATTATTATTATTATGGTCTTGTTGGGCCATGACAATGAGTTAACACAATCAGTTACTTAGTAATTATCAAAGGCACAGTTCTAAGTACATGTATGTATGATTTTCAGCTGAAACAGTAACAACCCCCAGACAACTGTGTTATTTTAAAAGTTGACTAGCTCAGCAACAAACCGACAATTACGCAAAGGAACTTACAGATCAGACATAGCCATTACATGTCAGAGCGCTGTCACTTGGCGACTACGCTGCACATCAGCCTTATAAAAATTAACGAGGAGTAAATCTCATGTGAAAATGCTTTAAATAAGTTTTAAGCCAACAGTTGGCTTGCAACATTCACATATCTCACAACTTTCCCAACATGTCTGTCTTCCAATTTATGCAGAAGCTTGACCAGTTAAATGTAGGAGCAGGAATTTGGATGACAGAGATACAAAAGTCTCTCTCAAGAAAATACTAGTACCTCGAATCACACCGGTCAATCCTACCAAAATCTGGGATGGTTTAAAACTTCATTGAAATCAGCAAAACTGGTCACACTGAAAAAGCATATCAGGTTTTGCAACTAACAATAAATATCATTCGGAAACTAAAGGTGCTGTGCATCATTCTGTTGCATCGTGATAACCATTTTGCCAATGATCAGTAATACTTCAGAAACAAATGTGGAACTAAAAACACTAAAGACAACTAGTTGCTCTGCAGTGATATCCATTTGCTAATGTCCTTTTGCACAAAGTATAAATCAACAGCACTACAAACCAAAACTTTGTAAAATGTCCACATCTTCATAAATAACTGTGGTTGAATTCTACAAAACCTCAAATGTACATATCGTCAAAATGCCTATTATATACAAAATAATCACGTCCACTTTGCAAATACGGTCAACAATTGGAAATTAATTGCCAGAAGTTATTTTATCGAAAATACTAGATCAGCAGTGTAATAGTTTTCCTCAACGTAATCGCGAGCAGCTAAAACAGCAGAATTCACTGACTGGCAGCCACACCGACTTTTTCAAGAAAACGATGATTGACACAGCTACATGCTGTAGTGGTCCTAGTGTCAGGGATCTTTGATTTACAGACAGGTTTCGTAGAATTCGTGGTCAGTTCATGCAAACGCGTTTTGTTATGAGGTTGATATTGTTCGTGGATGACCGTTTAACAGGAAGCACAAAAATCCTTGTACTAGGCCGTGCAGCCGCAGCGCTGGTGCCATTTGTTGTTTCAGCGACAGTCTTTGCAGAAATAAAAGGCACTGAATCTGACTCAGGCTCTGACGTTGAATGCGGCAGAGATGATGATGGGAGAGATGTTGCTGACGATGGGATTGTCGTTAATGACTCAGACGCATCTGATGTGAGCAACACGGGCTCTGACTTTATCACAGTCAAAAGCGTCTCCTCTGTCTCTGCAGGCAGATGACTCAAGTCAAATGACATCACAGGTTCATCTAAAGGTGGCACTTTGATTGCACCCTGTTGTAATGACAAACAGAAACAGAAAATAATTAAGGAAGACAGAAAGTTGTTTACAGGAAAATAATTCCACATCCCATATGCTTGGATAAGCTTGCCCGACATACTTGTTTTTACACAAGCCGGACAGTCACAGTAATTTGGATTTGCATGGATACCTTTCAGCGAACATCCATATCTGATAGGGGCCATCCATATATTACGTACACAAAAATCCGGGAAAATTGGACCCCCTCCCCCCCTGTTCGCAAGCGTACTTTCTTCAACCACCCCCCCTGCGTACGTACGCTTGACGCACCCCTCCGAAGACCAGCTGCAGAAAGTGTCTCGGCAGCGACTGTTTGCACTTTAGGCCAGATTATTGAAGGATGAGTGAGGGCCAATATAGACAAATTATAGGTGTCTCATTCACAGCTCAGAATAACTGCACATGGCTTTTATATAATGTAATAAAATGCCATCGGACGACTATAGGACAATACAGAGTTATAAATAGGCTGATGTGGACGTCATAATTAGAAATTTATTTTGTGTACGTACACATTTTGTCCCCCCCCTACCCCTCGTTCGCACCCGTACGCAAAATCTCCAAAATCCGACCCCTCCCCCCTAATTGCGTACGTAATATGTGGATGGCCCCATATCATTCAAATATCACAAACGGCCACCTCATTAGCTGGTCTTCAACTGTCAGAGGCTTTTTCTAGAGACATACGATGTTTAAATTGTGGAATGAAAATAAAGCTAAGTTTTAAAGCCAGCAATTTCTGTTCATCCCTGTGCCGATTCCCTTGTGCTAGATCCATATGATTATTTATTTATTTATTTATTTTATTCCGGATAATTCTATAGTGCCTCTCGAAGTCAACTACTACTCAGAGGCGCTCCCGACTACAGCATTTGATACTGTGCCGGAATATTCACGCCGAAGCGCCACGAGCAACTGCGAGTGAAGGATTTGCCCAAGGTCCATACGCAGCGGCTAGAGTGGGATTCGAACCTGCTACCCTCCGGTCACAAGGCGCCGAACTTACCACTGAGCCACCACAATAATCCTAACTACACAACGCTTTCGTGAGGTACTTAAAATGCACTATATTTAGTGTCCTGGTACATAAATACATACACATCATATATAATTTTTATATATATACATATATACACTGATAAATTTCATTGTTCAATTATACCCTCATGGCTGAGTGTTCAGCACCCAGCTGTTGAAACCCTTATGTCCAGAAATTACACAAGTGAAGATGTATATGTCAGTAAAGTAATATTTAGTTTAATTGATGAAAAGTTCTGTTCATGATTGCTGACCTTTTTACTGTCCCAGACTGCCATCGGATGCTTATTGGTTGCAGCTGCTGTCTTGTGTGCTGCAAGGTATCTCATGTAATCATCAAATAGCATGCGAATAAGGTGAAACGAACCGAAACTGGGAGCACTACGCAGAGTCAAGTCATGAACAACAGCGGCACTACAACAACCAAAACATCCGATTAAAACCTCATCACCATGTTTATTAACTGTTGATCGTTTCACCACATTGACATTAGTTAAATTACCCAATGAATCAATCTGATATCAATTAATTTATTGAACACTGACTCAGTTCATCCACAAATCAATCAAAGACAATGTATGTATGTAAGCCTGTACATTATATGTACATATTTATTTAATTTATGCATATCCAACTATTTACAAAGCACATATTAAGGACCTATCAACCATGGCTGACTTCGGACAGAAGTACATAAACACACAATGAATGCCATTTAAACGAGAAGCCAAAACAGTTAATTGATATAACAGACTAGCTCACCAGTAGTAAGACCACTTGAGAAGGAAATTGCGTGCCGCATCTGCGAAATCTGGCAAACCCTCACACGGACGCAGAAACTTACTGATGACTTCCTCCAGCCACTCGGCCCACTGCTCCAAGGAAATCTGTTCACTGAGGTTCTTTTTGACGCTCAGCTCAATCTCCTGAATGACGGTGTCACTACAGCAACAAACCCACTTCACATGACCCTAAAAAGCAACAATGGACATGGATATCAGTTACGGTTAACAGTTAAGCTGCTACAGCCAAGAAAAATGGCTGACTACTGATATGAAATATGGTTGAAGTGAAACATTACTTCAACATAAGTACTAGAATAATGAATTCCACATAGTTATGACATGTTTGGTACATAAAACCAAAGAGGCGGCACGGCGACCGTGTGGCTAATGCGTTGGCTTTTCAACTCTATGACCCGAGTTTCAATCCCGTGCTCATCGAGTGAAATACACAGATTGCATTGTCAAACTGTGCATTACTTTGAATGCCATCATCTTCAATATGACACTGACAGCCCCCTTACATACTATGGAGCATGTAAAGCAAAACATTTGTTTTTCAAACTTACCATAATAATAAATTTGTGTAAGGTGACCAAAAGACGTATAAACAACTGTATGGTAAGCAGTCAGAAAAAATGTCACACATGTATGCCAGATGTAGTACAGCAGAGAAGAGTTTAAATAAAACCGACACCAACAGCTATACCTTCTTCATTACTGAAGTCCACACTTTGCAATAGCATCTGCAACAAGTGCTAGGAATATGATAATGACTTTCACAACGTAATGATAATGGTTGAGATATCGAAACCATATTTACCTGAATGTTGTCAAAATTGATTCGGTTGAGGTCTGTCAGCATTTGCTTCACCTGGTCTGCATTCTGGAGCACTGATCGAGATGCCTGAGCCTCATGGTTGAGAGACGTATAAAAGCGAAGCATCTCAACAAAAGTTGCAACAGCACTAACCTAGAAAATCAATGATAGAAAGCAATTCAAAGACTTAAAATACGATACATAACTCAACTACTAGATTAAAAAATGCAGGGCAGTGAAGACATTATTGTGTAAACAAGAAATACAGATTGAAAAGAAGTAACTGCTAATACATCAGGGCAGAGGAATATGACTCTCCCACAAGCAGAATATGTCAAGATCATTGACAGCAACACTGCCATCTTTTCAAATCTTTTCAGCTGTTTCTTGTTTAGTTGCCTGCTTTTAGGCACGTTCAAACATCCAGTGATCCCCACATCACATAGCTAAGCCTCTGACCTAACACAAAAGGCACCAACCTTTTAGCTTAAGTTTAGCTTAGACTTAGCTTGAGCTTTACAACATAACACAAAGGACACACGTACCTTGGCATCTATCATGGCAACAGGAACATCTTGCATACCAGCTTGAAGAGAAGATTCTAGATTTTTTGCGAAGTTACGAATGACCTGAGTAAGTGAACCTAGAAAACAAGAAATATGTAAGCCTATAGTGAATGAAAGAAAAATGAAAATCATTTAGACTTTATGTATGCACAATAGTACACCAGCTTCAACAAGAGAACCTTTTACTAATGAGGTTATATACATCAACAGATTCGACACAAGAGACTGCAGCCTTGAAACTACAAAAGCAATCACATTTTCAAATGTGAATAAAATGCATTCCAACTGTTATCCTGATTTGATGGGAGCAATTTTGTTAGCTATAAAACAGCTACAAATTATAAACTTAAACCAGATGTACAAAATGAATTAAATGCAACACAGAACAAGACAAATTCCAACAGCTGAAACGGAGTAGTGTTAATAATTAGATCAGAATGGCCAATTGCAACAATACTCCAGATTAGATTAGCTGGGGCTAACCTGGAATAGGTCGAAGTACATCAGGTATGAGGACTTCAATAAGCGCCTGGTAGAAGGCCAAATCCGATACCCGTGTGTAACTTATGACACAAGGCATGGCTGCCACCTTGTAAAGGACAGCCTTTGGCAAAACCATCTCCAGTTCCACATCAGTCTCTTCACTGCAAGGTTAACACAACTACATATAAGCCACAGAAAACCAACAAAACTGAATACTCAACATGTTTATACATACTGTACATCAAGATACACAGTACCTATTATAGACTACTTCTTAGTGTTAGGACATACATGTACTGCCACAGCAGCCACATAAACCTTATCAACAAAGACATGGTGGCCTATCGGTAACACATCTGGTTACAGATCATGTGGTTGCGGGTTCGACTCTGTGTAATGACCCTGGACAATTTGCGCACAAAAGCCTTTGTCACCAAGCAGTATAATTTGGTATCGGCTTAAACTGGGGAGTGAATGGCAAGTCCCGTGATGCACTGGCCCCATTTCCAGGACCTTAGCATTCGTCATTGCCCGCTAGAGGGCCAAGTAAAGGAAAAGAGCACCTCCCCAATTCCATGTGGGACAAGGTAGCCTTACTTTATTTACTAACAGTTTT
This sequence comes from Allolobophora icterica, assembly GCA_963556255.1. Taxonomy (NCBI): domain Eukaryota; kingdom Metazoa; phylum Annelida; class Clitellata; order Crassiclitellata; family Lumbricidae; genus Allolobophora; species Allolobophora icterica. The sequence continues at coordinate 35,681,222 of OY744603.1, read as the reverse complement.
GCTCCTTGAAGTAGTTGGCCAACAGATTGAAACAGTGATTCTTAGGAAAATATAATGCAATTACAGTAACTTCAGCCAGTCTGCTGAATCACTGATTGACAAAAGACAATATATACTATGGAAAAGGTTGCTGACCAACCTCTGTGCTGCCCTCCAAAAACTCGACCAAAGAACTCCAATCTTCTGAAACTCGAGATTTACGACACAATGCAGAATGGTCTGGAAAAGAACAGATATCGGTCTCTTAAAAAATTGACAATGATAGGTCTGACCTTCCAACATTAAATGCCTGCTTTTTCTTCCAAACAATTCTCCAGATTTCATGTAGGAGTCGTAGGACTGTCCGTAAGTAGCCCTGGGCGCTCAGCCCAAAAATTGTGCCTGGGCTGCGAATTCAATCCCTGACCTGGCCGTTTCCCAGCAATACTTTTATGTGTTAAAAGCCAGCAGCAAATGGGTTCAGGTACCCAGGTCGTATTTTTACTAAAAATTTTACACTCCTGCTGACAGCACTGGAACAGGTGTCTGTCTTAATTCTGTTGAATAAATTCTTCACCATCAATTTCAAAACAGATAACATGCTTACAAACCTATTGCCATAAGGTTCATATTAATCAAACCAAATAGACAGAAATTTAACCAAAATTTTAAACACAAAAGGCAAACATACAAGACTTTCAATAATTTTGTCAAAGAAATTATCCAAATAATGCATACCTCACAGTTTTGAAGATACAAATTTTCATAGGCGGCAAGGCACTCGGTAGTAACACCATCCGGTAATGACTCGGATCCTAAATCGATGTGACCAAAGTTTGGTATTGCAGCCGAAGCATCCCCCAGGAACTGCTGGTGCTTATTTGGAATGGCTGGTTCTGTCACCAAATGATTGGCCTGGTTGTTGTTAGAGGCATCAACCACCTGTTGGCCTACTTCCTGTTTGAACCTGAAAGACAAAGTCACATGGAACCAAATGAAATTTATTATTAAGCAAGCTCTAATCTAATCTGCACACGTCCATCACATTAGAATGCAGACACTGGCCAACTTTTAATTGATTGATTTAGTAAGACTTAAAACGGTGACACTCCTTCAACTGTATTCATATCACTGAGTGTACTGTTACATCCCAGGCTGTAAGGTCTGTGAATAAAAGTACTATATAATAATTATTAATAATATAAACGAACAGAACTGTGATGAAATCTGTAATGTATGCTCCTCTTGTTGGCCACTTCCAATTAACGAATATTCATGACCAATGACGTCACTGTTTACAAATGGCAACATTCAAACGGACAACTTCGATTCACACTTAATTCAAAGTAAATTAAAATATAACGTAAATGGCTGCTTATTTAAAGTAACGGCTTAAAATGGGCTTACATTAACTTACTTAGGTGGCGAACAGGCTGAAACGAACAAGCTTAATGGGTTTAAACGGGCCAATTAACTCAGGTGGCGCAAATTTAATGATGGGCAAAGATCTTCCTGGCTTTTCACCAGCTGGTGCCACACCTACGGGAACGATATTATTTAATGACTCACATTGGAAAATACATCTTCAAATTTCCGACTAAGGATGGGCAAAAGCTAGTAATTATAATAGTAACAGATCATAATCCTGAAGTACTCTTGCTTAGAAATTAATTGTTAAAATGTTATTTACGAACCCAGAGTTTGTTCTATAATTTCAGGTTCAAATCTTTGCTCGTTACAGAAGTTTAGGCAAAAGAATTATTTCCAAGCCTCTGATGCCTTTCACCCTTGATAATAAGCTTACACGTATGTAATAAGTGTCTGATAATAGCGATAATAATGACAGGCAAACATAAAAAAATGCTGAAAATGATAATTTACTTACATTTCATTTGGATATGCATTTCGATATGTCGTATTATTGTAGACAGGTGCTCTAGACAGAACTGACGATTGTTTGATTTGAACACCGTCATAATGGTACTTTGAGTTACCTCTGAAAAGAAAAGAACACCTGTACAATAAATGGCACTAGCATGATCAAATGCATTGAATTATTTTAATATGATTGACATAAGATTAGGTATGAATAGCTTTTATAGCATCACAGCCCATCAGATAAGTAAACAATTAAAATAAATATCTGAAGACTCTCCTTCTTTATCGGACACAATTCCATGAAATCGTTTAAGAAGTGTAAAAGCATTAAATAAATTGAAAAATTATATATTGCCACTTCAAGAGAAACAAATCAGAGGTGCAACAGACCCGACAACACAAAACAGCGATTAAATTAAATGGTTTTCAAGCGCTTATGGAAAAAAGGCAAAGAAAGGCAAAGAAGGTCGAATTGCAGGTTGAAAGGCACCCTATTCCAGAAAGATAAGACAACTAAAGGAAAACTTCTATGTTGGGCTGAATGTCATGGCTGTGTTCCTCTGTGGACAAGGACACAGCCACGACGAAGCTTTAAATGTTTTATTAAAGAGACGCTGCATTATGTGTGTTTAATTAAGATCTTGATTGTACTTTTATGTTTCAATGTAATCTTTCTGCGTGAGTCAGCTTGAAATAATAAAGAATATTATTATAATTATTATTATTATCATCTTTGATATATGAGAGCTTAGAAATATGGTTTTACACACATATACATTCAATTATAAATGAGTAATGCTTAACTTAGCACTGAAATGATGCTTTTATTTGGCATTAACTGATGCTTTTATTCAGCATTAAACAAGCAGCACGATTCTATAAACAAATCAAAATTTGCTATATACTGCGTGTTTAACATAGCATGACACATAAGTTGTGACAATTTCCACAGTAAACACATCACAGGTATCGGCCTTAAACAGCCCAGATTTACGTACCGAGTTCCAAGACGTCTCGTTTGAATATTTGGAAAGACAGATCGAATGAGTTTTCCAAACGAAGCAGCGTTCATTGGTTCTATGTTTTCCGCTGCACAGTGCTGATGGTAGTGACTGTAGACAGTGCTACGTGGAAGACTAACACCACGAGCCTCTTCGTAGTTATCCAGCAACCACTGAACCTACATTGAAAAAAAGAAGCAAACAAGTAAATTAGCATACGCAATTAAGGTGTTGGAGGATTCTACACTGCAGAAGACACAAAGGTAATCTACTAAAAAAATTCAATTAATCTGAGTGACTGTAAAGTTCCGTAATCTTTGCAGTTCTACAATGCATCTTCAAAATTTATCACCATGATACTGTGGAATAATGAATGTGTAAAACCAATACAATAACCAAATCTAATGTCTTTTGCAGAACCTTCATCATGGTCATTTCACAGTTAAACTGTGATTCATTTACTTACAATCCTTTAGAAAAGTTCAGTCAGATCCCAGAAGTCTGAGAGACATACACCAGTATGTATCTCAACATTTATATAGCACCTCTTTCTAACCTGTTACAAATGAATACATTAGTTAGTGCTTTACTTTTCCTTTGAACATGTTTAGTGCAAGTAAATCAATGAGAACGTTCTTAGACCTAATCATTTGATCAATCTGCCAAGCATTGCTATTTTCCGCTTATTTGATATTCAATGAAGTTTTTACACAATTTCTGTTCCACTCCCATACACGTTTCGAAGAAACTGGTACTGGTAATGAAACTTGCTATAATGGAAGTTAGTAACCACAAATTTGGAGAAACTAAGTCTCTGAGTTTTAAGTGACACAGACTCATTGTAATCAATCACTGCTAAACAAAGCAAATGTTCTGGAGCTGTTACACTGTCTTTCTTGTTGCTGCAGTTGAACTAAATTACAATCCGAAGACTCCTTCATCACTGACCAAAGATTTCAAAAATCTGCTTGTAATCTATCTTACCTTACCTGAATAATTAGCACGACTGACTAGCATGACTGGAAACTTACCGTAACTGGAGATGCACGAGGAGCAGCGGCCAGCACATGATTCTCAGATCCAATGCCGGTTCCATGTATAACGAAGGATGTTCCCTGGTGGTTAACAATATGACTAGACATTTGAGATATACCTCCTGGCCCCTGTATGAAAAAGAATGCAACATAGTAAGAAAACCACTTTCAGTTATTTTCCACACCTTTTTGGAGTTTCCATTAAGTAGAATCAAACCAACCACATCTTTGTAAAGGTGTTATAGAAACATACATACAGATACATATATTATTATTATTATATTATTATTATTATTTACTTAAGTCAACAAAACAACAAATCAGCAAAACAGCAAAACAAACAGATATAGATACAATGAGAGCAGAGTGAATGCAGTAATTAAATCGGATAACACAAAAATAGTGAAAACAACATGCAACTATGTAAGTGACCAAACTAGATGCAAGTAATAAGGAACGAGGTTAAAGCAAGGAGTAGAAAAAGAATGGTACAAGTTCTGTAAGTTCAATCAGACTGATGAGGAGAAGCAGGATCTGCTTATCGAGTCATCCCCATGAGTGTATACTGGAGTAGAAAAAAACAGGAACTAGTAACATAGCTGCAGAAATTAATAATGGCAACAGATGACAAGGTATGTGAGAGTATATAATTAAAATAGTGATATTTAGTGATAATAGATATGACTATAATGAAGACATAGATTATAATGAGTATGATAATAAAACTGTATTTTGTTTTAAATTACTGAACACCAATCATTCTACATGTCTTACTCTTTAATTTGATCCTGACTGTTAAATGACCGATTTAAAAAAGTCCTAAGTAGAGATTAGATAAAACTTACAGCGTTCACCACGTGTTCATAATAATCATCAGATCCTTCATCGTGTGACCTACGAAAACAAATCATGTATTAAACTTACCTTAATAGGGTTAGATACCATATATTGCTGTTGAGAGATTTTTTAGTACACAGATATTCACACACATACTGCTATATTCCTTCAAAATCAACGTGTTAAAACAGCAGAGCAACAGATTATGCATAATGCAAGAAATTATTATTATTAAGCACTTATTAAGCACCACTATGCATTTATTAAGCGCTACTAACGACCACACACCAATCAAGGGCATGGAGCAGTTGTGAGTGACGGACATGCTCAAGGTCTCTACACAGTGACCATTTCAGAGAAGGCTCAAACCCATACTCTCCATGTTAGAAGGTGAGTGCTCTAATCAAAAGGCTACCAAGTCTCTAAACTGCTGCAGTAATTTAAATTCTGATGCCTCTTGTAACTGTTTAATTTCTGATGCAACAAGGTCCCGTGCAATGTTGTTTATGTGCACCTGCCAGTTGGTCTTATCCGTGTTGCTTTTAATCAAAGACATGTCAAAACTTTTCACTTAACATTTGTTGCAACACAGTTTAATATTACGTAACGATTTGTGTAACAGTTATATCTATTATACAACAATGACTTACATATCCATGTTGGTAGTCTGATAAACAGTTTGTTGTGCTGGTCGATTAACAAACTGAGCAGAATGGTGTACTGAGGGTATCGAACTACTCTGTTGAATCGAATAGACATTCTGACTTCCATTTCGTTCTCCAGCAACTGTAATAGGAAGCTCTGGTGATAAGCAAAGCCAAAAATATGTTCAACATCTCTTCAATATCATTAATAAAATTAAGTGGCATCACTCACTACCAGACAATCGTTAAATTATCAAGTATGTTGAACTTAAGGAAACATTATGCTGAAAATGCTGCAGTTATACACAGTCAGACAATATCATTGATTTTACACAGCAATATACCATAAACATTAAACACGGTAGTGCCTATTACAAGCATTAATACAATATAATCATCACTAGCCTCATGTTGTACTTTTAATATTATTATCATTAGAAATAAATTAAAATATTAATTGATTTTATTACTCAATTATGTCATTCTTGTGCAAGCTGCTTATATTTCAGAGAGATATATTAGATACAATCCTATAATTTTGCCTATTAACACAGTTTAAGAAAATGTACGTAAAAAATTTTGAAATCCACAATGAGGATTATTTCAAAATTTACAGTAATTCTACTTACTGGTGACAATGTATTGTGGTCCTGACTGTGAACTGGACTTTGAAACAGCATTCACTTGTTGCTTAACTGTAAGGACAGGCTTCTGCATCGCAATATGAGACATCCCGTTTTGTGGCACTGCTCGGAGGCCTTGCCCTAACTCCTGCTTCATAACAAAACCCAAGCCATGTAATACACATGTAATACACATGTAATACACAAAAAGCGCCATCTGGAAATTCTGACATTCTTGCAATAGCAGTTTCATAGAAAAAATGTATCAAAAAGAAAAATAATAAATCAAATTACAATCTAGATTCTGTATAAACTCTATAGCAAATAAATGCAGCTCTGTGGATGTAGTACCTAGACAACCAATGAGACCCTGAACGAGAAAACTTCACACAACCAGATACCTGTTGTAACCTAAAAATTATCTGTCAGAATTTAGTGCTTAGACGAAGTTATGTTGAATCCAGTAAACTGTCACAACAACAGACTAACTTCAAGTAAAATAATTTATAAATAATGCAAAACTATTCTACTGTCTATTGTCTAAATTGTCTATGTGCAAGACATGTCTTATAGGATTATTAGTAAATAAAATTCCTCAGGAGCCCTATAAGTGGATGACAAAAATTAGGTAACAATGATCTAAACTTCAAAAATTACCTGGAGAGTTCCAACAATTCGAACAGGCTGGCCTGCTGAAACATAAGTCTGATGTGTCGCCATCTATATGGACAAATAATTTAATGCTTAGGCTCCAGTCCCTGAAAATTAAACATCATTAACAGCGTATCAGAGTGACTCTTCAATCGGACTAATTATCAAGACATTAATTTGTTTGAAAAGCAGCTTCAATGACTCAAAAAACATGAAAAACAAAATAATCAGCTTTATTATTATGCAGCAATGTCTTTTTTGTACAAACATTGTTTACGTTTAGTAATGTACTAACTTATAACTTTAATTCCAGTACAATAACACTAATCATGTCTGTACAGTATCTGACCGATTTCAAAGGTGCAACATAGATAGGCTGAAAATATTTTACGGACTGTTTGTTACAGAACAGTACACAGTTTGAGTGTAAGATTATGCCACAAGGATGCTCCAATGCAACAGAAAGCACAAAGTGCTCACATCATCATACAACAGCGCGAGACCAGCAAGACATCAAAATTGGCTGAGCTGAGACAGAATGCAGGGCTCTGCGATGTATTCTGAGGTTGCACTGACTACTAAGGCTGGCTGGAACTTATCAGTACACAGGTTTGTAAGGACTAAAATACAATAGTCGAGCAATGTCAGACCGAAGGACTAGACAAAAGTTGCATTGACGTCAAACCATAAACTTTGAGTCCTATGACTCTAATCTGGCACAGTTGTTAAAAGCTGGACCTTCATGGGTACTGGCATGTTCCATCACATATAGCTGTCCATCCAGAAACAAGCTACAACTCATGATTTGCTCCATAATACGTCATGTACAGCTCTAAAACCACATGGCACCAAAACTGATCAAACCTGGTTTTTGCAAACTAGGGTTTATATTTTGATACAGCACTGGTGAAAGCTGCTATCCCGGACGTGGCTTTTCTATAGGGTTTTTCTGGACAGGCATCACAAGTGCCCTAACTTAATCAATATTGACCAACCGCGCGCTTGGCGACGTGCACACCAACCAGCACCAAGCACACGTGATTATCACATTCCAAAAGGCAGCCATATTGTAACAAATCGGAAGAGCATTGTATCTAAGTTATCTCTTTCGTTAAACTTGTCCAAAAATGTAAGCAGATCTTACTATTAATAATGAAATTTTGAATTCCGACGCATCAGCATTTCGTTTTACTGTTATAAAATCACTAGCGGTATTTAGATGGACCATTTCGCCATTCTTATTAGCAGAAAACGGGACAAATCCGGCCTTTAAATCAATCATGCCTCGTATTAAAACTTATAATCGCTGAATAGATTGTTATTTCTTGATCAAATCGAAGACCGTTTTAAAATTTGTGTGGGACTAGACAGAAAATGAAGAAAATAAACAGTAACCTCGTAAATATTGTTGTCCAGTAGTAACAGTCGCCAAAGTTACGGTGGCTATGACGTTCATTCCTACGGCAACCGACCGCCGCTACGGCAACGCGTCCGCAGTGCGAAATAGTTCCATACATCGCGTAATGTATAATATTTACTAATTCTATAGTACAAATAACAAGAGCTGAAACAGACATTTATACATCTGAATTTGAGGTACATACATAAACTACATAATGCGTTGTGTATTTTAGCATGTTCATACTTTGGCGTGAGTACTTCGGTCGATTGGTGCGCGGAGATCTTGTGACGTGTTCTTGTTCTCAAATGAATGTCCTTCGTTTTCTACGATAATCTAATAACTTCTTTAGCGTCAATATTCTTAGCGACATGCATGATGCGTTTTCTACGATAATCTATTAACTAAATAGCGTCAATATACTTAGCGACAAGCATGACAAGGTTCTCTCAAAGAAGGTAGATGAATTGTTTACGCTGCAATTAATTGCGTGTCTTTAAGTAAGTTAATTGTTCAAAGACGATTACGATTGTGACATTTGAAACTACAGCGTTAGGCCCTACCTATAGGTCTAGGCCTACGCTTGATGTAAACTGTAGTCACGAATGAATATTAGGCTATGTCAATATTTATTTCACCAAACAATGGTAGCAAAACACAAGAACGATATGAAAAGCAAATCAGGACTTAATTAGGCCTAACTGCTTAACTATCGGTAGGCCCAACGATTTAAAAACTTTGATGGATTGAGCTTAGATGCGCATGTCAACAACCTCTGTACTGGTGCAAGACAATCAATGTAGGCCTATGCATTACGCATTCTGACTGCTCACGGCCTGCGGGGACCCTCAATGTACAATGTTGTGACAGCGACCATAGTGGCGAGGATGACACATGCTGCGCCCGCTTGGTGGGGCTCTGTGGGGCAGGAGGGACGCGAGAAACTGCAAGCAATATTTAGGAGATTGATTAGATATATGGCTAATTGGCTATATCTTCCTGTGGACTACTCTAGCTTTGAACAGTCGATCCAATCTGCTGCTCATAAGCTTTTCACGGCCGTCCTTGGGTGTCCCACACATGTACCGGGTACTCCATGCTCTTTTACCTCCTCTCAAGCACATGTCACTGGTTATGCTCAGAGGCGTAACTTTGGTTTAAAATGTGGGGGTACCAATTTCTTACATACAACGAGACAAGGCGGAAACTGTGATCACTGGGAAGGCACAATAATAAAATATTGATTGGCATTGCTCAAAAAGTGGAGGTTATGGTACCCCAGCCGGACCAGTCCAAAAAGTGGGGGTACGGGTACCCCTCGTACCCCAACAAATTACGCCTATGCATCACGATGACCATGATACTAGGTCATTGTTTTGATTCTTGAGGGTTCACATGAATTATGAAGGCCTTCTCCAAGAAAATGATACACCCTATTATTTGGCTCTGTTTAAATCTTCTGGGTCCAAAAATTGGTAGGCTAGTAGAAATACCAGTGCATATTTTAACAGATTTAGACTACTGGGACAAAGTTGGCCATGGGTCTGGCTGATGACCTTTTTGGGGGAATTCATCTCCTCAAAACATTGATGACCTTTTTTCTGGAATTCATCTTCCCAAAACATTGATGTCCTTTTTTGGGAATTCATCTCCCAAAAACCTTGATGACCTTTTTCGGGAATTCATCTCCCAAAATTTGATGACCTTTTGGGGGAATTTCTTCTTAATTTGACGACCTTTTTCAGGATTTTGCCCATGGGAATTAAGCGACAATGCGTTTTTACTACTGGGACAAATATTAAAACTCCTGCAACATTTGTCCCACTAGTTATACAGTTTAAATATACATTGCATGGGACAAATCACCCTAACTACTGGGACAAATCCTAAGACTACTGGGACATTTGTCGCACTAGTTACACAGTTAAAATATGCCCTGAGAAATACCCTTCGTCCCCCCCGAAAATTACGCCTACGGGAGACCGAAAATGATTGGACACAAACTGCACGTGATCAACATCGGTTCCGTGATTGGATAATCTATGACGCCATCTTGTAAAACAATAATAAGGTCTGATGACGTAAAAATCTATCGTTATGGTAACGATTAGTGTGGGCTTGTCTGAAGTTTCTTCTGAAATATTCACTCGAAAAGGTCGATTTTAATTCATTTTCGACGTATTTTTGGCCGAAATGACAAGCGTCATGTTTAGAACTAAGACGGTCAACAATAATTATTAGGTGATCGATAACACAAGGTATTAAATCATTTGTTATCGTAAATTCGTAATATTCGATGGAAACGAGCCGGCAGGAGTCAGGACGGTGAGAAATGCTGATGACTTTGTTATATAAATGAATGGTTAACTGCATGTATGTGGTTTATTTTGATGATGATGATGATGATGATGATGATGATGATGATGATGATGATGATGATGATGATGATGATGATGATGATGATGATGATGATGATGATGATGATGATGATGATGATGATGATGATGATGATGATGATGAAGGCCAAATACAACGCTCTTTTAAACACGCACTTCTTCGTGCCCTTGGCTTTTGAGACTTTAGTTCCAATTGGCAACACAGGCCTAGACTTTTTTAACAGACTTGGGTCGCAACCTGACGCTGACTACAGGAGACAATAGGGAGACTTGCTTCTTGCTGCAACTCCTCTCAATCACCATTCAACGTTTTAACTCGGTGGCCTTTCATGGCACTTTAGTCGAGCCGGACCCGGAGGAGATGTTACCATTTCAGAATAACTAGTTTTCTTTTGTCTCCTGACAAATTTTTTTGACGCCAGAGAGATCATGTTTACCTCGGGACAAATAATAATAATAGTAGTAGTAGTAGTAGTAGTAGTAGTAGTAGTAGTAGTAGTAGTAGTAGTAGTAGTAGTAGTAGGAGTAGTAGGAGCAGCAGCAGCAGCAGTAGTAGTAATAATAATAATAATAATTATAATAATAATAATCTTTATTAATTCAAACTGACAAACGCAGTAAGATTAAATTGAAATATGACAGTACAATCTGCGGGTGAGCTCTTGGTTCCTCGTTTTATCACTGTAACTAGGCAGCGTCGTGCTTTCTCTGTGGTCGGCCCCTCCATCTGGAATCAACTCCCATTGCAGATAGGGCCTATGCCTGTTGCCAGGTATTAAAAGTCCTTGGCCTGTTGCCTAAGAATAGTTCGCTTATAAATGTTTAAGGCCTACTTAAGCGGCATTGACTGTACAAACATGCATGCATACATACATAGTTGTATACATAGAATGCATACATGCATAATGCCCTTATATGTAGACAATTTTCTACCTCTTCAGAGTTAAATCAAGTTAATCGTGAGAGACAGGCAGGGGCGTAACTTTGGTCTAAAAAGTGGGGGTACCAATTTCTTACATACACGAAGCAAAGTGGAGACTGCGATCTCTGGGAAGGCACGTGGCACAATAATAAAATATTGATTGGCATTGTTCAAAAAGTGGGGGTACGGTACCCCCCCCCGTCCACTGATTGCTTTATGTGGTATGTCAATAAAACGATTGATTCATTGACTGGTTGAAGATCAATGTTCGGTGATTATTTCATTTGAACCTTGGTTTGGTTTTGTGCATTTTAATAGTGTTTATGCTTAGATAATTGTGACACAAATTTCTTATCCAAATAATGTTTTCCTTCCGTGGGTTTAGCATAATCCTAAAAATATTGATTGGCATTGTTCAAAAAGTGGGGGTACGGTACCCCCCCCCCCCCCCGTCCACTGATTGCTTTATGTGGTATGTCAATAAAACGATTGATTCATTGACTGGTTGAAGATCAATGTTCGGTGATTATTTCATTTGAACCTTGGTTTGGTTGTGTGCATTTTAATAGTGTTTATGCTTAGATAATTGTGACACAAATTTCTTATCCAAATAATGTTTTCCTTCCGTGGGTTTCTTTCGAAAAGAGAGAAACTAACTCTGAAATTAAAATCCTCTTTTTTTCTTAAATGTTTAGGGTGGTTTTATACAGAAATTACACCAGATAGACTCTGGCAGTACTCCAATGAATTCAGAGTCACAGTTGCACAGGAATTCACAGCCAACTGTGAGCACACAGAATCTTGCGTCACCTTCACAATAGATGCGTACCATGGCAACTGCTTCCAGTTGCAGCTGCATCCAAGGAAAGCCCTGCTCCACAACTGCCTGGAGTTCTGTCATTGACGGTGTGACGGCGGACAGGATCCGGTCGATTGGTTCGACCACTACCACGTCTTCCTGGTGTTTTGCATCCACTGACAACAAGGAGTGATGTCGAACTCGGTTAGATTATCACCCCAGGTGCCTGGTGTTATTCAACCTTCACATGGTGACTCAGTGAACTGGAGATGTAGCATTCCAGCTGACAAAACACAGAACCTTCACAATGTGAAAAAAATGTGAAAACTATGAAAAAAATGTGAAAAAAGTGAACAAACAAAAAACCTTCACTATGTGAATGAACGGGAGATATATCAATCCCACTGACTAACGGAATTGGACATTCTACGTCAAGTTCACAGTCAAGCGGATTTGAAGAAATGTCGCTTTCACCCTTGGAAGAATCTAAGAAACCCACTTTTCTCTTTGCTGGATCTCTCGATAAATCAGATTCAGCAGTACTGAATATGAATGGAGGGGTAAGAGAAGGGAGGATGAGAATGCATGTCTTCTGCTGAGGTGAATTCTGGTTCAACTGTTCAGTTTGATCTTGGTCTTTACAAAAGACAGGAAAAACAAAGAGGAGGGAGAGCACCATCTCCACCAGGTCTGTGGCTGGCTTTTTATTGCACTTATCATTCAATGTCTTTTTCTGTGATGTAATCCGAGTTGATTCTGTCCTGAATATCATGAGTGTTTTCCTCAGTCATAAAATGAATTTGAATGCCTTTTCCATTCTGATTTTGTGTTATGAATTTATTTTAATATATGTGCATTTTACTGATATTTAATTAAGTATTTATGCATTCTGAATTATTAAATGCCCTAGAAAGCTGCTAAAGTTGTTTTGAGGCTACATCCCAATGCTACAGCAAGACGATATGTTGAATTTAGAGTGAGCATATGATATTACATGCATTTCTATATGGGGCTCATAATATGTCCTACATAGGTTTTGATGTCCCATCAGTTGATGCCTTGTGCATTAGATACCCGGTGCGATAGAAGTTACTAATTAATAATAATAATAATAATAATAATAATAATAATAATAATAATAATAATAATAATAATAATAATAATAATAATAGTAATAATATAGGCCCTTATGAAACGATGCTATATAAATTTGCAATTATAATTATATCAGTACTTAACAGAATTGCTTGTATATATGTATGTGTGTATTTATGTATGTATGTTTGTTTGTTTTCTGGTATCAAGCCACTTAATATAGCACCTTTTAAGTCAGCTACTTCACAAAGGCGCTGCACGCATGACTATCTAACTCATCTAGATATTTATGTGCATTTTAAGACATTTTGAAAATGTTTGCTGAACAGAGCTAAACGCAACAGCATGTATGTAAAGCTGAAGACTGTTCCTAGAGGAAGATCCGAGTCATGATAAGATACAATGGGCTTGAGTTTATATACGGATGCGAGGCACCTGCATATCTCCCCATGCAGATGAACGCAACGATCGCAGACCTGGTCAACTTAAGACTGGAACATAAAACTTCTTGAAGTATGTCAGCGTGACGTGGACCCACAGGGCTCGCCCCAGAAAAAGACTTGAATTTTTCTTTCATTTCATGTTACTAATTTGTCATAACGTGTAATAATAATAACCTTCATTATTTTACTGTGTTTCGATAGGTGCCTTTGGATTTTCTGGCCGTAAGTTTCCTGCTTGAGGAGGATGGGCGATGGGATGGTTGCTCTGTGGCTCCCTATTGTCGGGATTGTGTAGGGTGTGGTGTTCGATTTGTGTTTGTATTTAGTTTTTTGTATTTGTCTTTAGTTTTTGTAGTGTATTTGTATTTATTTTTTTATAAGTATTTAGATTTTTGTATTTGTGTTCAGTTTAACGACAAAACAAGCAACAAAGCAAACAATAAACGACAAAGTAAACAACAAAGTAAACAACAAAACAGACCCGAAAGCAAACAACAAACGACAAAGTAACAAAATAGACAACAAAACAATCAAGACAAAATAATCAAAAACTACACCCTGCTGAGCCTCTGGCGTGGCTTAATCTCCCGTAAGCTCGTTAAGGCAGGGGGCCCCTGGCGTGGCTTTATCTCCCGTAAGCCCTTTGTGTAGTTTTTGTGTTCTTGTCTTGTTTGTTTTGTTTATTTTGTTTATTTTGTCGTTTGTTGTTTACTTTCGCATTTGTTTTGTTGTTTATTTTCTTGTTTATTTTGTCGTTTGTTGTTTGCTTTGTTGTTTGTTTTGTCGTTAAACTAAATACAAATGCAAAATCTAAATGCTTTGTAGTGTTAGTTTGTTTTTATTTTGTCGTGTGTTTGGTTTTTTTGTGTCATGTGCTGTTTATTTTGTCGTGTTGTTTGTCTTTTTGTTTATTTTGTCATTTGTTATTTTTTGTTTGTTTATTTTGTCATGTGCTGTTATTTTGTCGTGGGTTGTTTGTTTTGTTGTTTTTTGCCGTTTGTTGTAACGCGCCAAGGGATTAGAAGGAGGCTCATAGAAGAGTATATCAAAACGGAAGAGTTACAGTGTGGAATCATATTGTAACGGTTTTCGTCCTCGGGTTTTGTTTTTATTTTTATTAATTCATTTTGCCTGCCTCCTCCTCCTCCTCCCCGTCGTTGCCGCGGCTGCCTGCCTCCTTCCCTCCCTCCTCGTCATTGCCGTGGCTGCCTCTCGTTACCGCGGCTGCCTCATTCATTCCGTATAAAAGGACTGCGAGAGCGCGCAAAGACGGACGAACAGAAGAGGACGAGAAACAGAACAGTCGTTGTAGTCGAGTAAGAAAGGACTGCAGGAGTCGTTGTTACAGAACAGTCATCATTGTAGTTGTCGTCGTCATCGTTAACAGGAACTGCAGTGTTGGCGATTCCGTTTGTACGAACATTGTAATACTCGAAGTTCTTAGTGGTGCCAAGTCGGCCAACTTTTATTTTACATTCTGCGAACGAGTCGGTGAATATTGTTATGAGTAACTGTGTTTCTGCGAGGACAGATAAACTTTCAGTAATTAAAGTTTACTGATTTCGAAGGTTTCTGTTATTAAAAGATTGAAACGACCTACAGTCTCCTGGTATACAACGGGAGCCTTGTTCACGCGGGATTCCGAAAGAGAAGAAGATAATTCGTCCCCGGGGTGGTTATCCTGATGTCTGTCTTTATACCCCGGTAGTACGCCACAATATCCCAAATCATCAACGAACAGGCAGCCGCTACTGCGCAATCGCTAGGGCCTACTCAGAAACTAAATGAGACACAGACGCTGACACAGAAGTTCTTACAGTTATGAAAATGCAGACTTAATTCTACTTCTTTGTCGAGACGTTGATAGAGGCTTTTAGTGCTGACGAAAACAGAATGACTTGTATTCTTCAGTCTTGTTGTCAAGACCTTAAACCTCAAGACCAAGACCAAGACCTTGAACCTCAAGACCAAGACCAAGACCTTGAACCTCAAGACCAAGACCTTGAACCTCAAGACCAAGATCAAGACCTTGAACCTCAAGACCAAGACCTTGAACCTCAAGACCAAGACCGAGACCAAGACCCAAAAAATCACAGTCGTATCCAGACTTCATTCCTTACTAAAAATTGTCCAGTCGGACTACTCGTTATTTTAATGAAACATGAGTCTTGTTTTATTCAAGCAAAACAACTCTAAATGGAGACTGCAGAGAATTCCGAAATCGTATTTACAAAAGTCCTTCATGCGAAATGTTATTCCAAATGCCTGTTGAATTTTATAAAAAGCAATTTGCTCAGAATTTTCTGTGGTCTCATAAAAATTCTGCCATGTGACAAAATACGGTCTACAAGTGCTGAAATCGCTAGCACACAAAGCAGCTTTTCAAGAACCAGATCTAAATGTACAAATTAATCGTGAGTCTGCTTTGAAATCATTCCATGGTAAGTAACCGGAAGTCAAAATAATTGTCCAAAACAACAGTTAAGCTTCATTCACACCGCGTAAATACTAAAGCAAGAACTGTATGAGTAATCATTGGATAAATTTTTTAAATTCTTGCCGTTTGTTAAAATTAATGACTGTTCATATTGACAAAAGTCTTGGTCTTGGTCTTGCAAAACCAAGACCAAGACTTTGAACCTCAAGACCAAGACCAAGACCTTGAACCTCAAGACCAAGACCAAGACCTTAGGTCTCAAGACCAAGACCAAGACTTTTAAAAACGAACTCGAGTGCACTCGAGACCAAGACCTTGGTCTCGAGGACAACAAGACTGGTATTCTTCTGACAAAGATTCTGGTTGAAATTTAGCAAATGTTTTCATTTATTGCTGTACAACAAACAGAAACGAAAAGCAGTTATTCATTTATTTAAGCACTTATTTCCTCTATCCATCCAGTCATTCATCTATGATCTATCTATCTATTCATCCTTCACTACATTTGTTCATTCCTTTAACTGTCGATTCGTCTTTCCTTTCTTCCGTCCGTTCGTTTACTCGCTCATTCATTCAGTCAATTCAGTCATTCAGGTACTTAGTCGTTTAATCATTAATTAATTCATCCATCCATCCATCCATCCATCCATCCAATCCTTTCCTAATTCATGCATTCGGCGAATTCATGTAGCTACTCTACAAATACGTTTGGCTCTTAATACATATTCATTCTGAGAATTTGTAGAGCGCCTCCAAGAGACCTATTCAGAGGCGCTCCCAGCCCAACCACAGCTATAGAAATGTGATTTGAGTGATTTACAGAAAGCAGCCAAGCAGGCATACATGATTAGCTATCGTATCGTATTTGGAGATTTGTATAGCGCCGCTCAAAGGTGATGCCATTCAGCCAGTGGCAGCGATCTTGTTTGAGAGGTGGGGGGGGGGACATTTGGGAACTGATCTGGTCAAAAAAGAGTTTTGAACTGATCTGGTAAAAAAATAGGCCGAAAAAATTTTTCGCGCTCACGCGCCAAAAATTTTACAACCCGAGTGTGAAAAAATGATGACCTTTTTTTGGGGTTTCTTCAAAATTTGGGGGGGGGTCAGGGTCCGATTTGCCGGGGGGGTCGGGGGGGTTGGACCCCCTTGCTTCTTTTTTTGACCCCCATGCTTCTAGCCTTTAGCCGACCCCCGGGGGGGGGTCGTCTTGACCCCCTCAAATTTATTATTCACAGTCCTACACTATGATTTTCGTCCTAACACACAAATTTTAAATTTGGCCAGTTGTTCCATCTGATGACATAATATTTAGCCTACGGTGTTCAAAGTGCTACAATCCCGTTTAGGTTTCAGCATCTCTGCAGTTTGAGCTGCAGCCTGAACAGTACTATAGCCTGTATGTGACGGATGCTCCGTGGTATGCAGGATACACCGGGCCACAGTGGCACAAACGTATGTCTGTCTAGGTCACCCACTCACCCTAACGTGTCGGCCTGTCGGGGTTGACCCTCATCGACCCTGCAGAGATGCTGAAAGATATATGAAGATACGTTCATTCGCATGTACACTAATATAGGGGCCTACAGCCAGATTCTCCTTTTCAGTCGTACATTCACTGAATACATCAACGGTATGCACTCAGCTCCAGCGCTAAGAAATGAAGGTCTGAAATAATATCTCCTTGAAATTGTATCTCCCGAGTGAGACAGCAAAAGACAGACGAACATCTGTTCTTTAGCTCGCTCTCGCTTTCGCGCTCGCTCTCTCTCTCTCTCTCTCTCTCCCCCTCTCTCTCTCTCTGTCTCTGTCTCTGTCTCTGTCTCTCTCTGTCTCTGTCTCTGTCTGTCTCTGTCTCTGTCTCTGTCTCTGTCTCTGTCTCTGTCTCTCTCTCTGTCTCTGTCTCTGTCTCTCTCTCTCTCTCTCTCTCTCTCTCTCTCTCTCTCTCTCTCTCTCTCTCTCTCTCTCTCTCTCTCTCTCTCTCTCTCTCTCTCTGTCTCTCTCTGTCTCTCTCTCTGTCTCTCTCTCTCTTTCTTTCTTTCGTTTTCTCTCGCCCTGTCGCTGACAGCAGTCTTCATTCTTCATGTTACTTGGTCTGCTGTGAAAGTTGTCCTTCGTGTTCAAAATATAGTTACTATATTCATTCGTTTACTTTTAAACAAAAACACGACTTTTAGTTACATTTTAAAGTTTAATTCCTTCAATTTAATAAAGAGGTCATGAAGCGTTATAGGGAAACTGATATGTTGAATTTCTTCACCAAAAAAGCAAGCCAGTAACGACTGTGTCGGTGGAAATGGGACCGAAGAGGTTAGTACTGCAGATAATTCTATTGGCAATTTGGCAGTGTTGTTAACGAAAACGATTTAATAGCTGTAGGCCTATGTGAGCATGTGTCACTTAACACAGTCTCAGTTGCTCAGTCAGAGGATTTAGGGGCGAACACAGTTAAACAGACTTTGGTCATCAGAATTAACTGATGCAGACAAATTTCGATTTCTGACTGAATTCTGCACTCCGTCAGAATTATATGCGTGTCCTAGATTAAGAACTTCTAAAGTTAGAATAGCAGTTGCTGTTGCTTTACTTTTTTTAAGTAGTGCATAAGTAATTTGCTTCACTAACTGACCTAATTAACTATCTCAAGCTATCTGCTTTTAGTTTGGAGGTCCCGCTTACCACTAGTTAAAATTTTTTTGTTTGTCTGTATCAACAACTTCTTTTAAAAACTGGATAAGAATCTTAAAGCTTATCCTTTTGTTCTGTAGGCCTATTTGAGACATTATTGCACTCCTATGAACATAGGCTTAATAGAAGACACTTTATTAATAAGCAAAATGATCTTCCTAATTTATTTTCATTTATATACATTTAAAAAATAACAATAAATAAAAATTTTAAACATTGCCTTTAGCACCTTTGCCTGTATGAGTCAGTATGACATGTTATAACTGTTGGTATGCAGGTTGTCCCTGTTGAAGACTGCGCATCAACAAAGGCAAAAAATCTGCTGTAGAAAGAGCTCCACCATATTGGGCGCCCATGGGCCAACCACCCTAAAACTGGCTCTGTTGTTATTAGTAGGTAACGTTAGCTAAAACTCCTACTGAAACACCTCTTTTTTGACCAGATCAGTTCAAAAGTTTCCCGTGCCCCCCCCCCACATGTCAAACAAGATCGCCGCCAGTGTTTTCGGCTTAGTAATTTTTTTTATAGATTTCCGACCCCCCTGCTTCTTTTTTGACAAATCGGACCCTGGGGGGGTCCGATGTATGGCGTGTCCCCCCACTCTTAAAGGTGGGGGGTCTTGTCCCCCTCGACCCCCCGGGATCGCCGCCCATGCATTCAGCAGCGCTCCCAGTGCGAAGAGTAGGCTTCAGAGGCGTAACTTTGGTCTAAAATGTGGGGGATACCAATTTCTCCACTTTCGCTTTTCGCATGGATGATGGATACCATTTTGGGCATAGTACCAGTAATCGTAATAGTTGTAGGCTAGTAGTGAATTAGTAGTAGTAAAAGTAGTAGCACTAGTAGCAGCAGCAATTGCAGCAACAACAGCAACAACAATGGTAAAAATAATAGCAATGAGGACCTATAGTGCTCTGTAATTTGTTTTCAGTTTTGAGGGATCAAATGTTCCTTGGGAGGAACATGCTGCTGAAGCAGCTAATTGTAGATAAGATGATCCATACCAGATCACAACAACGTCAGATCATGTGGATTGTGTCAATGAAAACAAGCCACATTTTTAATTGAAGTATTAGTTTAACAGAGGCTTGGGCCTACGTCATGTTTGTCGTGCTTCTAAGAAACTCAGAAACGCTCTAAATTTAATAATAACTCATTTATATCCAGTTGTAATGACAATTCGGTAGCCATCGAGGCAGACATTTCAAACCTTATTAACCCAAAATACTTATGCTTTTTCTTTTAACTCTCCAAATGGAATGGAACTTTAGTCAACTTCAGGAAAATTTACCCCCCGGAGTTGACCATGGAACAACTAAATGGCTGTCAGTCTCAGCTCATTGCACTTGAAGTGTAAGATTATGAAACGTTGATGAGCTTACCTCCATAACGGCAATTTTATCGTCTATAATAAATTGTATCTACTCATTTTCGTTAATAACAAATTTATCCATTTTCCCTATCAGCGAAATCGGAACACGACGTGTAGGCCTATATAAGACAAAATTAGCGACGTCTTAAATGATTATATATTTACAAAAGACAGTTAGTGTTCTGAGAGTATGATGGGACAGGGGTGAGGAGTCATAGTAAGCCGGCGATATGAGTGAGGGTCCATATACGGATTTGTAAATGATGAGGGATTATAGGGTGCATGATGTCAGATCTTTCCAAGAAGAGCATAGCCGTGGACCCGTGGCCCAGATCTGTGGCGCCTGCGGACCGGTCAGGCGGTCCAAGCGCCAGTCTGTCGGTGACCTTTGTGGCTGAAAGTCTTCCTGCCCGACTCTCTGTGACTCAGTTCGTCTGGCTCTTGGTTTTCCTGTGTATCTAGACCTATAAGTACTTCGGTTGCATATAGGCCCCTACTCCTCACTCTGTCTAGATACACGAAGCAAGGCGGAGACTGCGATCTCTTGGAAGGCACAATAATAAAATATTGATAGGCATTGTTTAAAAAGTGGGGGTACGGTACCCCCAGTCCAAAAAGTGAGGGGTACGCGTACCCCTCGTACCCCCCACAAATTACGCCTATGGTTATGCTCTACGACCCCGCGTTCATGACCGTGTTCTCTTACAGGCCTTTGTTACGTCACTCTATGAAAAAGTCTACTGTTAAGTCTGTTAAGCTTATAGGCCTAAACTTTACATTTAGAAGACAGAAAATTATTGTTACGTCATTCCAATTGTTTAAAGTCTAGGCCTATTATTTTTAATCTCGGATTTAAAGAATAAAGGCCTTGGTTACGTTACTTAAATTATGACCAAGTCTATTATTAGGCCTGTTAGGTTTAAATTTAGGTAATAGGGCCTAAGAGACTATAGCAATTGTTACGTAGGCCTACGTGAGGCTACGTCATTTCGATTATGGAACACGTCTGCATTTAGTAATTTTAGACTTAGAGAATAAAGGCGTTTATTACGTTACTTCAATTATGAAAAAGTCTATGTGTTATTAAGTTTAAATTTAGAGAATAAAGGCCTATTGTCACGTTATTTCAATTGTGAAACACGTCTATTGTTTGTACCTTGAGATTTATAGAATAAAGGCCTTTATATAATAATTATTACGTCACTTGAACTCACTTCAATTGTGAAAAAGTCTATATTGTTATTAGGTTCAAATCTATGGAATAAAGGCCTATTGTTACGTCACATCAATTATGATCGACATACGTACGTCTCTTCAAAAATGTAACACGTCTATTGTTAGTCATTTTAAATTGTTATTATTATTGTCGTTATTATTATATAATTATTACTTTAAAAACTGTACTGGAGTTGTACTGGAAAAACTCTGGAACTGGAAACACTCTGGAACACAATGCAGCACGTCGTTTTAAAGTGGTAAGAATTAGGGCCTAGCGCATAGAAACGAATATTCATGCGCTCATCATTCAGGCCTCCCAGACAAGACGTATTGGCCTACACGAGTAAATTCCGTACAATATCAGTTTATACATTATGATCCACTCTCGAACTCAGAGAAAAATGGACGTATGGCCATATCCTGTCCTTCGTTGTCCTCTCGATCATTTGTCCTGTTTCTTCGTGATGGTAAACCTTCGCTGTACGCCTTTAAAAATCCCACAGACCGTGACAACACAAGTCTTCATGACTATATCAGTTACACTGAGAAGCCTAGAGTTTTGTTTTGTTCAGCGTCAGTTTCAAGAATTAGGCCTATGTAGGCCTAACAACTCATCTTATTATGTAGGCCTAACAATAGGTCTCATCTTATTATGTAGGCCTAACAATAAGTCTACTCTTACTATGTAGGCCTAACAATAGGTCCATAGGCCTACTCTTCCGATCAAACTCCTAATACTTAACTCTGGCAAGCGTCCGTAATTTGTGACTTGAAGTTTGTCAGCCTGACCGACCTCATTCTTGACCCGACCTACTATGTAGAGAAGTTATGACTTTCGTACATGTGATCACCGTGTATGGCACAGTTCGTAGTTTCAGCTACTTTGCTGCCACACGAAGTGCCGCCATTTTGTGGCTCATTAAAATTCGAAGCGTTGCAACTCGGTCGCGTCGACGTGTAGCCGTGAGCCTCGTAAGTCCCGAAACCAGAGTCATACATCAGAGATTGTCCGACTTGGGCGAAATCGCAGGCGTTGGTAGACTTCGGATCGTACAACTTGCCAGTGGTGTCGCTGCTGACACCTGGCGAATAATGAGTTAGAAGTTCTAGTCGTCTCTCGTACTGTATTGCCTGTTTGCGGCGCCTCCTGCGAATAAAATTAAACCAGATTTAGATAGCAGTTCCAAAGTAGTGATTGCTAGTTCGTGAAATTTTATAGGGTAAAGGCAGTCTTGTTGTCCTCGAGACCAAGGTCTTGGTCTCGAGTGCACTCGAGTTCGTTTTTAAAAGTCTTGGTCTTGGTCTTGGTCTTGAGGTTCAAGGTCTTGGTCTTGGTCTTGGTCTTGAGGTTCAAGGTCTTGGTCTTGGTCTTGGTCTTGAGGCTCAAAGTCTTGGTCTTGGTCTCGCAAGACCAAGACCAAGACCGGCTGTCAATATGAACAGTCATTTAACAAAATGCAAGGATTTTAAAAATTTATCCAATAATTACTAATACAATTGCTTTAGTATTACACGGTGTGAATGAGGCTTTACTGTTGTTTTGGACAATTATTTTTGATTTCCGGTTATTTACCATAGAATATGATTTCAAAATAGACTCACACTTACATCCAGTGCTTGAAAAGCTGCTCTGCGTGCCAGTGAATTCAGCACTGTAGAACATATTTTTCACATGGCAGAATTTTTATGAGGCCCCAGAGATCACGTCTTCGTCCGAAAATTCTGAGCGAATTGGTTGTTATAAAATGCAACAGGTATTTTGAATAACATTTCGCATGAAGGACTTTTGTAAATACGAATTCGAAATTCTCTGCAGTCTGCGTTTACAGTTGTTTTGGTGGAATAAAATCAAAGATTCATGTTTTAATCAAAATAGCGAGTAGTCCGACTTGACAATTTTTTTAGTAAGGAATAGAAGTCTGGATATGGTTGTGATTTTTTGGGCATTTTTCGCGTTTTTGGTCTTGAGTTTCAAAGTCTTGGTCTTGGTCTTGGTCTTGAGGTTCCAGGTCTTGGTCTTGGTCTTGGTCTTGAGGTTCAAGGTCTTGGTCTTGGTCTTGGTCTTGAGGTTCAAGGTCTTTGTCTTGGTCTTGGTCTTGAGGTTCAAGGTCTTGGTCTTGGTCTTGAGGTTTAAGGTCTTGACAACAAGACTGGGTAAAGGAGATCATTAAATTTTGATTCCTAGAAAACTAATTGGTGTGACTTGTATGAACACATTTATTACACCAAACAGGCAGAGACAACAACCAAATTCGGTAGCCCACCCCCAGGCCCATAACCAGAAGCGAAATCAAGACGAGGCAAATCGCTCCACGACCCCTGCCCTCCCCTCCTGTCCTCTCCGCTTCCCTATCCTTACGTCCCCTCAATTATTGTCCCTTCCCGCGCCCGCCCTATCCCCTGCTTTCCTCTTTCCAAACCCTACTCAGCCCCTTCCCGTTGATTGACTCAATGATACAACACTAACAATAAGAAGTTAAGATTTCTGGAAATAATTAAGTGGTTGATTGATCGTTGATGGTGATTGGTTGATTGATCGTTGATTTTGATTGGTAGATATAACGTTGGTTTTAATTCGCTAATAAATCGTTGATTTTGATTGGTTGATTGATCCTAGATTTTGATTGGTTGATGTTTCGTTGATTTTGATTGGTTGATTGATCGTTGATTTTGATTGGTTAATATATCGTTGATTTTGATTGGTTGATGTTTCGTTGATTTTCATTGGTTGGTTGATCGTTGATTTTGATAGGTTGATTGATCGTTGATTTTGATTGGTTGATATATCGTTGATTTTGATTGGTTGATTGATCGTTGATTTTGATTGGTTAATATATCGTTGATTTTCATTGGTTGATGTTTCGTTGATTTTCATTGGTTGGTTGATCGTTGCTTTTGATTGGTTGATCTTCCGTTGATTTTGATTGGTTGATGTTTCGTTGATTTTGATTGGTTGATTGATCGTTGATTTTAATTGGTTAATATATCGTTGATTTTCATTGGTTGATGGTTCGTTGATTTTCATTGGTTAATATATCGATGATTTTCATTGGTTGATGTTTCGTTGATTTTGATTCGTTGTTTGATCGGTGATTTCGATTGGTTGATATATCGTTGATTTTGATTGGTTGATCTTCCGTTGATTTTGATTGGTTGATGTTTCGTTGATTTTGATTGGTTAATTGATCGTTGATTTTGATTGGTTAATATATCGTTGATTTTCATTGGTTGGTTGATCGTTGCTTTTGATTGGTTGATATATCGTTGATTTTGATTGGTTGATGTTTCGTTGATTTTGATTGGTTAATTGATCGTTGATTTTGATTGGTTAATATATCGTTGATTTTCATTGGTTGATGGTTCGTTGATTTTCATTGGTTAATATATCGTTGATTTTCATTGGTTGATGTTTCGTTGATTTTCATTGGTTGGTTGATCGTTGCTTTTGATTGGTTGATATATCGTTGATTTTGATTGGTTGATCTTCCGTTGATTTTGATTGGTTGATGTTTCGTTGATTTTGATTGGTTAATTGATCGTTGATTTTGATTGGTTAATATATCGTTGATTTTCATTGGTTGGTTGATCGTTGATTTTGATAGGTTGATTGATCGTTGATTTCGATTGGTTGATATATCGTTGATTTTGATAGGTTGATTGATCGTTGATTTTGATTGGTTGATGTTTCGTTGATTTTGATTGGTTAATTGATCGTTGATTTTGATTGGTTAATATATCGTTGATTTTGATTGGTTGGTTGATCGTTGCTTTTGATTGGTTGATATATCGTTGATTTTGATTGGTTGATCTTCCGTTGATTTTGATTGGTTGATGTTTCGTTGATTTTGATTGGTTAATTGATCGTTGATTTTGATTGGTTAATATATCGTTGATTTTCATTGGTTGATGGTTCGTTTATTTTGATTGGTTAATATATCGTTGATTTTCATTGGTTGATGTTTCGTTGATTTTCATTGGTTGGTTGATCGTTGCTTTTGATTGGTTGATATATCGTTGATTTTGATTGGTTGATCTTCCGTTGATTTTGATTGGTTGATGTTTCGTTGATTTTGATTGGTTAATTGATCGTTGATTTTGATTGGTTAATATATCGTTGATTTTCATTGGTTGGTTGATCGTTGATTTTGATTGGTTGATTGATCGTTGATTTTGATTGGTTGATAAATCGTTGATTTTCATTGGTTGATTGATCGTTGATTTTCATTGGTTAATATATCGTTGATTTTCATTGGTTGATGTTTCGTTGATTTTCATTGGTTGGTTGATCGTTGCTTTTGATTGGTTGATATATCGTTGATTTTCATTGGTTGATTGATCGGTGATTTCGATTGGTTGACATATTGTTGATTTTGATTGGTTGATTGATCGTTGATTTTCATTGGTTGATGTTTCGTTGATTTTGATTCGTTGATTGATCGGTTATTTCGATTGGTTGATATTTCGTTGATTTTGATTGGTTGTTTGATCGTTGATTTTGATTGGTTGATTGATCGATGACTTTGATTGGTTGATGTTTCGTTGATTTTGATTGGTTGATTTATCGTTGATTTTGATTGGCTGATTGATCGTTGATTTTCGTTGGTTGATGTTTCGTTGATTTTGATTCGTTGATTGATCGGTGATTTCGATTGGTTAATATATCGTTGATTTTGATTGGTTGTTTGATCGTTGATTTTGATTGGTTGATTGATCGACGACTTTGATTGGTTGACGTTTCGTTGATTTTGATTGGTTGATTTACCGTTGATTTTGATTGGTTGGTTGATCGTTGATTTTCATTGGTTGATATATCGTTGATTTTGATTGGTTGATTGATCGTTAATTTTGATTGGTTGATTGATCGTTGATTTTCATTGGTTGATGTTTCGTTGATTTTGATTCGTTGATTGATCGGTGATTTCGATTGGTTGATATATCGTTGATTTTGATTGGTTGTTTGATCGTTGATTTTGATTGGTTGATTGATCGATGACTTTGATTGGTTGATGTTTCGTTGATTTTGATTGATTGATTTATCGTTGATTTTGATTGGTTGATTGATCGATGACCTTGATTGATTGATGTTTCGTTGATTTTGATTGGTTGATTTATCGTTGATTTTGATTGGTTGATAGATCGCTGATTTTTGATTGGTTGATATATCGTTGATTTTAATTGGTTGATTGATCGTTGATTTTGATTGGTTGATATATCGGTGATTTTGATTGGTTGATCTTCCGTTGATTTTGGTTGGTTGATATATCGTTGATTTCGATTGGTTTATGTTTCGCTGATTTTGATTGGTTGATTGATCGTTGATTTTGATTGGTTGATGTTTCCTTGAATTTGATTGGTTGATTGATCGTCGATTTTGATTGGTTAATATGTAGTTGATTTTGATTGGTTGATTGATCGTCGAATTTGATTGGTTAATATATCGTTGAAATTGATTGGTTAATATATCGTTGATTTTGATTGGTTTATGTTTCGTTGATTCTGATTGGTTTATGTTTCGTTGATTTTGATTGGTTGATGTTTCTTTGATATTGATTGATTGATGTTTCGTTGATTTTGATTGGTAGAAACTGTGGGATCCAGGGAAATTTTTAGATATACTGTAGAATAGATGCTTGTAGGTGAGCTTTAGAACATTTTAAAGCCAATAAAAGCAGCTAATAGAAGCAGAATTTTGCGATGCCTAAATATGTTTTGGAATGTTCTGTAAAAGCCTGTCTGTCGTAGGCTATCTGAAGCCGAAGCAAATTTTTGAAGTAAACATTAATTTTTTTAGGATTTTTACAGAACTCAAATTGTGTTGTTCAACTTGTTCTGACTTCTGAGATGTATTAACACATTAAATTTCCATCAGCGATGCTGGCAAATATGCAGTTGCCATCGGCATCCACAGTCTTTACAATGCAATTGTCAAAATAACCTGAAAGGCTAAAAGTTGAAATACATGTCAACCGCAGATGTTATATAACTTAATAAATGAAAACAGATAAAGCGAGATAGAAAAAACAATAAAATTTGTGGAGGAAATTTTGGAAATTGAAGATCTAGAAAAACATCAAAACAGTCAAAGTGATCCGTTTCTTCTATTCAGACCAACTAGCAAAAGTATAATAAAAAAAACCAGAAAACAGAGCACCGTAGCTCTTTGCCTCACCAAATGGGGTAAAGACTAAAGTGGAGCATAGCAGTCGTTTCTCTTTGCCCATTACTGTGGGGTAAAGAGAACTAACAAGAAATTCTTTAAAAAACATTGAAATCGATAAAAGTACTAGCAATTTTGATATGAAATTTTCAGTTTTATTTAATTAATGATAGTATTAATAAAACGACTACCAAAAATAACCGTTGAAAACTTGAAATCGTTTTGTGTTAAAAATTCAAGTTTTTATAAAGTGTATATTTATGCCCCGTCTTCTCCTGTGCCTAATTATGCCTAAATGACATTTGCTGCATAACTTTCTTCGGTTTTACGGTCTTAACTGTTTGTTCTTATTCGAGAAACTGAACTTTTCTCCTTGTTTCACAGTCAGGAAACTGAAATGAAGTTTAGACTTACTTTTGTAGTCGTTTTGTAGATTGTCGACTCATCATGACCTTGTTCTGTAGCCGACTAAGTCTTCCAATCCTTACTTACTTGCAGTTATTTCTTAAACTTGTTTCATAATAATTATTATTTAAAAACAGCTAATCTTTTAATTTTTTTAAATTCCAGGAACTTACGAAAGGAAGGAAAATGATGATTTGAAATTGTATAGGCTGGTTCCATAGTTACCCAGAATGCGTTCGTACATATAAAGGTCATCAACGGTAACTCATTAATAGGTCTATCATTTAGGTCAGACGCTTGCAGAAGAGGCCAGGCAAGGTAGTGAGATACTCTATTACTCTTTACACGATATCTTTCATGTAATGCTCATGTCGAAGTAAGACGAGGCAAGAAGACGATGCATGCCTCGTCTTGACTCTTGAGAACTACGACGAGGCCGAGGCACTCGCCTCGTCTTGCCTCTTACTGGTTACGGGCCTGCCCACCCCTCACATCACCTCACCCAACCCCACGTCAACGACAAAAGAAAACAATTGAAGCCAACAGGAAAAGAACCGAGAAGAACGAAGACGAATACCCAGAAGAAAGAAGAACAGCGACCAAGAAGGAAGAAAGAAGCCAAAGGAGACAAACTTCAAAAACACTGAACACTAGTAGGCCTGTAGCTTACATAATGAACACCGTATATTAAAATCCACAAGGACATCCACCCCCCCCTAACATGTAACCAAGGCAGAGGATGGGAGCAAACCCAACTCCGCTGTGCGAGCACTGGGAAAACCTACCTCCAGTCACCCCTCTGGGGTATTCTGATTGGGTAGCCGGCCGCCAGCTTACCTGCCTTGGACTCCATAGCTTAGGATACTTTACATGTAAGCTTAAACCGTTCTTTGTTATAACGCCAAATATCTTCGATATGACGGCGTCGTAAAATAAACGTATTAGTTAGTCAGTCAGTCAGTTTGTTTAAATATCATCGACTTTTGCTAGCATTTTAGGACCAAATGCTGTGTTTATCACATTAATAATATTTTTTAATTGATATTTTGATGTTGAAAGCTGAGTTTTAGCATTTCGGCAAAGTTTAACAAGTTAATCTCGGCTTAAGTGAAGAAGAAGCATAGCTGAGAGGGAACCAACCTTTTGATGATGATGATAACAACACTTAGTAAAGAACATCCGACGACTACTCCAATGATAACGCCGAGACCAACGACCAACAAAATGCCTGCAGACGTATAACAACACAAACATGCACGCTTATATATACATGAACATAGGGTATACACAATACACGTGTATACACTCACGCTACAACAAAGGAAAATCGTAGGACTTTCTCTACCGAGGAGTGCACACAGATGTATTACAGTTACGTTTTCTAAACGTATCACCATCCTCAACTCCTCCTCCTCGTCATCATCATCATCATCATCATCATCATCATCATCATCATCATCATCATCAACATCATCATCATCATCATCATCATCATCATCATCATCATCATCATCATCAACAACAACAACAACAACAGCAACATCAACACCACCCACCACCACCATCATCATTATCATTATCATTGCCACCACGAACACCACCACCACCACCATCGTCGTCGTCATGCATGTCACTTCATGCATGTTTGTACAGTTTCTGTGCATGCTAGAAATCCAATTCCTAATAAACAGAAGGAGAAAGTCAAATACATGCACACATACACACATAAACATACACGCAAATACCCATAAACACACACACCTACACACACACACCTACACACACACCTACCTACACACACACATACACACACACACAGGGCCGTTTTAAGGTCGTCGTAGGCCCTAGGCACTCTTGCATTCGTAGGCCCTTCCATGCATCTACCGACTAACTCATCGTCTCTTACATTCACCTTAAACTCCCCTCGTCCGCAATCCTTGTGTCACTTTTGATCCACACTTCTCTAACGGTCTAACCACATCTCCAACCTCTCGCGCTCCTGCTTCATCCACATTCGTGATCTCCGAAGCATCCGACCTGTGCTCGACCTTAAAAGTTAAAACTGCCTAAGCCATTGCTGCCTCCATTGTTCATTCAAAGCTTGATTACAGTAATTCCCTCTTCCCTAACCTTGATTCCACACAAATCAAACGTTTTCAACGTATCCAAAACTCATTAGCCAGGGCTGTCACTAGAACGCCCAGACATCACCATATCACTCCCATCCTCAAATCACTCCTTTGGTTAAAAATCCCAGAGCGAATCCACTTCAAAGTCCTATCACCAACCTAAAATACTCCCAGCCCAAGTACCTCCGTGATCTCTTCACCATCCAAGCAACCCGCTCCACCCGATCCTCCTCCTATTTCAGTCATTCCCGACCCATAGTCACTTCTCATCTCAAGTTCTCCAACCGAGCCATATCCAACACAGCATCACGCCTTTGGAACGATCCCCTGAATTCCGCAGATTCTCAGTTCCCCCATCATCATTGCAACCTGTCCTCCATCCTCCTCCTCACGTTCCTCTATCTATCACCACCGGGCGTTCAACTCAAAATTGAAGTCTCGCCTTTTCAAACACTCGTATACCCTGACTCATCTGACCCTTCGCCTTCAAATTCTTCTCGTCCTAAACGACACCTGCCTTGACAGCTACTCTGCCTCCTCTCTTGATCTGGCCCTCTGGAATCGGACTCGGACCGCTTTTGGACTACACTGGAACCCCTTCTGCTTTAACGTAGCGCTCGTGAATAGGCTGGTGCCCTGCGCTTGGCCTTTGAGTGGCGCCTTAGAAGTTTGGATATTACGATTAAGTAATACGACCCAAACTGAACTGTCAACTCTGGATTAAAGCTAACTGTACTGCTTTCAATTGAAAACGACTTAATGCGGGAAATGATATTTGAAGACGTTATAGCTTATATGTGATTTTGCTAATGCAAAGAGCCGCAAAGTTCATATAATGTAGGCTAGCACAGCTTAT
The DNA here is from genome assembly GCA_963556255.1 of Allolobophora icterica. Lineage (NCBI taxonomy): Eukaryota > Metazoa > Annelida > Clitellata > Crassiclitellata > Lumbricidae > Allolobophora > Allolobophora icterica. The sequence goes on along the minus strand of OY744603.1, from coordinate 35,650,262 downwards.
TTAACCGTTTCAGTACGGAGTTATTAAATTTGAACTTGCTGATGTTTGCAATTCTCATTTTTTCATTTCCCCGGTCAATCATTTAATATCTCATTTTCAGAATTTCAGACTTTCGTAGGCCCCTGAAAGCTTCGTGGGCCCTAGGCACAGTGCCTACTGTGCCTAGTGGATAAAACGGCCCTGCACACACACACACACACACACACACACACACACACACACACACACACACACACACACACACACACACACACACACACACACACACACACACACACACACACACACACACACACACACACACACACACACACACACACACACACACACACACACACACACACACACACACACACACACACACACACACACACACACACACACACACACACACACACACACACACACACACACACACACACACACACACACACACACACACACACTGAACACCCTACAATCACCTTCTGTAGTGGCTCCAGCTTTCTCCATGGCGGCCTGGACGCTCCAGTTTGGCGTGACATCTGCAAAGTGACATTATATTTAAAAGAATGTATGACATTTATATACTATATTAACTATAACACACACACACATACACTCACGGTTATATATATATATATATATATATATATATACTCACGGTTCATATATTTATATATGTTAATATATATATGTAGATGCTAATATATATATATGTCAATATATATATATATGTCAATATATATGTTAATATATATATATATATATATAAATATATATATATTAATGTCATTGCAATATAAGAAAGGCCAGAGCATAATGGAAAATGAGACGCGTCAGACACTCAGACGCATCTGGCGGAGGGTAAGAGGAGGAGGAAGAGGAGAAGGAAGAGGAGGAAGAGGAGGAGAAGGAAGAGGAGGAGAAGGAAGAGGAGGAGAAAGAGGAAGAGGAGGAGGACCAGCAAAAGGAAGAGGAGGAAGAAGAGAAGGAGTACAAGAGGAAGAGTAGAAGATACCAACTTGGAGGAAGTGATGAAGAGGATGGTACGAGGATGAAGAGAAAGTGTAGATGGAGGACGAGAATAAGGAAGGCAAGGAACAAAGTAAATGAGCTGAAAAGAAAGAGAAGTAGAGGAGAATGAGAGATGAGGTACAGAGGAAGAAAGAGGAGAAGAGAAGATAATGGAGACGGATGACGTCATCTCTGTCACTAGATTTAAGGAAGAGCAGACGACGTTTTCGGTGCATCGTATAGTAATCGTAAACCCGCAATTTCTTATTCGATACGTAAAGTTAAGAGCAGGGCACCAGCGTATTCACGAGCGCTGCGTCGTGTCAGAGGGGTTGTCAAGAGATATCAAATCCGGCTTCCAGAAGACCACACACTGAAGGATGGTCTTCAGCGCAGCGTATAAGATAAACCCACAGAAGCATGTGTGTGTGTGTGTGCGTGTGCGTGTGCGTGTGCGTGTGCGTGTGCGTGTGCGTGTGCGTGTGCGTGTGTGTGTGTGTGTGTGTGTGTGTGTGTGTGTGTGTGTGTGTGTGTGTGTGTAGGTGTGTAAAGAACTATGACGTGTAGTATATCTAGTTATGTACGCGTAATCTGTTAACAATTTGACATTTGCTGTGGATTGCACAACGACAGTTTTGGGCTCTTATCAATCCCAGTGGAATGTATACAGTCCGAAAGAAGCTTTGGAACTGACCGTCCATGCAGTTCCGTTGGTTCCTTTGTCTCATTGAGATCTAAAGCTACGCTTCGCCTGCTTCAACTTGCTTATCCATCGTAGATTAACTTCTGCCATTCCTCATCTATCGTATCCCATCCTTGCTTCTCCATCTGATCAAGGCTTTGACTACGGTTCGCTCGAACCATCCATCGATTTTCCTCGGCGCTATATAAATCGTTTGGATTTCATTGGATTACTTTAGTTATTTGCGTGAATTTCTAGCTTTCTAGTTTTGAATTTCTAGCCGCGTTTTCCGGTCTCAGACCTGACACGATTGCCATCGAACAGTATCACTTGTCGTTTACAGCGACTAATCAATTGCCTGTCCAACAAACCATTCGTCGCGCAGCAGGAGCGCCTCACTTGCCAAGCGCACCTGATAACCAGAGTAAAGATGAAAGGTACGGGTACCTTGGAAATACCTGGGTCCGGTAAAAATTGCACTGCACCGATAGGCACCATGGTTCTCTAGTGTGAACTGTGAATCCTTGCCGAGACAGACAGACTGGCAGAAAGACAGACATGCAAACAGTCAGACACACATACATACAGACAGACAAAGGGACACAAAAGGATGGACAAACAAACAGCTGTAGGGACACACAGAGAAAAAGACACACCGATACTCCTCCTCGGCAGAGACAGAGAAACAGACATAGGAACAGACATACTCAAACTCCAGCGAATCCCAGACTGAGAGAGAGAGAGAGAGAGAGAGAGAGAGAGAGAGAGAGAGAGAGACAGACAGACAGACAGACAGACAGACAGACAGACAGACAGACAGACAGACAGACAGACAGACAGACAGACAGACAGAGAGACAGAGAGACAGAGAGACAGAGACAGAGAGAGAGACAGACAGACAGACGACAGACAGACAGACAGACGACAGAAGGAGACACACACAGATGGACAGACAAACAGACGCAGGGACACCGTCGACAGACAAACAGATATATAGGGACAGACATGCAGACTGAAGAACGGACACACAGAAGTTGAAACAGAAACCTTATAACCGAGAAAAGAAAGACAGCTAAGCCGAAGACGACGCCGACGACTCAAACGGTCTCCTCACCATTATACTTAGGCAGGACGATCAAAGGTTCAGCATCGGGTCGGCGGCCTTTGATCTTCTCGGCTAATCCCTTCCCATCCATTTCGGTTTCTTCTCTTTGACGCGCCGACGTGTAATTGCGGTCATAAAACTCTGCGTCCACGAAGAGCGGGATCTCAGGCGTCCGAGGGTGTGGAAACAAAGACAGTGCGATCGACCGCCGACCCCCAGCGTGTTCCTGGTAGCTCACCCTGACCATGCATGCATCCATGCCATGGGGCGAGAGCCACACGAGATGTCACACGATATATATGTCTTTCTTTGTCTCTCGTCCTTTCTCTTTCTGCTGTCTCAGGTTAATGTGCATTAGTCTCTTCTATTATATGTTACACTACGCAAATACAATCGATTTTCTCTTTGTACTGAGATTGGATGTTTTGAATCGACGATTCTCACACGCTGTTCCCGGATTACCTTCCATCTATCACCCTCATTATCAGGTCTCTCTGTCTCTCTCACACTCTGTCTCTCTCTCCCTCTACGTATGCATGTATGTATGTATGTATGTATGTATGTATGTATGTATGTATGTATGTATGTATGTATGTATGTATGTATGTATGTATGTATGTATGTATGTATGTATGTATGTATGTATGTATGTATGTATGTATGTATGTATGTATGTATGTATGTATATATATATATATATATATATATATTTATAAATTATGTAAGCCGATTGATAAGAGCTATAGCCTCCTCTGAGACTTTGAGCAAGTAGTTCACTCACAATTGCTCAGCGCCATCGATTTATGCTTCTTGGTCAGTGGGTATAGTTGTGCTTAATAAATGCATAATAATAATAATAATAATAATAATAATAATAATAATAATAATAATAATAATAATAATAATAATAATAATAATAATAATAATAATAATAATAATAATAATAATAATAATAATACTAGTAATAATAATACTAGTAATAATTACAAATTCGCTGGATCAGTCATGCATATAGATTATAGGTAGGCTATACATGCATTCGTACGTATGCAGAAATATACTCCGCGGCTCCGTACATATTCATTCATATATAAGTGTGTGCAGGGGCGCCGCCAGGCTTTAAAAAATTGGACGCACACCCCTCCTGTGTCCTCCCATCCACACCTCCTCGTCTGAAAATGACTCCAGTGACTCATAAAAGTACAGTATAACACATACATATGATATCATAATGATATCATTTATACATACTGTATGGTAAACCAAAATGACACAGTGAAATTGTCAAAAATATCGTTGCGATGCCAAATCCTTGTGTGGGTATTGATTTGGTGGGTGGACGCACGTGCGTCCAGTGCGTCACGCTGCCGGCGCCCCTGTGTGTGTGTATGTATAGTGTATATATATATATATATATGTGTGTGTAAGTATAGTGTATATTATATGTACATATATGTAGTGGAGCAGATCGTAGGGCGCAGAGGTGGCGCCAGTTACGTATGTCCTTAAGATAAGCAGTAATTGAAACTAACGTCATTGTTTCGACGGAGAATCAACAAGGGTAGTTGTCTCTGTCTGTCTGTCTGTCTGTCTGTCTCTCTAATCCTTGTTTCAATTACACTAATATACGTTCGTCTGCCTTTGTTTTGCACGGTGCTAGAGCTCTTGGTCTGACTGCAATTCCGATGATACAAAGAAGATCCACATTGCGTCTGTTGGTCCTAAGTATCGGCGATAAGCCAATACCTTCAAGAGAAGTCTTTGTGGTCCTCTCCGGAGGGATTCTTTCTGTCTCTCTCTTGCTCTCTTTTATCCCTCTACTTCGCTCTTTATACCTCTCTCTGTATCTTATTCTGTCTTACTCTCACACATAATTTGCCCTAAATCGTGTCACCTACAAACTTCGCTTCACTAAGATGTACCGAATGTAAAATATACAATACTGCAGGCTGTATACGATGGCTCCACTTGCAATGCTGATGCTAACATATATATATATATATATATATATATATATATATATATATATATATATATATATATATATATATATATACATATACATATATATATATATATATATATATATATATATATATATATATATATATATAGATATAGCTGTACTACTATAGGACCAGAGCAATACTCTTGATCTCTATGGCATGTGGGATATAGACACTTAGAAAACAAATGGCAAAGATCTGTGTATTCTTGTTTACCAACAGTGTTACCCGTACTGCGATTTCATGCCGAACACTTACGCGAATGCAATGCAGTGGTTTTACGAGATGTATAAACCTGGGATTTGCATGAAGCCAGCAATGTTCAATGCTCCCTGTATACGATCGCTGAGGCTGTTAAATGCGCCCTACTTGAGCGCTCTTCAACCCTCCACATCAACCTGTCAGAGAAGGGCTTTCGACGACATCCGATATATGTGCAGGTGGCATTTTATTACGTCGCATGAACTACATCTTCCTTTGTTATGCTGACATATATATGTTCTATGAGACACTTTAAATGCGTTCTATGTATGGTTCACGAGTCGAGCGGTAAATCACTTAAGTTGGACGTTGCGACACATGCTATTGATAGATCAACGAAGAGCAGTTATAGCTCGCAATTCAACTTCTGTACACAAACAACGAAAATATGTTTACTTTTGAATCTAAGCTAATGTAAAATATTTCTGTATTTAATTATCCAGTCATAAGGTATACTGTGGAAATAGCCTTAAAAACTTAGTTTAGAAGTCGGTGCAATTTACCTTGCACTTTGTCCGATCTGACTCCATTCAGCAAAGAGTTACAAATTGTCTTTAAAAGCATTTATGATCCGTCAGAGGACAGAATCGCTAGCTTCAGCGAAAATCCGGTAGTCGTTACCATATAGAACCGGTTTACGATTTTTATTGGGCAGAGGAGAGGCCACGACAGCACCCAAACGATAGTATACGATTTTTAGCTGGCAGGGGATAGGCTAGGACAATCCCCAAACGAAACCCTACTTTTAAAGCATCCATTTATAAAATGTAAATGTACACGTGTTTCTCTAGCTACCGTATGACCTCGACCCTGCTCATTTTCAATTAATTGATCAGGTAAGGTCCTTTACCACGGCTGCCCGTTTGAATGGGGTCACCCCTTTAAGGTCTCCGTATACGGATCGTACTAGCACGAGATTTAAATCTCTGATAAAACCACCACCGGTATGCGAACCGGTTACCGCATGCACCGAGGTGCATGGGACTTGCGCTCTAACCAATGTATAGCTAACCAGGCCAGTGAACTAGACAGTTCATTTTTACATACGAACACTGTATTATAGAAGTCGAGGTTAACCTTAAAGATACTTCATTGCTATGCTTCGCGATCTGTGCTATACCACACCGTTCATACGTTGTGAACTACTCTATGCATTTAGATGCTAAATGCATGTGTGAGCTCATGCGCAAGGGTTGCTTAGCAACGAAAGATTGACTGACCTAGTGACCCCAGAGGGTTTCGGCATCTTCCGATGTCTCCTGTCCACGTGATTCCATTGCACGTCAGATGCCAAGTGGTTGGTCGTCCATGGCAACCGACAGTCGCTGAATCTGCCGTTCTCTTCACCCACCCACCTTCCGGTGCTTCTAGGTCGGCACATCCAACGACTTCAAATAAAATAAACAAATGTATAAACAGACACATGGGCGTCCGGAGGGGCAAGGGGGCATTTGCATTTTGCCCCTGGATTTTGTGCATATTTTACAAAAATAAAATCTTTTGATTAGTTTGATTATTACAACAGTCCCAACACGATTTTCGATGCGAGAAAACAATTATTTAGGTAAAGTCCTTGACCTTTATTTTTAAAGTTGTCACGTGTTCTGGAATGTTCATGAATTCTATGCAATCTCAAGATAAGTTCTGCAAAAAGTTCTATGCAAAACATCATTCCTCCCACATAAAAAGTTTGCGCCCCCCCCTACAGACAGGAAAACAGTCAGACAGATAGACTGAGACAGTTAAACAGGTAGATAAGCAGACGGGTATAGACCTACACAGATGGATGGATGGATGGATGGATGGATGGATGGATGTATGGATGGATGTATGGATGGATGTATGTATGTATGTATGGAAGGATGGATGGATGGATGGATGGATGGATGGATGGATGGATGGATGGATGGATGGATGGATGGATGGATGGATGGATGGATGGATGGATGGATGGATGGATGGATGGATGGATGGATGTATGTATGTATGTATGTATGGAAGGATGGATGGATGGATGGATGGATGGATGGATGAATGGAAGGATGGATGGATGGATGTATGGATTGATGGATGGATGGATGGATGGATGGATGGATGGATGGATGGATGGATGGATGGATGGATGGATGTATAGATGTATGGAAGGATGGATGGATGGATGGATGGATGGATGGATGGATGGATGGATGGATGGATGGATGGATGTATGTATGTATGTATGTATGTATGTATGGAAGGATGGATGTATGTATGTATGGAAGGATGGATGGATGGATGGATGGATGGATGTATGGATGGATGGATGGATGGATGGATGGATGGATGGATGGATGGATGGATGGATGGATGGATGGATGTATAGATGTATGGAAGGATGGATGGATGGATGGATGGATGGATGGATGGATGGATGGATGGATGGATGGATGGATGGATGGATGGATGGATGGATGTATGTATGTATGTATGTATGGAAGGATGGATGCATGTATGTATGGAAGGATGGATGGATGGATGGATGGATGGATGGATGTATGGATGGATGGATGGATGGATGGATGGATGGATGGATGGATGGATGGATGGATTGATGGATGGATGGATGGATGGATGGATGGGCGAACAGACACAGATTTTTCATAGACATATGGACAGCTAGATAGGTAGACATACTGACAAACAGATAGACAGACGTAAGCAATAAATAATTCGATCGATCGATCATACTACCCATTATTTATTAAATCTTTCTAACAGTCTTCATGTGCGCAGATGAGAAATTTATCTATGCAGAACTATAGTCTTGAGATTTATCTTTCTTTGCGTCCTTTGTCTGTCTGTCTGTCCTTGTCTGTTTGTCTCTTATCTGTCTGTCTTTGTCTGTCTGTCTGTCTGTCTTTGTCTGTCTGTCTTTGTCTGTCTGTCTTTGTCTGTCTGTCTTTGTCTGTCTGTCTTTGTCTGCTTCAGTCTATCCCTATGTCTGTACATTGGCTATCACAAGTACTTGTCTGCAATATCTGTTTGACTGTGTGCGTATACCTCATTACCTGTCTAGATCTGTCTGAATAGGTCTGTCTGTCTGGACATTTGACTGAATCTCTCTACCTGTCTGCCTGTGTATGTGTCTTTGTCCGTCTGAGTTACACGGGACATTAGTAATTTCAAGGCTGACTGAATTAACGTCAAGCATTCTCTCCTCAGCAGCAATGGTTCGCTGTCAACTCATGCCTAAAATTGCGCCATAGGTTTGTAATTTGCCATTGTTTACGCTTTACAGCAAGCGTATTTATCTACGGCCCCTTGGGTCACGCATGACTTGTCGCGCATTTGTTGGCCTCTCTTTCTCCATTGATTTCTCCATCGAAGCGTTCAGCCACCTGCCGACCGACTCTGGCATTGAGTCATGTCTCGTCCTTTCCATCCAGCGCCAGAGGGCGTAACAAATGACCAACTAACGTCGACAACAACAATGAGGATCGGTAATGAATTATCACTGGTCAAGAAAGAGACTCATAAATATATATATACGTACAACATAATAAACCACATTATTCGCTAATCAACTCCCATTATGTTGTGCAAAACACAGACACAAACAGTATATACTATATATATATATGTGTGTGTGTGTGTGTGTGTGTGTGTGTGTGTGTGTGTATGTGCGTGCGAGAGAGAGAGAGAGTGCGTGTGTGTGTGTGTGTGTGTAGGTGTGTGTGTGTGTGTGTGTAGGTGTGTGTGTAGGTGTGTGTGTGTGTGTGTGTGTGTAGGTGTGTGTGTAGGTGTGTGTAAGTGTGTGTGTAGGTGTGTGTGTGTGTGTGTGTGTGTGTGTGTGTGTGTGTGTGTGTAGGTGTGTGTGTAGGTGTGTGTGTAGGTGTGTGTGTGTGTGTGTGTGTGTGTGTGTGTGTGTGTGTGTGTGTGTGTGTGTGTGTGTGTGTGTAGGTGTGTGTGTGTGTGTGTGTGTGTGTGTGTGTGTGTGTGTGTGTGTGTGCGTACGTGCGTGTGCGAGTGCGAGTGTGTGTGTGTGTGTGTGCGTGCGTGTGCGAGTGTGTGTGTCTGACGCTTGCTCATTAGATCATGTTATTATATATCATCATCAATGGGTGCGAATGAAAATCTCCATTTATCTCGGTCTTTTGTCAAGTCCAGTTCTCTTCTCAATATTATTTTTAATTTTGTTATATCCTCATTATGTTGTCTACACAGCACCATTCTTGGTTTGCCTTTGTGTCTCTTTCCTTCGAATCTTGATTGTATAGGCTGCTATGGTGCAGCCTGTTCGTTTCGGTCGACTGGTATTTTCTCCACATGGCCAAACCATCGGAGTCTTCGCTGAACGACTTATCTGTAACAGTTGTCTTCATATAGGAATTGTCTGCTTTGCATCATTTTCTATTCTTCTTTAGTCTGAAATTCTTCCAATTTTTCCGCAGCCAACTCATTTCCGCTGTGAGTATTCTTTTCTCATCTTGCTTTCGACTGTCCAGCATTAGAATCCGTACATAGGGAAATGAGTTGTGTCATCGTGTCCTTGTCTTGGGTTTTCTTTTCGTTTCTCCATTTCCTGTTATTTTGACACATGCTTGTTGTGTGCGTCCAATTGTTCTCTGTATATCTTTCTCGCTGATGCATGTCATCCGCGGTCCAAGATAGAAGACGGATTGATCTCTAATTGCATATACGTTTAAAAATTTTAGAAAATGAATGAGTTTGGGGTAAGGTATGCGAACCCGCAAGGTAAAGTGAGATAAGTTTTGGTGAGATAAGGTACTGTATGGCAGAAAGGTATTAGCGTGCCATGGTATCCTAGCAATGATTTTATCGCAATGATATTTCGTTACTGTACACGCAATCAACAGTTGACCAATGATACTAGTATGATATAGAGAACTGTATCATGCATATAACTCAGGTATAGTGAACGAATAAATACAATAGTCTTTACTGTTGTTTTACCTTGATAATGAACGACGAAGTGCGCGGGATTTTCCGGCGTTCCATAGTAGAGTTTCAGTTTCACTTCCTCGTGCGCTGACGTCATAATGCGAACTACGTTGGCGTCATTGTCGCAGAGGGTGACGTCCTTCGACACCTGACTGGATCGCTCGAAGACCGTCGCCAGGCGCTGGCAGAACCTTCCTCCCAGCTGCTGCTTAGCGTCCGCCTGGACGCGCACAAAGGACCGGAAGGTGAGGTTGAACCGCTGACCCGGAAGTGCTTCGAGCACCCAGGGGCAAAGATCAGAGCCGCAGCCAGACGATGACGTCACCAGGCTGGCCAGATAACCCTCGGAGTTTGTGACCTTGATGGAATTGCCAGAGGTGCAGGAGTGCTCAGCACAGGTCGTCACTAAAATCACGCATACATGACAATCGTCGTAACGTAATTAGACTCTTACAAACCGTAATTTTGCTGGTTACGATATTCAGTTAGATGATTGCATCAACTTTTCCAAATCACTTCACTCCTACACACTAATAAAGACAAAATTACACTGAGTTATTGCAAAGTATATACAAATACATATAGACTGTATTACAAGTACGTGCATGTAACTATAAACATATCTTTTAGACCTAAGCGCTAAGCCAGTGAATAAGTTGTGTGAGTCGGTGACGTGGGCCATGGCTTCGGGCTATCCAACTTGTCCTGGAGTCCCCCCGTCCTGAGATGCAACGTCTTTGAGAATGTGTATATTGGCAGAGAGCGTGTATAAAATAAATGATTACCTGACCTTAAGATTTATATGCTCAATCAATTCGAGATTCACCAAATCTGCTGATCTTTAAGAAAGGCCTACACCAGAGTTTTTCAAACTGTGGTCCGCGGAACCCTGGGGGTCCGCGAAGGATATGGCGGGGGTCCGCGAGAGCGTTCTGAAAATAATGTGATGCTTAACACTGTATGGTTTTATCATTAACAGCCTGTGTTTTCAAATTCGTACGCTACTTATAGTGTGCCTGTAACTGTATGATCCACAAGGATCCAATTTTGTATTCGATCACACCAGTTTTGTGATGCTGCTGATAGTTATTCTTTGCGTACTAGGGCCTACAGTGACGTAAATAAGATGTAGGCTTATGGTCACGTTACATTTCTAGCCTAAAACAACGTGTGTTTTTATAAAATTTAATATAGGGCCTATAATTTCTGCAAATCGACTGCCAATCATTTCTGCACCCAATGTAAGCGCGATGTATTTGAAGCCTTCATCAGAAGTCCTACAACTAGATTCCATTTAAAAAAGTTTAAGATATTCACAAAACAAACTTTGAAAGTCTACAAGTGTTTCATTTAGAAAATCAACACTGAATATGAGCTCTAGCTAGGACTCTAGGCTAGTTGTTTTTGCATAAACGCTATATTTTCTTCTAATTGTAACTCTGGACTGACTTGGGTTTTCTGGAAAAAAAACACTTGTTCTATAGTCTGTAGCATTAAGTATTACAAGACCAGGGGCGGATCCAGGGGGGCCAATCCGGCCATGGCCCCCCATTTGAAATTTTTATTTATTTTTAACATGTGTTTTATGGGCTTTTATGATGGTTACACAGGCGTGGCCCCCCCCCTGTAGGCGTGGATGAGTAAAATGTATACAGAACGCGGGACCCGTAGATGTAGACTGAAGACATTAAAAAGAAAAAGGTTGATGACTAAAAAAAAAAAAAAAAAAAAAAAAGGTCATCAACTTTTTGCGGAGATGACTAGAAAATTTTTGGCCCCCCCTGACAGACCTTCTGATCCGCCCCTGTACAAGACATAGTTAGCTAAAAACAATTGTCAAAAATGGACTCTAGTGGTTCCTCCAGTGAAGGCTTCATTTGCAATATGCTGGTCTATTTCCGGATTGTGTACTCTGGACTTGTAGAATTAGAAATTTGTGGAATTCGCCTGGTTTTAGCCTTTAGATGAACGATAATACAGAGATTTGCAAAGCATATCCCTATTTCGTTCACGTTCGCTGTTATATGCTAACTATTATAATTTTGCTGTTTGTATTATGGATAACTTTCTTAGGCCTATCCAAACTAACACCAATTACGGACAGTTTTGCAAAGCAAAGCAAGCACATCCCTCTCGCTGACATTACTGACGTTTGGCGAAACCGATATTATTCATTTCTTTTAAAAATGACTGTGTTCCATAGTTAGGCTATTGCAGGGAGTTAATAACAATTTATTTAGTGTTACTTTTTATATTATAATAGTCCTCAGCGTCATAAATAAGCAAGCGTGTATTGTGGAAAACTGCCTGTTATTTTTTTTATTAAATTTTAAGGATAGGGGCCTAAATTTTGCTTTGTAAATACTGGGGTCCGCGAGCTATGCCTAGAAAAAAATAGGGGTCCCTGGTCCAAAAAGTTTGAAAACCTCTGGCCTACACCACTTACTCATAGAAGGAAATTTATAAGGTTCACATCGCGGGTACGATTGCTGCAGCTGAAGTTTAGTTAAGATGTGGATTTCCTTTTGTTTCATTTTGTTTCTCTCATTGTATTTGTTTCGTTATTCTTTTCAGTTATTATACATTAAGTATATTTCAATGCATATTGTAATCCTGCTATCTTCCATTCTCGTTGCAGTTCCTCTTATTACCTATCCTTCCTCGCTACAGTTCGCTTTATTGCCTATCGTTCTATCTCTTACTCCCAATACTAACTTACCTCTGCTGGCTCCCCCTAATGTGCTTGCCTTATCCTCCGTCATTCTTACTACACCTGGTAATTAAGTGCCCCTACTAGCGGGATCTTTGATCCCTTTTGGGTCCCCTCTGTAACCAACTATAGCTACGAAAAGATTTTTGTTGCTGTTACTTTTCTGTTTATGTTGATTGGTTGCAGGAATAAATTTGATTTGAATTTTATTTGATGCTAAGTTCCATTCATCTGTGTAGAAACCCAGAAAATTGTATACACCGTATGTGAGGCTATGTTCAAAGATCAGTACTGTTGTAAAACTAAATGTCCATCTGTGAAATCGAACTAGAAATTAATTGTGCCAGGGCATAATGTATAGCTTGTCTTTCTGCAGTAAAACTTATGTTTAACATTTTATCCAAATGTAAGACAAGTAAGCGAGTATATAAGGTAACCTTTCACACAGTCGTAGCTGGCCTGCAAGAATGAGATGAGCTCGCTCGGACACGGTCGTGTTCCGTGGAGGTTCCAGACCGGAAACTGGCAGCGCTGACGTCCGGAACACTGACTTTCCACTTCCGCCATGACGTCAGCCGAACAACCGAGATTTCCGTATCCATTTTCCACGCACCTGCCGAGACTCATGCGACCAAAGATGGCGCTACGAATCAAGATGACCTCACCTCCGCCGCACGACGCCTCGAACGATTCACGCTCACAGTACTCTTCCACGCCAAGAGCAGTTCCTACGATTTACAGTTTTTTACACCAATAATATAGTTTACTTTAACGTAATGCAATAGAAGATTGATATGGCGCCACCTAGCTATCTGCGTAAGTGTATGTGTGTATTATTTTTTTATTTATTCCGGATATTTCTATAGCGCCTCTCGAAGTCTACTATTACTCAGAGGCGCTCCCGACTACAGCATTTGATACTGTGCCGGAATTTTCACGCCGAAGCGCCACGAGCAATTGCGAGTGAAGGACTTGCCCAAGGTCCGTATACGCAGCGGCTAGAGTGGGATTCGAACCTGCAACCCTCCGGTCACAAGGCGCCGAACTTACCACTGAGCCACCACGCCCCACAAATGTATGTAGGCCTATGGCTGTAATGCTTTGTATGTTGTTCGTATACGAATCTAGAATTTAGCGCCTTAAATAAATATCAAAAGTACTTCGTGATTTCTATAGATACATTTGCATGAACCGTCTGCACGTGTCTCATACGTTAAGAAAGCTACAGCTTAGGGCCTCACAATCCTCAGAGGCCTAAAAATTCAGATTTTTTGGGGTGGGGGCTTTTTTAATTTTATGTGTACCATCCGCTGGTTCACACAATCTTCCAAGGAAGTTACATATTGCTTACATATTTCGCTCACCACTTCTGACAACTCATATCGCACATTGATCATGGCTCATACATTGCATAAAGCAAGCTTCCGGTCTCCATTTGTTCAGACCATGTAATGTATACGAATCAAGATACCAATGTGATTCTCGTTAACGTTAACGATAACGAAAATGTTCGTTAACGAACAAAAAATGATTTCGTTAACGATAACTATAACTATAACTAAAAATATCATTAACTATAACTATAACTATAACGAAAATAACACTAACGAAAATTCATTGCTATTTTCGTTAATACGATAAAAAAAGAGTGCAATATCAACTAACGTGAGAACGTGAAAATACAGCCGTTAACGAAAGCAAAATGATTCCTATGTTCGCCTTCGATGTCTTTGAATATGGAGCGCTGTGTATTCATGAAGCTGAATGGACCCATTCGTCAAAGCTCTAAGCAAATTATTGTGTAACGCGTCTTCATAATTCAGTGTGATTTTCATTAACGATAACGTTAACGAAAATGTTTTCGTTAACGAAAGCAAAATGATTTCGTTAACGATAACTATAACTGTAACTAAAAATAATATTAACCATAACTGTAACTATAACTAAAATGAAAAACCATTAACTATAACTGTAACTGTAAGTTGTAACTAAAATAAAATCTGTAAGGAGAATCACACTGCAAGATACATCATACATGTACAATAATTTCCCCATACATTGTGATCAGCACTACTGCCTATCTGATGACTATAATAGCACTGTAATAACAGTGTGAGTAAGTAAGTAAGTAAGTAAGTAAGTAAGTAAGTAAGTAAGTAAGTAAGTAAGTAAGTAAGTAATGCTTTGTCCATCAGCTGAGCGAGAAATTGTAGGCGTGGATGGGTCCCTGCAGCGGTCAGCTAACAACAGCGTGAAACTACAAATAGGTCTTAAACAATTTGGAGATGTTGTTGCAAATAGTGTAAACAGAGAAACTGTTCCGTGTCGGAAGAATTCAGACTGACGACCTCTGATGTCAAAGTCAGATAAAAGGTCTTGCGTAGCTAAGCACAAAGACCTGGATGGATTTTAGCACTCTAAAGAACAAGACAGGTAAGCATAGCAATCAGTTGAGATTAACTTCTTTGCAACGGGAGCTATCTTCTCTAAGTGATTCTGGACATGGCAGACAGTGTATAGCCTTGCCTGTACAGGGATGATGCGATCACACCGGCGGATTCTATCACCGGTTGAGCCAACGAGTTCTGAAAGCTTTGCCATTTGGCAACATTAGACTTTGTAGTTCAGCACATTAGTTTAATGGCACACGAAAGCAACAGACAGTTAGATGCTCCGACGGGGCCTTCCTGTCGTTAGTAGTAGCCCGGTGCAAGAGCGCCGAGGCAAGTTGTCCAGGCTCGTATCGGTCGTATACACATAGTTTACACAGAGGTCGGTAGGTTTATAGGTCGACGCCTGGACTTCATGTGTAGGCTACGTATCAAAGGACACGGAAACCGCTTTGTAGTTGGTAGCAGCTGACGCCGACCCCTGGAGTCCCTTGATCGCCGCCAGAGCAGAAACTAAATCCAGGATTTCGACTAACTGTTGCAGTCGGCTGTCACCCCCTACAGCCGGCAATTATTCAAGCGTGCGCATGAAAATTAACCGGGTCTCTAACGAATCAGAATTTTGATGCACTTTGATAATTACAGACTGCATCGTGGATTTATACAATGTAGACATTACACTCGTAACATTATCAGCGCATACTTTTTTTGATTCGGTTATCTCTCCACTGACCGTAAATGATTTATACTCTGCAGTCAGAACAACAGTAATTACAATTCCATACATCAAGAGCTAGCGGCTGTTTGTAATCTCGGTGTATACGTAGACCTATAATTATACACTTCAAATGTGCATATATAGGACAAGTGATATAGTATTCGTCGAGAGACAGGTGATGCGGATATATAGGGTCTGCATCGATGAATTATTGAAAGAGTCTCGTATGGGTACAGACGCTGGCCCGTACGCATCGTATACACGTTAAACATATATGGATATATTAGACAGCATGCACATCGATTTGAAAAGATCGCAGTTGGCGTAACAAAGCAATATATAAATGTCAAACTGTCACTCTGGATAATTAATATGCATATAAAAACATTCACATGAATATATATATACAAATATATATATATATGAAAATAAATATATGTGGAAATTGTGGATATATATACATATATAGGTATATCGCCGGGAATTTACATGAAGCTAAAGATCGATGCTATATGTGTACATTGGCGTATGTGCATGCAGCTGCAATTTGTGCGCCCTATAGATGTGTACGGCTTTTGTGCAAAGGCGCGAGTAATAATAGGAAAATCTCTTATGCATTAATATGAAACTGGTGTATACTTATAAACCGATCATTAGACTCAATTAGACCTTTAAGTCTATCCTTCGTTTTCATGCAGGCGTTCATATACATATATATATATATATATATATATATATATATATACAATACATGTATACGTGTATGCAAATATATATATATCTGATACAAGACACATATGGGGCGTTCTCTGTATACGTGCATGCAACGGAGCAGACAAATGTATATACAAAGAAAAAAACATGATAGGGGTCGGTGTTTTGATTCCCCCTATAATCATTCGTCATTATGTGTCATTATGTAGGAGGCAGTCATTATGGGCAATTGGCTCCGGCAGTTGTCAGAAGGCGATGGTGGTGGTGGTGGGGGGGGGGGTGATTGCGCCACTATAGCCACACGCAGTTCTTGTTATGGATGGCGAAAATTGGCGACGTTTATTTTCAGTCAAACGGAACTATACACTGTTCGCTATAGGCAGACAGAATACGCGCACTATTGGAAAACCTGAGAGTGTGGAACAAAACACATACAAAGAAAAGACTGTATATAGTAGCCCTAGACACACACACACACACACACACACACACACACACACACACACACACACACACACACACACACACACACACACACACACACACACACACACACACACACACACACACACACACACACACACACACACACACACACACACAGAATGAGAGTAAGAGTAAGGTATACACGCAAAAGGAAAGATACAGACGCAGACGAACAGTGTACTGGGAAATCTGTGTGCGAGAGAGACAGACAGACTGTATGTACAGTAGTAGGCCTAGACACACAGACAGACGGAGACAGACAGACACAGACAAACAGACACAGACAGAGATAGACAGAGACAGAGGAAGACAGAGAAACAGAGGGGAGCGAGTGAGAGAGCGAGAGAGAACGAGAGTGACATATACCGAAATTGGTGTCGTTATTACTATTTCATTTGTTTTGTTGGTATTTTCATTGATCTTTTTTGTTACCACCACACACTCTCAACTAACCCTATCATAATCGTCATCATCATCGTCGTCATCGTCATCATTATAATCGTCACAATCGCCATCATCATTTCATCATCGTCGTCACGTGCACCATTATCAAAACCACCACCACCACCTCCACCACCACTGTCGTGGTCGTCATCATTGTGTCATCACTGTAATACCCGGATCATGAGTGCGTAAACACACGCACGTATGTATATATATGTAAATTATATATATATATATTTATATATTATATATGTATATGTTATATATAGTATAGTGGGAAAGTCGTTGATTGTGAGTGGCGTTTTTTCCCGAGGGAAATCAAGGCAGACGTCAGGGTTAGGAAGGTCGAGTGACGTCTATCGCTTTCTGATCACGAGATGGCGCTGCTCATGCATGGCCAGGAACAACTTCTGCGGATCCAGAGGTGGCCGATAATAGGGAAGGCAGATGGCAGACGAAAGGAATGGGAGACAGGGTCAGGCACAGAGAGAAGGAGAGAGATCGGGAGAGAGGGAAGAAAGAGGGCGAGAGGGAGCGCTTGGCCTCCTTCCAAAATTATGAGCCAAATATGAACGCTTATACAAGAGAATCACACGACAATCCAAACATCTTTTATTTAAGACATCACACCGGTCTGTCTGTCTGTCTGTCTGTCTGTCTGTCTGTCTGTCTGTCTGTATGTCTGTATGTATGTATGTATGTATGTATGTATGTATGTATGTATGTATGTATGTATGTATGTATGTATGTATGTATGTATGTATGTATGTATGTATGTATGTATGTATGTATGTATGTATGTATGTATGTATGTATGTATGTATGTATGTATGCATGTACGGATGTACGGATGTACGGATGGACGGATGGACGGATGGACGGATGGACGGATGGACGGATGGATGGATGGATGGATGGATGGATGGATGGATGGATATCTTTGCTTGTGTATGTCTTTTCTTCACTATGCACTGACAGTGACAGTCAGACAAACAATGAGGCGTAGAAATGTCTGTATTTCGCTCTCTCCCTGTCTTCTCCTCCTCCTCCTCCATTCCTCATCTTCCTCTTCACTCTTATTTTCTCTGCAGCGTGTTCGGTAAAATTGTCTCTCTTTTTCTCATTTGTCTCTCCACTTTCTTCAATCTCTCCGTCTTGTATATATCCGTTGCAGCCTTTCTTGTTCTCCCATGAACCCGCTCTTTCTGCCATTCTGACTCTTCCTTTCTCAGTACTTTCTTTGTCTGTATGCGTATCTCTCTCCTTATCTCGCTTACTCCTACTTACTCATTCACTCACTCACTCACTCACTCTCTCTCTCTCTCTCTCTCTCTCTCTCTCTCTCTCTCTCTCTCTCTCTCTCTCTCTCTCTCTCTCTCTCTCTCTCTCTCTCTTTCTCTCTCTCTCTCTCTCTCTCTCTCTCTCTCTCTGTCGCTGTCTCCATTGCGTGGTTTTCTGCCTCGATTTATAATTAAATGCTGGTGATTATGGAGCAGCACACGATTCTAAGTCTACGGTTTCTTAGTTCAACGGCCGAGACAGACTGGAGACGTGTGAGCCAAGAAAGAGGTGGGATATGGATAGGGATTCAATTCAATTCAATTCAATAATTTTTATTGCAGCCGGTAACAACTCACAAGGATACATAAATGACAATCAATAACAGCAACGCAATTATGAGTAGAAAAAAAGAGACTAGAGATTCTTAATGCAAGTAATGAAAGAAAAGTTTTCAACGGCAATGATACTAGGTAGTCATATTGCAAGTGGTGGTGTATGAGTTATTAACGGAAGCAATGGGTGGCTCCTAAGGGATTGACATCCCGCTAGGTGGAGACACCCAACTGAGTCAAGTATCATGGGTGCAATGAATGGCACAGGAACTATGCTTTTTCGAAGTGGCTAAATGCTAGTGGGAGTAGCCTAAACAATAAACAGGTTATAGAGGAGTACGCAATAAGGAGGCACAAATTAGTACAGTTAGATAGCTTAACTAAACTTATCTAATATGTCTTAACTAAATGACTCGAGGACCAGTGCGTCGTGCAACCAGGCATAAGTTGATGTACTTAGATCATAAATGAGGCAATTTATTACTTTTAATTTTATATTTTAAGCTGGGAATTGTTATACTCAAAGGAGAAAGGTGCGTAGCTTTTTTTTAAATTCATGTCGGGTTTTGGATAGTCGAATTTCCAGTGGAATGGAGTTCCAGAGTAATGGTCCGGCAGTTCTAATACTGAATTCTCTAGTGTTAGTTCTCGCTTTCGCTGGGCGGTACGATGTGGCGCTCCTAGTGAAATGATCATGAATCTGGGAACCAAGGGTGAAGTACCCCGCAAATGAGGCTGGTAACAGATTGTGTTCGTATCGATAAATGAATTCACCTGTTTGCAAAATTCTTATTTGTTTTAGGTTTAGCAATTCCAGGTTCCTGAAGATGGGGGAGGTATGGGCGTCTCTGCTCAGTGCCGTTTTAAGGCATAGGCACGCGAGGCCCGGGCCTAGGGCCCCGCGCAGCGGGGGGCCCCGCGGCGGCCCAGAAACAAAATAACAATATTATAAGTTCTGTTCTAACAAGTAACAATTCTGCAAAGTAAAGTAAGAACAATAACACATTTTATTATTTTTTTTTAAACAAATGTCTGCGGTCTGCATTTTCAGTTAAATATAATTATTGGTAATAAAATCAGAGCGCTATAGAAATAAATCAATAATTGTAACGCGTGACGACGATGGCGCACAACTTGCTGTAGGCTATTGGCTACTAGGCCTATGTTTGTTTTCATTTGTCTGCTTTTCACAACGCTATTCAAGGAATTTTTATGTTTTGGTAAGTTAATATTAATTTTTAATATTAAATCTCTCTCTCCTATAATCTAGTCATTTTTTAAATTGTTTTAAACTTTAAATTATAAAAAGGGCAAAAGCGTATCAAAATTCGCACAGTTAATAGGATAAATAGAATGATGTTGGCGTGTCGACGCTCGGTACTGAGTCGGTAGTGAACTTGGAAAACTTATTTAACTTAACAAAATCACTTCATTTCCACCTCCTCCAATGTATAAGGTTGAGGTTTTTTGATAGTTTCTACCCTTTTTGTTATGCAGATTAAGATTCTGATTGTCAGTTATCACCGTCGTTCACGGTAAACCGATTTGCAACTTTTGGCCAATTATCACTAGGCCTACGATCAATTAAACGAAATATCAGACAACCGATCAAAAATGCGTAGAAATTATATGAGTGGTGCCGCGAAGAGAAAAAAGGAAGCAACTGAAATTGAAATGTCGAACAAACATCCAAAAGTATCTTCTTTTTATACTTTTTTTTCAAAGTCAGAAAACACAATCATCATCGCAGTCCGACATTGTTGAGACGTAAGATACTCTTATGTTGTCTTACTCGTCTACTGATGTCATTGTTTGCGATAAAGATGAACAGTTATTGTCGCTGCAAGATGATGGTCTACCAGTCGAAAGTACAGATGTTGTCACAACACCAAAATTCGAAGCCTTTTTCGCAAGATGTAAGCCCTGCGGAGTCAGCGGACTATCCAACTGATGCAGCCTTAGGCTATGGAGTCCAATCACGGAGGAATTGCGATCTTATTGGATTCGTGAAGGTCCTGCTAGTTGCCAGCATAAAGAGTCTGACTTCGGTACGACTCAACGCGTGTATCGAACGGGAGATAAGTTGCATAGACGTTGCTTAACTGATTCCTGTTTCCGTCGTGAACTGCGAAATGGTGAATCAGTTTGTCGCTAGTGGCTGCTCTTTTCTCCATCGCAGAAGTCTGTGTATTGCTTTGTCTGTCGCTTTTTTTTATTTCAACAACAACGATGGGTCATCAATCTTTCTGTCAATGATGGTGACAAACTGTACGGGTGAACGTTCTTTCTGAAAACTTAAATTAATCAAGAACGAGCTTCGCAGCCGTATGATGTCATGAGCATAGAATCAGATGTGTTGGAGTCTTTGAATGTCGATGATATTATAAAAGACTTTGCTCAGAGCAAAACACGAAAGCGATGTTTGTAAGAAACTGTCGTTACAAAGTCACAATCCATGTATAGCAAGCATGTACTCATAATCACACTTTCAGTTTGTATAACAAATAAACAATGAAAACTGTAAAGTATGTTAAACTAAACTTTTATTTTACACTTGTAGTACAAAGATTGATGTGTTAGCTGTGTTATTATGAGTTTAGTAACAGTATAGGCCTACTATATTAATAAATTTAACAAAATGACACATATGCACGTACAATGCACTAATGCAATACTCTGTATCTGAGACTGAGATATTGAGACGGAAATCGGATTACGTTTGAGGTTATTTAGGGTTTGTGCGGGTTGTGCCTAGGGCCCCCAAACTCCTTAAAACGGCTCTGTCTCTGCTAACTCCCTCAATTATCCTAATGGCCTTCTTTTGGAGGATTATTAATTTATGGAGTCGGGATTCATAGTTCGAGGACCAAATTAGGTTACAATAGTTTAGATATGGGAAAATTAGAGAGTAGTATAAGTTTAGCCTAATCGATTTTGGAAGCAGATACGAGATTCTTGAGATTATTCCTATGTTTTTAGCTATTTTTAGAGAAATGTAGTTAATGTGGGTTTTCCACGTCAAATGTTGGTCGAGAAACACCCCCAGGAACTTGGTCGAGTCAACTTGGAAGATGGGTTTTCCTTCCAGATTTAAGGCCCAGTTAACTGGTTTAATTTTTCTATGTGATCTAAAGTTTATAAAATTGGTTTTGTCTACATTTAATGTAAGTCTATTGGCTAGAAACCAGTTACTGATTAGGTTTAGTTCACGGTTGACAATTTCTGTAAGGGAGGTGTGGGAGCGGTTGGAGTAGAAAATATTGGTGTCGTCCGCGAATAGAATAAGGTGCAGAGTCGTTGAGACATTGGCTAGGTCGTTTATATACAGCAGAAATAGGAGTGGTCCGAGATTCGAGCCCTGAGGGACTCCGTATGTTATGTGGCCTAAGGCCGATAATGACCCATTACATGAGACTCTTTGTGTGCGATTTGAAAAGTAGCTTTGGAACCATTTTTGTTGTAGGCCTCTAATACCACAATTTGACATTTTTTTAAGGAGGATGGAGTGGTCGACCGTGTCGAAGGCTTTCGCTAAATCTATAAAGATTCCAATAGAATATTCGTTCTTATCAATAGCTTTTGAGATTTTATCCTCCATATCAAGTAAGGCCATGAATGTGGAGTGACCAGGCTGAAATCCGTATTGAGACGGGTGTATTATATTAGCTTTATTAATGTAGGAACTAAGCCTATCATACATTATTTTTTCTAGGAATTTTGCAAAATAAGGCAGGATGGAGATCGGCCGATAGTTGACAAGGGATTCTTTTTCTCCTTTTTTAAATATTGGGACCACTTTTGCAATTTTGAGTTGATCGGGGACAGTTCCATGCATTAGAGAGCAATTAATGATTTCTGTTAGGGGTTGGATTACACGAGAGAGATTAGCAGTTGCTATATAGGGGTCAATGTCGTCAATACCTCTAGTATGAGTTTTCTTTAAGTTCCTCCCTATGTTCAAGAGTTCCTCTGGTGAGGTAAGGGTTAGTCCCATTGAGTTCAAGTTAGAGGGGGGCAAATAGTCTTCAAATGGGCAAAGTGGGGTTTGGAGCTTATTAGCTAGGTCATTGGCTATGTTAATAAAATAATTATTAAAACTGTTAGCTATTAGATCAGCATTTTTAATTTCTGTTCCATTAATTAACAAATGTTCTACTTTTGGGCGCTTATTGTCTAGGTGCATTGCAGAGCGAATTAATTTCCAGGTCATCTTTAGGTCATTATGGTGTTTACAGAATTCTTTCGCATAGTAATTTCGTTCAGCATTAATTCTAATCGACTTAAATTTATTTCTATAAGTATTAAATTTTATTTTATTATCAGCGGTAGGGTTTTTTAGGTATTTAACATATAGTTTGTTTTTTTTCCGGCAGGATTTAAGCAGTGCGGGCGACATCCAAGGTTGGGTATAGTTAGCCTTTGGTTTTCTAGAAGCTAGTTTTAAAGGGAATGCACAATTATACGCCTCGGTATATTTGGCAATAAAGCAGTCATATGCTTCATTAACTTGACCCGTCGCACAGTGAGCTACGACCAAATCTCAGTTCATATCTGCAAGTGCCTTTTCAAATTGCTTCATACCTCTGTCAGTTATAGGTCTGGTTTCATCGTTATGGAATTCTTGCTTAGTCGAGGCCTCAAGTGAAAATTGCGCGTAGGTGGTCAGATAGATCCGAGATTATGATGAACGCAGACAGCAACTTGGACCACGCAGTGCAAAAGATATTGTCAATTAATGTTTTGGTGTTAGGAGTGATTCTGGTTGGTTTAGTGATAACCGGGAGGTACTGGTGGGAGATTAAGCTATTATAAAAGATATTAGTTTCTTTATGCTCATTAACTTTCAATAAATCGACGTTGAAGTCTCCAAGAAGTATAATCTCCGTAGAGTTTTTTTTAAGGCGTGATAATAATTCCTCAACTTCCCCATTAAAATCATTTAATCCTTGTCCTGGAGGTCTATAAATTATACCGACAATTGGTGTTGATTTTTTTAGATTTACTCTAATAAATTGACTCTCAAAAGTTTTCGGTTCGTTTATTCCTTCAAACGGATTATATGTTTGGAATCTGAGATTGTCTTTGATTAGCAGACCAACTCCGCCTCCCCCTCCCCCGGACCTGGCTCTACCAATGAAGTCATATCCCGGGAGACTAGCAGTTTCAGCAGAGTCATTATTGAGCCAGGTCTCTGAGAGAGCCAGGATGGAAATCTGTAATTTTTCAATTAGTTCTCTAATTTCCGTTATCTTGGGAGAGACACTCCTACAGTTTATATGTAGGACTGAGAAATTCCTGTCACCAGAGGGTTCTTCGTTTTGTATCTTTTTTTCAATTGCCGCTGGGGAAATATAATCACTAGACCAATTATTACGTTTAAAGTAATTTTGATCCGGGTCTAAATTTGGGTCATTAAGGATAGATTCGGACTCTAAATCATCAGGGAAAACCTCTAGTTCAATTTCTTGCATTGGATCATTGATATCGTCGCTGTTCCTAGCAGGTAGTGAGGCTTCAGCCCCAAGGTCCCCATCATCATCAGTTGAAGAGGAGAAATTGTTATAGCAGGTAGCGCAGTACACGGGAGCGGAATCGTTTATATTATCGTTTAAATTAGTTGCACACTGCCTATGAATTGTTCTATTACATGAGAAGCACCGTGTTATTTCATCATTTGCCTGACTAGGTAGAAAGCACCTGTTGCATCGCGCATCTGGCCCCCGAGTAGGCGCCGAAAGAATGGATAGATAGTTTCTGCCGCCGCTCCTTTTCCCTAAGACAGGAGTAATTAACTCTGATCGAATTGATACCATATATATACATATATATACACACATATATATATATATATACACATACATATACATACACATATACAGACGGGCGTAAAGAGTAATTGAAGAATGGAACGGGGTTAGACCTAAGATGGGTTCAAATATAAAGAACGTGCCCTGTGCTAAAGTATGGCGATGAACTTGGAGGGCTGGAACCAAAAATAGGTCTACCTACTCATTAGTATGAGTGCTAGGATATATGACCAAGAAGAGAAGTGTCACATTATAGAAGAGCGGGAGGGGCAGAAGGGAGGTGAGGTTGTAGCAGGGTAACTTCCTAGTAACAATATTTTCTAAATATAGGAGTAACATCCTACTTACAATCTATATAAGGACTGTTCAAAATACACCAAAGAATCTGTTCAAAAGTAAGCCAAGGGAAGAAAACAAATTGCATAACAGTTGGGGTAAAAGGCGAGAGAGAGGGTCGAGCAGGGATAGGAAAAGAGGAGAAGAGGAGATTGGGTGATAGGAAGGTAAGAACCTAGGAGCAGACAATTCAAAAATGGTAAACAAGCAGACTAAATTCAGCAGGAAGCCCCTGCAGAAAGAACGTGATAACATATTGATTCTTAACTATGTAACGCAATAACAAATTAATTCTTAACTAAGTAAAGTCAATTATTCGAGAACAAGCCAAGATATCAAGCCGAGTCCAAGCTGATGAAACCTCAGTACGACATGATATCATATAACTTCTTAACTAAGCAGAGTCGCATTGTCCACAAGCCTGAAGGCGACTAGTTATCGAGACAAGTTAGGGAAACTACAAACTCAGTCTGACACCCAAGTATGGAATTCCCCTTGCTGACATTTAAATGAATTATGTACACTAGATTAATAGTTCATAATGTCAGATCGCGTCATCAAGGTATCAATTATATAATTGGTTCGTATACTAAATCGATATCATTCTGAGTTCG
Source organism: Allolobophora icterica (assembly GCA_963556255.1). Classification (NCBI taxonomy): domain Eukaryota; kingdom Metazoa; phylum Annelida; class Clitellata; order Crassiclitellata; family Lumbricidae; genus Allolobophora; species Allolobophora icterica. Next base: position 35,624,439 of record OY744603.1, on the reverse strand, counting down.
AGGCAATAGTGGAACGGTATTTCCCCTAATGATAACCTAAATGAAGAAATGTACAGGTAAGTGAATTTACTTGTGTGACGCAGTCCGTGCAGTGAAAATTCAATCCAAAGATATTCCAATATGATGTCAGCGATCAAAGGTAAGAACGTCTACGAGAGTAAGAACTCACGCTGTTAGGCGGAGCCCTTAACGACGTGGTGAGATTGTAGACAACGCGGCAACGCCGAGAATGTATGAGGGAGCTTGTTCTGGACGGTTATCGATCTCAGGCCTTCTCCTTGGTGATCGGGGGGCCAGGGAGAGGTTGATCATAGGTGGGTATCAGTGTCTGGAGTTCCCTCAGGCTTAGGATCCGGTTTGGTTTAGTTCCTTGATCGGATGAGAGTTTGAGATACGTCAGGCCGCTCGCAGTCCAGGTGGAGGCAGCTCTGCCTTCTCTAACGAAGCCTCTGGCCTTAGCGTAGATCTGTGCATTCCGAGCCGTCAGATATTCATTAATGTATATTGGGGTTTTCCGGAGTTGTAGACGGGCTTTGTAGATTAGATTTCTTTTCCCCCTGGTCTCGAATTTTCACTAGCACCGGTCGTTGTTTTTCTTTGCCCTTCTTTGGCAGCCTATATGCATAAGCGATGTCAGCTTCTGAGATTGACAGCCCGAGTGTAGCATTACACAGGTCCAGCGTTGCTAATGTCGCTTCTCTTTCGGGAGGGTCCTTTGAGTCGAGGGATTTATTCATCTCAGCAAGTCCATGGAGGACTAGGCTATTTGCTCGAGCCTCCGTTTCAACCTGGTCCAGCCGGAATCGAAGTTGTTCATTTTCTTCTTCTAGGAACAGTTGTTTTTTGTTCAGATTATCAAGTTGTGGTGATAGTAGGTCATTGACTATTTGATGCACTATTGGGATCAATTTGAGTATAACTCTCTCGATGATTATGTCGAGTTTCTTTTCCAGCGTATCTTCAACTAGCTCCACTATCTCATCCGCTTTCACATTTTTTTTCGCCATGTCGAATAGTATAACAAATTTGTTTTACGTTATCCCTTCTGGCAGAACTCTAGTTTCCACGTAGAATATGGAGTATCCTTGTAGGCCTAGTACTGTTGATATTTTCGTCAATATGTACCGAGGTTTCTTTAGGACCGTGGAGGGTAAATCCCTGTCCTATATAAAGATGTGTACACCACAATCGCACCGATTCAGCGTACAAACGAGATCGAGCTACGAGAAGTGCCCTTCCCTTCCAGTTTATATGTCGACAGTTTTGCGGTCAAATTTTCTCTAAATCTCCAGAGATTATTGTAGAATTTTCCGTTTATCCATGGTCCATGTATTATTCCTCAAATATTGAGAAACATTAAGCAAAAGATTTCGTTCTATTACTCAGAAAATCTAATTTCTATCGGAGCGACGGCAGAATACGTCCAGCCTATCCGGTAACCATTCTCTATCATAAGGATAAGAAAGGATATGCAAGCAGACTTAAGGAAGACGAGGAGGACGAGGAGGAAGAGGATGAGGACAACGGTGACGAGCATTGATTGCGGAAATTTCTAAAATAGCTTATGAAAGTAGAGACCATTGAGCTCTGAACTACAGTGTATACCGCCTTACAGTTTTAATCGCGCGAAAATTGTTTAGTATTGAATATAATTATCTTTTTCGTCCGAACAGAGAGTTCGATATGCTGGTCATGGTTAGAGGCAGTGATAACGACGGGGACAGGTACAGGGGTAGGTACAGCCGTACAGGGACAGGGATAGGTACAGAGACAGGGAATGAAGTGGATAAGAGCCCTCGATATGCTGGTCATAGTGAGAGGCAGTGATAACGACTATAACTCGACTCAAATGCAGGCAGCAACCGCCATCTGTCGACCTTCCTGCTCTGCACGCCCTCCCACTCGATCCACCTCGGCCGGCCACACCCCTCGACATCAGCGACGTGGCATAATTCCACTACCACTCCTATGAGCACGTCAGCACCACGAACTTCCTGCCCTCTTCCCTAATGAAACTGTTGTCCTGGGTCAGACAACCAAATCCAGGGTGAAGCTCTATGCCATGGGTAGGATCGCAATTTCAGTCCCATATATTTATCGTATTAGTAAAAAGATATATATATATATACATATATATATATATACATATATACATATATATATGTATGTGTGTGTGCATGCACTTGGTGCAATTTATCATTTGCGCCGCTCAATTTCCTCTCATCCGTCGCACCTGCGTGCTTGGTAGTCACGTGTCTCTCCCTCCACCAGACCGTCAGGCGCATGCGCGATGCTCTCCGTCGCTTTCGCACCGGAAGCAGTTCCTAATTGCCGACGTCAGGAAAAGTCTAATAGGGTTGCTACTGCGCCATGCATTTTCAAGCAGGTTCCTTTCACGTCGGAGTGGAGAAAGTGCTGCGTTCCACTGGTCTTTGCGATCGCTGCGTTCCATTGGCATTTGCCAAATTACAGTCGCCAGGATGCAATCGACGCCATATTGGTTTCGCACTGGTTTTTGCCAATTTCTTGGGATGCATAGATGGCGTGAAATGTTTGCGCTGCTTTACACTGGTCCCGCGACAACGAGACATACGACAGGGCTTGAACAACTGCCAAGTGCTGGAGTTGCAACGAACTGGATAATATTTCTTTAATCAGTAACAGACGTTGATGACGATGATAATGATGATGTTGACGGCAATAGGACAGCCGGACTCTATGGGGTTCGAATCGCACCTATATATAATTCTCAAGATACTACAGTACCCATAATGGCTCCATATATACTCCAAAGAGCTCATACAATGCTTTGGAAAGTTGCTGCCTGATTCTGTCCGCCATATATCGATTCTCAAAAGTCATTTCAGTCCAAACTCGGGACTCACCTTTTCAACTTCCTAACGCACCATAATCTTCTTGTTTCTTTAAAAGTTTAACTACTACAAGACTTCTCCAACGTGAGCGGTAGTTTCACGTCAGTGCGATATAGTTCCCTCGTGCATTACTGTAAAGGCGCTACAAAAATCACCGGACTACAACGGACAGTCGGCCGATAACAACAGCTCTCGGTATCTAAATAACAACAGATACCAAGAGCTGGCGATTTTGAATTCGAACCACTGTCCTCCCTTCTTCCAGTTTGACACTTCGGGTTTGGTGTCAGTTTCATCAGAGTATCGATTTTACAATAAAACAAAACTCTGTCACATTGCACTTTTCATAGAACTCTCACATGGTGAGCTTTGTATACGATTGTAGCGATACATATATAGGTACTGCGCTAAACATTATTGACACACCTTAAAACGAATAAGATAAGAGCATGTATACTGTGTAAATCCCGGCCTGCCCCAGTTTCTTCCCGTGGCCTCTCGAGTGGCATTAACTTAATGCGTCCAGAGGAAGGCAGCATCCGTTGAAGAACGCCTCTTGACTGTCTCTGGCCATGAAGCTATTCGTTGAAACCGCGATGCAAATGACTAGTGACAGGTCCATTTCTCTTTTTCCACTTTCCCGCCACCGCAGACAATCGTCTGCCGAACCATCTCAACGTCTGCCTCTAACATCGAGGACCGTTTTCGTCCTAACATCGCCGGAGGTGCGTTTTCTTAGCCACCATGATGTCGCGTGAGGACGTCCTTTGTTCACCGTCAAGATCCGAGTCTTCGTAGACCTTCACAGGACGCGTTTTTATGTGACACAGTGTGCTGTCTTTTGGCTGGCTGGTACAACGCTAATGTCGGTCGAAAGGCGCGTCTTGTTGGCTGCTAATGTGGCGCGAAGGGTGCGTTTTTGTTCGGTGTTAATGTTTAGGATGGACGCGTTCGTTTTCGTGTAATGAAAGGCGGCGCAGACAGGAGAGGACGACGAGGAGAAGATCAACCGGGCGGCTAATTAAGTGTCCATCCCTGGTGAAAATTGCAGGACCTGAGCTGCACGCTTAAGATCACGCGGATGGACGGACGGCTACAAACGCCAATGCAAACCGCCTCGCCTGCGCTACACGTCGAACGTCACAAATTACAGACCGTATTGCACACACACCCACATAAAGACACACAGACACACACGCACACAAACGCGTGCGTACACACACCTACGCATACACACACACACACACACACACACACACACACACACACACACACATCACACACACACACACACACACACACATCACACACACACACACACACACACACACATCACACACACACACACACACACACACACACACACATCACACACACACACACACACATCACACACACACACACACACACACATCACACACACACACACACACACACACACACACACACACACACACATCACACACACACACATCACACACACACACACACACACACACACACACACACACATCACACACACACACACACACACACACACACACACATCACACACACACACACACACACATCACACACACACACACACACACACACATCACACACACACACACACACACACACACACACACACACATCACACACACACACACATCACACACACACACACATCACACACACACACACACACACACACACACACACACACACACATCACACACACACACACATCACACACACATCACACACACACACACACACACACACACACATCACACACACACACACATCACACACACACACACACACACACACACACACACACAGTGTCAAATGCAGTTATCAAAATAGTTGTATAAAAGATAACACAGCACAGCATATAACACAACGATTGTTTCACAGCGGTTCAGAAGATCAATTTTTCATGTGTGTGTTAGAAGCGCTAGAATGCCCGCTCTTTAAAAGGCAGCATCTGCTGTATACCTTCCTCTTAAAAGCTATGGTTGCGTCTACTGAGACAACATACTACATTGTCCGATCCATGCTACAAGTCTACAACTCTCTCATCGAACAGTTGTTTCAACTTGTTTGCCTTACGTATCCCGCCGGCATCTTAAGCTATAATAATTTGTATCAGTGGTCTCCATGGGTGCATTATTCTTTGCCTCTATGCTTCCCTATAATACGGTTTGCTAACGACTGATCTTAAAGCTCCAGTTACGTCTCCTGATCTGCCTCTTATCTGTACTTTTCCAATTTTGTCAGCTGTAATCCTTCTTTAGGTCTCTGTAGGCCTACCTTCATATATTCTCTGTCTATTCTTTAGCTTCTCTGTCTTATTTCAGATTTGCATATCATACAAGTACTTGGATACTCTGGATACAGAACTGTAAAATGTGTCCTGATTAGTTAACGATACAGCCTGAGCACTAAATTGCCCCTTCGTCATCTTACCCATTAATACGGGTGCACTCGTGAGACCCGGTAGTCGAATGGTTCGAGAGGCGCTCGCCTTAATTAGCGCAGAGTATGGGGTTCGAGCCTCCTCTGAAACCCTGACTGTGTAGGAATCTTGAGCAAGTCCACTGACTCCTATGTATTGTATTTTAGGGGGCATTGACAAGCTTTTCACAAACAACTACTCAGCGTCATCGATTAATTAATTAATTCATTCATTCTGGAAATTTATATAGCGACTCTTCAAGAGATCTACTCAGAGGCGCGCTCCTATATATAGCCCAGTCACGGCTAAAGAGAGATGGACTTGATGAGTCGGAAGAAAGCAGAGGAGTTATTCCGGGGGAAGCAGCGTAAGGCGATCGGAAGCCCGTTCCAGGTAGACGGACCAACAATCGAGAAGGTCAGCGTTGTCTGACTATAGCCTATAGGCGTTAGATAGTGGCGCCTAATAATGGCGAAAATATTACCTCTTTGGCTGCTTCTGCACACACCCTCTCTCGCGCGCGCACACACACACACCCACACACCCACACACACACCCACACACACACACACACACACACACACACACACACACACACACACACACACACACACACACACACTCACTCACTCACTCACTCACACACACACTAAATGTGTTGCATCAGAAGAAACTGTTAGTGGCTTAGGCAATCATCGAACTTCTGTCCCATTACTAACCATACAATCTTGGTAAACAGTGGCGCTGGCACGCGGACGCAATAGACGCATTTGCGTCTACTTTTCTGGCTAAGCATTTAGTAATGAAATAATAATGACACTGATGAGAACCTCTATGTTAACCTCTAAATGTAAATATCTGAATCTGTATTAGTAAAAGCACACTTTATTATCATGCTTCATTATCACATGAATGATGATAACCACTGATTGACCAAAATGGCTGCAGGCAATGTTTTATGTCTTAAATATGTTTGCGACTTTGCGTCCACTTTTATGGCGTCTGGCGGCGCCACTGATGGTAAACAGCGATTATAAAGGCTGTCTTCAGTAATGCTCATGATGTTATGGCTTAACGTCGCATATTATGTATTATGCCCTACATAAGTCACATTAAAGTCTTATTCTGTCAAACATTGCCTGTAAAAACCGAGTAACAAGTGTATATATATCCTACAGATCATACAACACATGTAGCTACAGACATAGGCATAGACTCTGGGGTGGGGGACAGCCAGGGCATGTGCCCCCCCCCCATAATTGAGATGGACTGTACATCCAATGCAACAAGTGTAGAATGAATAACCAAATGCCGGCCCAATATTTTGGACAAGTTTACGCCAGTGCATGGCTACTGAATTAAAACTTGATGATGCCCGGAACAGCAGAAGTCTAGGCTTACATTGTGAATCCCTGTTCAACAAGCAGGAAACTACAAGCAAACTTGATGATCTCGAGGTACGTTTATTTTTTGGATTGTAAAATAGTCACAGAAGCTTATTAACAGCGTTGTGTATATAAGGAGGCAGAGACTTCCAAATAGTGGGAACGATTGATATGAATGAACGCCGGCCAACTATATATGAAGCTCAAACTTGTAGATATTATTTAAAACCATAGAAATAACAGTCACTAACAGAGCACGGCTACCAATACTCCTGATGTTAGTAAATAAATACTAAGACCTTTCTGAGCTTGAACACAACCCATTTGTAACAGCTACTCTATTCCTGTAGGCCTACTATCCCTGTATCTAAATGGTAACCCTAGGCAACCGGATCTAGTTCTTGTTGCGTTATCTCTCGACAACCACTCTCACTTAAAATTCCCGATCACTCTACTTTTTTGTTCAGCTTGGACTCTGCATACACCTATAGACACCTGCAGGTCCTGCAATATAAATTTCCTCTCCGCAACTTAAGTGTGATTTTTAACTAGAAGCTGAGATATTGAAACATCTCTATTTTTTGTCGGCCATTTGGAAAATGGCTGCCACTGAGGCCAGAAGGCAAAAACTTCGATGGCCCTATAGCTAAAAATTTTCTTCATCGTATGTTGTTACCATGTGTCAAATTTCATGCATCCAACATCAAGTGAGTAATTTTTACACCAAGCTGATTGACTAATTGGCAGTTTTTAAGGTGAGGATACGACGTCATGCTAAAACCATGGGGCGTAAACCATGAAAGAAAAATTGGCAACAGCATTTTTCTGCTTCAGAACTAACACATAATTAATTTAAACATCATTGCCAAGATTCTACCAAAAATTTGTGTTCCCTTTCTTTTTGTGACATAAGCCGATGGACTATTAGGCCTAGTCGTAAACTCCGATTAAATTCCTACAATAAAATGCTCTTACCTGTTGATAAAAAGACCGGATAAACGACCATAAGCACCAGCAGTGACGTCATCGGATATTTACGCAACATGGCGCAACGTTACAATGACGATCGTGACGTAGTCTGTTAACAGTTCTTAAACACCGATAGGCCTAACTGTTGACCTAAAGTGGTACATTAAAACCTTCGCTTTGTGAAATAATAATAATACTATTCAGCACGATTTATGTGTATGCCTCGATTATGCCACAGTTAAGGCTCCGTCTACACCTATATTAAAAGCGAATGATTAAATCACTTTTGATACATTAGCATACTCTGTTCAAAGTCATACGTTTACTTAAGGCAAGTATTGTTAAGTTCGACTTATCTGAAAACCGCCACTGTTTTAAACTCGAAGACAATAGCCGCCGCCGTTGTACTCCGCTTATCGTCTGCTTGTGCTTTCAAGTCAGACGCGGACGTTAAACAGATGACTCCCTTCAGATGGCGTCGTTTCTTCGGCCGAGCGCAGCAGACTAGACGCGTGCTACAACCGTCGATAAACGTTTCGTGCACCAGCGCGCATTTCGTATTTTAGTACGAAAAGAGGTCGGTAGACAAGAAAAGGACAGTCACACGGGATTGGGTAAGATGGTTCGTCGTGTAATTACAATCGTAAACTGATGGGCATCACGCACGAGAAGCTACGTATTGGTAATCGTAATAGTAATCTCGAGGCTTTCTACAGTGCCCAAAAAGCGAAGTCGCGGGAACCAGCTTATTCACAGGCGCTCAGTCAGTCGATAGGCGGGGTGGGGGAGGTGTAATCGGTCTCAGGTCAAGATCCAAAGGGGTCAGTCAGAAAAACAGTCAGACGGCTAGGGTGGGTGGTGTTGGGGTTGAAACGGCGAGGGATGCTTAAACGGCGCTTATTCGGATATAATGGAGGATATTAATTTTATTCGATGACCGAAAAAAATATGAAACAAGTTGCCATCTGATGTGTGAAAACCTGTTCATCTAATAAATAAATAAATAAATAAATAAATAAATAATAACAACAATAATAATACTAATGATAATAAGACGATTTATATAGCGCCATAGCTCAGACGAGGCCGCTGCAAAAATTCAATGGCAGTCATATGATTGTTTAAAAAGACAGACATTGAGCTGTGATTAAAATGTCTCCAGAAATGGCGCATTCTTCACATGGTCGGGAAGACTGTTCCATGCAGTGGGTCCAGCGACAGAGAGGGAACAGTCGCCAAACCTCGTATACCGGTACTAGATAACTAGAAGACCGCGGGACTTGTAGCACAATGTAGCAGGGTTTTTTGAGGATCGTAGCCGACATCTGTTTCGGTTATCTCCTACCGACCTACCCGAATGCAGAAGTCAGAGATATAATCTGGCATGAGGTCATTCAGTGTTTTGTATACGTGATCAAGAACAGTTTGAACGTGATTCGCTGAGGACCCGCAGCCAGTGTAGGTTGTCGCGTAGCTGCCGTAGCAGATTGGTTATATGAGCGGATGGTGTCTGGCCATATATAAGACGTGCACGCAGCAGAGTTACGCACCGACTGTATCCGCTCTAGCTGACAAGTATAGGCAAACCACCAGTAGGCTGTGGCAGTAGTCAACCCTGGAAACTATGAAGCTGTTGACCAAGAGGTTCGAAGGAATCTGCGGATGGTTTTAACTTTTAATACGACGCAGTTGGTAAAAACAGCCTCGAACGAGTTGACTCACATGGTCCGTCATGGACCCATGGTCATACAGTAGCTGTCAAACTGGACTCCAAGGTTGCAGACGGTGTTAACCGGTGGCACTTCTGCATTACCGAGGGTGAAGGCACTGCCATCAAGTAGATGGCGACGCCGGAGGACGGTGCACCATAAGAACTCAGACCTCGATGGATTGAATTTGAGATGGTTAGACGCCATCCACTCTGAAATGCGTTCGATACACAGCAGCTACATTCAGAAAGAACCCAACCTTCCCTTCTCAGGAAATCTTCTCCTTTGGCTCAACAGCGCTGGGGATCGCTATGCCACTTAGCACCATTGTATGCTTGGGATAATATTTCGGACGGCTTTCTTGTAAATTATTCCTTTGATTCTGCGCACATTTCATAGTTAAAAGTAGGAAATTGAGGTCGATGCTAATACGTACATGCAGAGCAGGATACGAGTTGAATAGGAGAATGGAAACCGCCTACACAGATGCCGTCTTCAGAGTATCTTACATCAAAGATACATTTTCTGCCGTTATTTTCGTTCAGGTCTGGTCTGACCCCATTCCACATTGTGAAGGAGAAGACGCAATGGGAAGAATGGAAAAGAAATCAGGCTGGAAAAATGAGTCATTATGCGTGAGATCAGATTCACAAAGCCCGCACAACATGACACTTGTCAAACAATTGACGCTCTTTCAATAACCGACCATAATTGGGCGGCGTGTACGGCATACCAGGACGCAAACGGTCCTCTCCGCCGATGCAATCCATATGCACCCCTTTCCATTTCCGGCGCAATTTCAACCAATCGATAAGAAGTAAAGCGCACACACATACACGCACGCGCACGCACACACACACCTGCAGAGAGAGAGAGACAGACAGAGACAGAGACACAGAGAGAGACGCACACACACACAGAGACAGAGACACAGAGAGAGACACAGAGAGAGACAGAGACATAGTCGTCTCCATAGTCGTCTGCATGACAGATAATGAACTAAGTATCTTCAGTACATAGAACTGTCAAAACTAGTACGGTGACGTGAATGGACAGGCACTCGCCTACCCTGCAATTATCTTAACTGCATCCTTCCCGTCAGCAGAGCACACCTCGGCAATAACTTCACGTCTACACCGCGTATATACTCTCCGCACGCAACAGCTGTAATTCTGCAGAGGGGAATAGGGCGCGGTGGGCACGAGGGGCATAGTCATGATGATGACAGTCATGATGGGCAGGTATTGAACCGAACGAGTCTAACGAGTGACCAACAGAACTTACAGAAGGCCACACGCTCTAGTATATTCTGACCGACTCACACACATGCTCATTCGCTAACCAACTCGGGGCAACTCACATTCGCCAACACGCGCGCACAACGGCGTTGATCACGGTGGCCAATCGTTGCATGATGGCCTAAGATCAGCAGAGCGGAGTAAGGATGCACGGAGGCGATTCGAGTCTTCCTATATATAAACCGAAACGTGGCATTTCCGGGCTGCACACATCTCCGATAATTGGCTCCATTTTCGATAAGTGATGCGTGGCGCCCTAGCGCGAGTCCCTTGCGTACTACGTCAATATAATTGGCACGAGTCAAGTCCACGTCGCGAGAGATATATTATGCGCCGTAAAGCTACTTCACACGCACACGCACAGACACACAGACACACACACACACACACACAGGCTATCACACACACTGGCACGAAGACACACACACATACACACTCACACTCATACACACACACACACACACACACACACACACACACACACACACACACACACACACACACACACACACACACACACACACACACTCACACTCACACACACACACACACACACACACACACACACACACACACACACACACACACACACACACACACACACACACACACACACACACACACACACACACACTGGCGCGCGCGCGCGCGCACACACACACACACACACTGGCGCGCGCGCGCGCGCGCACACACACACAAGGATAATCCTAAAAAGTTTTTACTTAGGCGCCATAGGCGCAACCACCATACGAGACCTGCCCCCCAAACTTTACCACCGACTGTTAATGAACTTTTCAATAGGGATTGGAATATTGACTTAAGATGTCATTCGAAAATACTACGCGCTCAATTCCCAAAAGTTCCCAAATCACATTAAATTATCTAATTAAAATTATCTATCTGATTATAATTATACTAACAGTCTAATCAAGCGATAATATCATCAATTCTTACGCGTCATATCATCACGTGATAATAATATTCTAGTTCATCATATTTCCTGGATTCTAGTCTACAGTATTATGTATGAATGATTAAGAGAATGCTTTGCGTCAGCAGCTCAGTAATACTTAAAGCGGAGATTACGAGGCGCTACAAAATGTCTAGTTGCAGTACTTTAAGGAGTTTAAGCTATAAATTTAAGTTATATTTATGCATCAGTGAATGTATATAATTTTTTATGTGATAAATATGTATATTGTGTATGAATGATTAAGAGAGTGCAGTGCGTCAGCAGCTCAATAGGCCTATACTTAAAGCGAAGAGTACGAGATCGAACCTTCCCTGAGACGGTTACTGTGTTGGGATCTACTCACAATTGCTCAGCGCTATCGACTAAGGCTTGGACATTAGATAATGGCGCCTAATGAATGCGTAATAATAATAATAATATTATTGGAGCGACGGGCTGTCCCTATTGTGGGACGCGACGGTGGTGGACACGGTGGCCGCCTCTTACATCACAGCAACGGCGGCCACGGCAGGAGGGGCGGCGGAGGTGGCTGCCGCGAGAAAGTACATCAAATACTCTGAGCTACAGAAGCGATACATCTTCATACCTGTAGCTGTGGAAACCTTCGGTCCCCTTAACAGAGAGGGCCTCGCCTTTCTATCGGAAATTGGTCGCCGGCTGTCGAAAACCACCGATGACTCCCGCGAAACAAACTTCCTATTCAAGAGCCTATCGGTGATGGTGCAGCGTTTCAACGCAGTGGCTTTCCAAGGCGCCATGTCAAAGCTGCCCGGAGCCAAAGAACAACAAAGCCGTCGATATCCATCGCCTTCTTAACGGAGGCAGCGGCGTGGAACTCGATTTTATGAGTGAACAGAACCTTGGCATAATAATAATAATAATAATAATAATAATAATAATAATAATAATAATAATAATAATAATAATAATAATAATAATAATAATAATAATAATAATAATAATAATAACAATAATAATAATAATAATAATAATAATAATAATAATAATAATAATAATAATAATAAGCTTAATAATAGTAACGCTGTTGTTCAATGACTGGAACCAGGAACGTCATTCGGGGTGCAGAGGGCCTTTGCCTCCCCCATGATTTTTGGAAAAAAGAAAGGATGTAAAGAAGGATGTAAACAAGAAAAGGAAGAAGAGACGGGAAAAAAGAAAAAATGATAGTCAAACTTAGACTCATTTGCAGCATTGGCTTACAGTTTTGCACATGTAGACTAAATACAAAAATGGGCGGCGATCCCGGAGGTCAAGGGGACAAGACCCCCACCTTTAACAGTGCACGGGGACACAGTAGGCCTATACAGTTGCCCCCCACATTATGAAGAAACACCAAAAAATGGTGAACACAATTTTTTTCACCTCTTTTTTGACCAGATCAGTTCAAAAGTGTCCCGTGTCCCCTACCTGTCAAACAAGATCGCCGCCGTTGAATGCAAAACTTTACAAGCTGGCCAAGTTCCCCCCTGAAAAACTACTCAAATGACGTCCCTACCAGGCTCCCCCGGAAAAGCTGAAATGACGTCCCTGACTGGAACCTTTGAAGTGCTGATGTTCCTGCTTCTACAGATACATGTATATGGACCTTGTCCAATGAGTGTTTCTCAAAGTTCTCCGATTAGGTATATAGGCTATTGCTCAGTTTCATCTGGTCTAACCGTCTAAGAGCATATAGCCAACACCTTACTGTCATCTCTTTAGTGCTTCTGAGTAGACAACCTTGAAAAGGCGCTATATAAATTCTCCATATGAATGAATGAATCTCTAAAAAATACACCATGTGCTGCCCTTGAACCAAGGAAAGGGCCATCCATATATTACGTATGCATGGAGGGGTTATACAAATGCATGTATTGCGTACGCTTGCGTACGGAAACGGAATTTGTCTATATTGGACCTCAAATTGATTGGCCTTCAAGTGAGCCAAAGTTCAGTCTTTTCAGCTATCAGGTACTACCAGGGGAAGTAGGACTGTGGGAGAGGTGTCACTTGTATGCCACCTTACCTCCTTATCTCTGAACGCAATTATTAAACTATCACACAGCTCAGCAATCAGTCCATGGATTACTCATCCTTCAATCTGGCCTAAAGTGCAGACAGCCGCTACCTGGAGCTGTCGAAGTGACACATTCTGCAGCTGGTCTTTGGGGGTGGGTGTGCTTCAAGCGTATCGGGTACGTACGCAGGTGGGGGGAGGTGGAGGAAAGTACGCTTGCGAACAGGGACGGGGAGAGGTCCAATTTTCCAGGATTTTTGCGTACGTAATATATGGATGGCCCCAAAAGTTTACGTTCAGCGTCGAAAGGAGACTTTATAGTCAAAAGATTAAATCTTCAATTTGTAAATAGGATGTTTGAAGTGGCTGGTCCAGCTGAATGGAACACTCTGCCAGAATCAGTTCCAAGATCCACTTCAATAAACACTTTCAAAACTAAACTCAGAACTCATATATTCTCCAAGTAGGCCCTACTATAATTAACTAGTCTGCATTGCAACGCGTCCTTTGAGCAAGACTCTGTTTTATTAAGGCGCATTATAAATTTAAGTTGTATTGTATTGTATGCATCATGAGCGCTCTCGAGATATATACGTGTCTTCAGCTGTGAATTTGTAGTGTGTGCTTGTGCATCAAGCCTACTCTTGACGTCGTTGACGATAGATAATCATAATATACTAAGAGCCAAACGCATCTGTCGAGGAGCTACATAAATTCGCCGAATGCATGAATTAGTAAAGGATTGAATGGAAAGATAGATGAATTAATGAATAAACGACGGAGTACCTGAATTGACTGAATGAATGAACGAGTTAACGAACTGACGGGAGAAAGGAAAGACGAATCGACAGTTAAAAGAATGAACGAATGATTGAACGAATGATTGAACGAATGTAGTGAAGGGATAAATAGGTAGATGGATGAAAGACTGGATGGATAGAGGAATAAATGGATAAATAAATTAATAACTGCTTTTCGTTTCTGTTTGTTGTACAGCAATAAATGAAAACATTTGCTAAATTTCAACCAGAATCTTTGTCAGAAGAATACAAGTCATTCTGTTTTCGTCAGCACTAAAAGCCTCCACCAACGTCTCGACAAAGAAGTAGAATTCAGTCTGCATTTTCATAACTGTAAGAACTTCTGTGTCAGCATCTCTGTGTCTCATTTAGTTTCTGAGTAGCGATTGCGCACTAGCGGTTGCCTGTTCGTTGATGATTTGGGATATGATTCCACAATGTAACTCTTCCCTTCTGATATACTCTTCTATGAGCCTCCTTCTAATCCCTCGGCTCGTTACAACCCACGACAAAATAAACAGCAAAACAAACAACCCGATACAAAATAAACAAAAAGACAAGCAACCCGACAAAATAAACAAAATAAACAGCACATCACGCCAAAAAAAACACACGACAAAATAAAAACAAACTAACACTACAAAGCATTTAGATTTTTGCATTTGTGTTTAGTTTAACGACAAAACAAAACAAAAAAGCAAACAACAAACGACCAAATAAACAACAAAATAAACAACAAAACAAACGCGAAAGTAAACAACAAACGACAAAATAAACAACAAAACAAACAAGACAAAAACACAAAAACTACACAAAGGGCTTACGGGAGATAAAGCCACGCCAGGGGCCCCCCTGCCTTAACGAGCTTACGAGAGATTAAGCCACGCCAGAGGCTCAGCAGGGGTGTAGTTTTTGATTATTTTGTCTTGATTGTTTTGTTGTCTATTTTGTTACTTTGTCGTTTGTTGTTTGCTTTCGTGTATGTTTTGTTGTTTACTTTGTTGTTTACTTTGTCGTTTGCTGTTTGCTTTGTTGCTTGTTTTGTTGTTAAACTAAACACAAATACAAAAATCTAAATACTTATAAAAAAAATACAAATACACTACAAAAAACTAAAGACAAATACAAAAAAACTAAATACAAACACAAATCGAACACAACACCCTACACACAATCCCGACAATACCGAGCCACAGAGCAACCATCCCACTGCCCATCCTCCTCAAGCAGGAAACTTGCGACCAGAAAATCCAAAGGCACCTATCGAAACACAGTAAATTAACGAAGGTTAATATTTTACACGTTATAACAAAATAGTAACATGAAATGAAAGAAACATTCGTCTTTTTCTGGAGCGAGCCTTGTTGGTCGGCATCACACTGACATACATCAGGAAGCTTTATGTTCCAGTCTTAAGTCGACCAGGTCTGCGATCGTTGCGCTCAGCTGCATGGCGAGATATGCAGGTGCCTCGCATCCGTATATAAACTCAAGCCCATTGTATCTTATCATGACTCGGATCTTCCTCTAGGAACTGTCTTCAGCTTTACATACGTGCTGTTGCGTTTAGCTCTGTTCAGTAGACATTTCCAAAATGTATTAAAAAACATTTAAATATCTAGATGAGTTAGTCATTCGTGCAGCGCCTTTGTGAAGTAGCCGACTTAAAAGGTGCTATATTAAGTGACTTGATACAAACAAACAAACATACATAAATACATACATACATACACACAGTGTTTTAGTTGTCCAAAAACAACTGGGGGGTCAAAAATTTGCAGATTACCAAATCACATAATCACATAGACCAAACACCAGTTTTTTGTAGTAAAGTAACCCCCCAACATATTTTCAGTTACTTAGCTGAGGGGGTTAGAAAGAGAACTAGGGGGTTGAACCCCCCAACCCCCCCACAACTAATACACTGCATACACGCATACAAGCACTTCTTGACCGACTACGTAATCATGTCCTACCTTCATGCTTGGCCTCTACACAGATATCAGTCGGATGATGCGACAGCTGTCCACCTTGAACATCATCAGTAGCTACAGGAGGCGAATGCCATTCCAGATGATAAAGGGGCTTTCGACAGCATTCTGATTTAGAGTCTGAATTTCTTGAAGTTTCTGTCCCACTTCTTTGCTATACAAGACATCAGCTGCTTTTGATTTCAGAACAAAACCAGGTCGCTGACTCATATTATCGACTGTAACTGCCTTCAAATTCAATTGCTCTGCTGAACTGAAGTCTGCTTTATGTGACTCAGTGGCTGACTTTCCATATTGTTCTGAAGTCACAGACCTATTAGGAGGTGCAGCTGCTACACTAGCATTTGGTCTTTGCACTTCTGGAGTTACAAACATAACATAATGTACAATCCAATACGATTTCTCCATTGTAACTAATGTCCGGCTCACAGAAACAGTCTTCTGCTTCTGCAGCCAAAGCCAAAGCGTCGTCTTCATCATCCACAGTCTTGGCACATGTCATGGCAGTCCAGCTTCCAAATTTCCACCAGATTCCCGAGCATACTTTCCGCATGACATATAAGAACCAGTCCCTGCATAGGGCACATTTCCACTTAGAGCGCTGAACCACGTGATCCACTTGAAGCTGCTGTTAAATAAAACAGTTACACATGTAAAGCACTCACAATATTATGTATACAAACATACATGTATACAACCAGATAAGAAATATTATGCAATTACTAATCTTCATACATATTGCAAAAGCAATCAGTTCAAAAGCAATCAGTTCAAGACAATCACTTCAAAATCAAATCATCAAATCCACCTCTTCCCCTCCTGGTGATGTCTTTTGGCCTCGCACTCAAAAACTGAAAAACGCATACTTACATTAACTCTTTATTTATATAAACTCCCTATTATGTCCATACCAACTTCATCAGACCATTGCAAATGGCATTCACCTGAGTCACCTTAGTGTCTCACCTTTCCCTTGGCCTGCTTTGTAGGTCACACTACAGAAAAATCCTGCCAGACTTCTTGCCTTCTTGAGTTTGGTTTCACATGGGAGCATAAGCTTTTAACTGTCTAATCCTTGCATTCCAGTTCAGAATCAGACTGCAAACCTTTAATTGCTATAGAAGTTAAATTATATGTTTAAAATAAAAATATCCTTTTCAAAGCACACAGTTTATTAAAATATCCAAATAGTTCAAGTAAGTATAACATCACAGTGACCCTTGGAGCTCTTGGCAGGCATAGAGCAAGTAAACATTGAGCTGAGTTAGTACTCAGATGGGCAACCAGCCGTGGAATACCACCTGATGCATATGGCCCCATGCATCCTCCCAACCCGTTTGCACCTCAGCTGAAACAAATCTCAATCTGAAGCCCACTCAAGATTCTAGCCATTTTTATAAAGGTCTCTACAAAGTGAGCCACCTTTCTCTTTAAATAACTATTACCCATATCTTTTGACTGTAACACTGGGTCTTAGAGTTGGATTATTTTGCAAATTTCAATATCAATTATGAAACCCTACTGTTGAAACATATGAAGTTTAAATTTACTTTCAAACCGATGTTAGCAATGCGGTATTTGGCTCAAAGCAAGGTTAAGGATTATGTTTTTGATGACAGGTGACAAAAGGCAATGTCTGCAAAAACTAAATTCCACAAAGCTTAATTTTGCTAATTACCTGTTTCTAGAAAACAGGTTGTAATCTGAGAAAAAAGGTAGTGAACTCAAAAACTTATGTGTCAAGATACTTAATACGGCATCTGTTAAGGACCTCTGAAATGTGCTACTTCATTAAACATACAATTTATCAATGCAATCCAACCACAAAGTGATAATTAAGTACCTTCTGAGTACTAATTAATTAAAGAGCAAAACAGCTGGAATTAACTGAAGTGTCAGTCAGACTTACATTGCAAATGTTTTTCTCAAAACCATCATTATTGGTTTTTTCAGAGTCTTTTCCGAAGGTTTTCATCTCTGGATAGATGACACAAGGAAAGAGAGTTAACACCTGGAGAACCAGTTTTGCATCATTCAGAAAACTTGACGAGACAGTTATCTCAACTTAAAGATGAAGGTAGAGGAAGCTTAGGAAGCTGCCTCAGAATAGACTGGCATTCTTTGGGGCTCCACAGCCACTGCTGAAATCAAAATACACCAAATTGACACTTAAAATAGAAAATGTCTAGCACCAGTAACAAGTTAGAAATTTACTGCAAACATTATTTTCATTTATTCTCTAAACCTTGAATAAGCAAAATCACTTTCTCTGCACTAGATAGAGAAACACAAAAAGACTAAGAATACAGGATGACAAAAGACAAAAGACAAGGCAGAGATGACAATGACCAAAAAAAACAAAAGGACTGTAGTGAAAAAAATGTGCTTCAAACGACCATAACAGCTACACCATTAAAAGCCTAACAGTACAGTTCAAGATTCACAATAGAAAACTAGTTACAGGACTACTGTAATGTGAACAAGTGACGTTCAATTAAGAGCCATGCTATAGTCTAGTACTGAACTGTGAAGACTGGACTGCAAATAGACATAACATATTAAAAATCCAGCTCAATCAAACATGCTTTCCTTCACTTGGACCACTTGTTTCTCCATATCAAACTATGACTGCAGAGAAAAATATAGGATAAAGGGCAAACCTAATCCTAACTGTCACCTACCTAGAGACTTTTCCATGGCTTTTTAAAGGCACTAAAGCACACACACATGCCATCCAACACTGAAGAAAATATGGCAATTGAAGCTATTTTTGTCAGGGTTTCAATATCATAATATAAGCAGTGCTTCTTTACCTGTGCCACCAGGTTTCTTCTACAGGACGTGTGCCATCCCTAACTTGATGTATCAATGCACCAACCAAACTGAGCCAAAAACTACCTTCAACTGCCTATTAACTTTTAATCCTGCACCTAATTGTAAAAATAAACCCCATATTTCTTCAGCACAAAAAGCAAAGTCATAAAAACCACCTTATACATTAACTTGTGCTTTATTTAAAAAATCGGTTAGTAATGCATGGTTATCAATTACTGAATCATACCACACGAAAACAGCCTCGCCCAGTTACGAACGTTTTTTTCAATAATGGCTTTATTATAACTTGGATGTTTAAGTGCCATCCATCAAAACCTAACAACTCTGCACGGCATGCGATGAAAACCAAAAGAATTACAATCCCATAATCTAAAGTCGAGGAGCAATAAACTGCTGCATACTCACATGCAGAACGTCAGGAAACTTGTTTAATGGCTATAGGCCTACTGGATTTGTTCTAAGTAGAGGATTCAAAAATGTATTGACAGACAGAGATAAAAATATTTATGAAGAATAGCCAATTGTGAATGAGTTTAAACTTGGGACCTTTCAGTACACAGGACATCGCTAGCTAAAATATGTCTAATTAATTAAGTTCTTGTTTCTAGCGGAAAAAATCATCGAAAATCGTGACTAAAGAAGTAGAAATTTGTTTGAAAAGTTGGACTTACGTATACTATTGCTATTGCAGCTATAAATTTTCTGTCCTGCAGCTGCAATTACCAGGATTAGTGTTGATTTTCGTCGACGATATTCGATAATTTTCTTGTCAAGATGTCTCCTCTCTTATCTTCCGAGTCGACTTTGCAAATGAACGTCGAAACCTCGATTCATTTCCAAGGACAAAAACAATTGGTCAAAATGACGTCACCGTAGCAAAATAGCAATATGACGTTTTTATTAAATTTACGTCATCCATATTATCGTTTATGCGCAAAGTGAGTAAGTAATTTAACGGCCATGGCACAGAAAAGCGTCGATTTTAACGATTAGGCCTAATATAATTATGATGGCTATGGTTCCACGTACGCCTCAGCTTCAATTGTAGGCTAATTATAGCTTAATAAATTGTAATTGAATATGATATAGCGTCGCCGAGAGAGCAAAACAAACCGGAGTTGCTCTCTGTGCTAACTTATGTAATTGTAATTGTAGGCCTAGTTAGTAACTTCTATTGCGCTGGTAAGTAAGTAAGTAAGTAAGTAAGTAATCTTTTATTAGTATAAGACAAACGCTCATACTTTACAACAATACATACAAAAGGATCACAATATCAGTAACACTGTAAGACAGTTTAAACACAAGCAATTCTATATAATGTCTTATTTACATACATATACATTATACAGTATTATAAACAATAAACGATAGTGTCTTATTTACATACATAGGCCTATCTATAACTAAAGTTATGATCTAAGCCTTACATTCTAAGGAACATAAGCATTACTATGGTCTACAAACAGAGCCAGTTTAGATATCAGAACAGGTACTAGAACCAGCATTAACCCAGTTTTTATACTTGTACAGTGAGCGAATGATGAAGGATTTCTTATGTAGCAATGTATTAAAGTGCGGTAATTCAAAAGCATGTCCCCTTTTTCTTAAGTTGAATTTATGAAGGTGCTCTGCAGGCAGTAATTGGTGAAGACAGTGTTGGGGTGACTGGATGCTTTTGAAGAACTTCAATTCAATTTTTTCACAAATCTTCTCTAAAGTTAAACCATCACCACTAAAGAGGTTACTGCGCCCAGCCCTGCGCAAAAAAGATTCAATTTTTCCACCCAGTTCAGCCGACAGGAATCCCCCCCAAGATGGTATGGCATACGTTAGTCGGGAGACTACAAGGGCTTGAAAAATGTTCTTTAGTTTGCTGGGAGGCATTCCTTGAGATCGGAGGACTTTTAGGGGGTATAGGCGTTGGCTGCATATCTTCAAAATAAATGAAACATGGTCATCAAATTTTAAGTCTTCTCGAAAAAGAACACCCAGCAATTTGACAATTTTTACTCTTTCAACATTGCTGATAGGATCCGGAAGAGATAAGTGTCTTGGATTCGGTCTATGAAATACAATTTCTTTAGTCTTGGAAAAATTAAGTGTCATTCTGTTCCTGGAGGCCCAATCCTTAATATTATCAAATTCAGATTCCAAGCTAACAGGAGAATTTTGGGGGGTGAGAAGGTTAGTATCATCTGCAAATTTGAAAAGGATGTTGGACAGAGAGACGGGTTTAAGATCGCTCTCCATTACAATATAGAGGGTGGGACCAAGACCAGACCCTTGGATAATACTGTCTAATGCGCAAGGCATCAACCGATGGCACACCAAAATGAAGCCATAATCAGGTCAATATCCAGAAGATCAGTCGGTAAGACAGAGAGGCAGCCTATGGTGGATATTTATAAAGCAATTTGAAAGAGGAAAGTTTTAAATTGAGAACGAAATGACAAAAGCGACTGAACAGAGCGCACAAGACACAGGGAGAGAGTTCCAAAAACTAGGCCCAGCAACCGAAAAAGCTCGTTCACCAAGAATAGTTATGGATTTAAGTAAGACCAGACAAAGATAATCAGATAACCTAGTTGAATAATGATAAATCTGGGAAGCATGAACTGATTTTAAGCTAACAACTAGGCCTAACTGTTAGGCCCCTATACAGAATCATAGCATCAGTTAATTGTAGCTTTGAAGCCAAACATAGGGGCCTAATAGAGAAGCTGACGCTGCAAGGCTGGACTCGATCCTCCTCCTATCTCAGTCTTACTCGACCCCCAGTCACTACTCACCTCGAGTTCTCCAACCGAGCCATATCCAACACAGCACAACGCCTCTGGAATGATCTCCCCTCTGAATTCCGCAGTTTCTCAGTGCCTCCATCATCATTGCAACCCGTCCTTCATCCTCATCCTCATTTTCCTCTATCTATCACCCCTCGGGCTTTCCACTCAAAACTGAAGTCTCACCTTTTCAGGTACTCCTATACCCTGACTCATCTGATCCTCCGCCTTCCATTATTCTCGCCGTAAACGACACCCGCCTTGACAGCTGTTCTGCCTCTCCTGATCTGGTACCCTGGAAATCGGACTTGGACCTCTTTTGGACTACTCTCTGGCGCTTTAGAAGTTTGGAGATTACGATAATACGATTGTAGCTTTGAAGCCAAACATAATAGAGAAGCTGACGCGGCAAGGCTGGACTCATCCAGGATGAAATGATGTTACAACTTCACTAAATATCTTGGATTTATTAAATCAAGTAGGCCTAGAGCAATAATGTTACTCGATTTGGCCAAACAACTACACAGTAGGCTATATTAGCTGACAAGCTCAATGACGACATAATTGTAAATAATTGGTAGCCAAGGACCAACAACAGAAAGTTGACAAGATTTAGTTCCGACTTCTTACAGCATTGGTCATTGACGTCTTCCTTTTAATTGTTACCGGTATTGCTTTTGTGATGGGTCTGTGTTCTCATAATAATATTCAAGACTAATTAGTTATAGATTCCTTGATTCGAGCTAAATAGGCTACAACTATCGCGTGACTCGCGTCGGAAGAAAGTAGGCCTACTGCACTTTAACAAATCCTATCCTGGTTTTACCCTCGCCTTCCTCGCCGCTTCAATCTAACCACCATCCACTCTAGCCGTCTGACAATCTGCCTAGGCCTACCTGGCTTTTGAATCTTGACCTGGAACCAATTCTGACCCTACCTGCCTGGCTGCCTGTCGATTTTGTTTTGAATGAGCGCCTGTGACTAAGTTCTCGCGACTTGCAGAGCTTTGAGCTTGCCCTATAATTCTTAGGAGCTTACTATGACGAAGTTGGATGGCGCCAACGATGGACTTGACGCAAAGAGCACGTGACTTGGCAAGGACCAATGATTCCTTTGTGATTTTGAAACCCATATAATAGTGCAAATGCGGTGAAAGTCATCTGCTAAGGCTTCGTGTTCCTATATTTATTTTGTTATTTTAAATCGCAATTATAATTGCCTCAGTAAGGTCTTGCCGTGATCGGAAAGCAGGTGTATTTAGATATCCATTTATATTATGCAGTTCCTTTTCAGTTCGTATGCAAGTCATATTCATGTAGGCTAACTGACGAAGCTATTATGCACTGGATAAACTTTTCATGATTCTGCTGTTATTTCTATCTTAGTAGTTAAGATCGCAGTTGTTCTTGTGTCAGTAAGATCTACAAAACATTTGTATGTGGGAAAACAATTCGAGGTAATCTATCGTTTTAGGATCGCAATTATTCACCCATTATAGCATCGTTTCAGCGTCACAAATTTGGGACGATGAAATGATAGGGTATAATGGTTGAAGGTGATGAGGAAAATACTTCATAATTTAGTAATTTGAGTACAAGTATAAAGTCAAAGTTTACCCCAAATGAGCTAGCCAAATCAAATTAGCGCTGTCGCTTCTAACGCAGAACTCTAAACAGTGACTAAAAAGTTTTTTTAGATGAGCTGACTTTATAGGTTGATTAGGAATTGACCTTAATGATGAGTAGTTGCTCAAAATGTGTGTCATTTAAAAAGTGTGCCAAAAAAGGTTAAGAACCTCTGGCCTATGGTATAGAGAACGCAGATCTGTGTATTACTCCATGTATAGGCCTATTATTAGACTCCCCTTTAAGTAAGTAAGTAGCCTTTATTTGCATCTGACTAGCACACTTGCATTACATGCATACAATAATTGCATACATTTCATTGAATAAACTATAACAGAAGCAGAATAATAAGAGAAAAGTTAGATTGTAGAATGATTACAAGCAGCTTGACATATATCCAGCTGCTCAATACGGGACAGAGGCAGACAATGGTCTAAGGCAGTGCTTCCCAAAGTACTGGTCCGCAGACCTGTACAGGCCGGTCCTCGAGTCCTCTGTTGCCAGTCTGAAAAGTGAGTCAAGAAACTGGAAAAAAGATGATAAATGCCTGCAATATTACTTTATTATTAATTTCAAACTTGTATTTCACCATTATAATTTAAAATTCAAAATACTCAAAATATTTAGGTATCTTAAGTAAAAGTAAAAATATTTCCAAATTGTATTTTAAATACAAGTACAAAATACATAAAGTAGTGTCTAAAATACTAGACATCACTGATGGTGGTGTAATTGTGGATGTTACAACGATAAATTACTGTAATTTCATATCTACTGTATATTCTGTTGTTGGCAGGTTTTAGTGAAAGTGGAAAGATCAAGCAATAGCTGGTATGAAAACGAGTGAAGTGGAGGTTTGGGAACAACTGAAAGACATAACAGAATGTTGTGTCTGCAGCGAAACTTACAAGGATCCAAAGATGTTGCCATGCATTCATACATTCTGCAAGACATGCCTGGAAGAGATAGGATGTAAAACTAGCAAAAGTCCTGCCAACAAAATGCCATGTCCAGTTTGCAGACAGGAGTTCACAATCCCACAGGAGGGATACGCAGCCCTACCGAAAAATTTCTTCATGGAAAAGCTAATAGAGATGGCTCAGATCACAAGTCCATCTGAAGGTCCTGATCTCTGTGAGGCTTGCATGGAAGAAGAGAGCAAGTCAACGTCAGCTTCAGAAGTTCCTTTAGCAGATACGGATTACGCTGACTGCCAAAAAAACCCGTGTAAGAAATGCAGTAGATATCACAGAAGAAATAAATTGACCAAAAACCATCAGGTTGTTGCAGAGGCAGATTTCAAATATAAAGTACAGATTGCAGCGCCGAGTAATTGCATGATACACAACAGGGAACTTGATCTGTATTGTTCTGACTGCAAAGTTGTGCTCTGCGTATCATGCTTTGGTGAGAGCCATCAAAATCACAGACTGCAGGATGTTAGAAATATAGTTGAAGGGTGTAAAAACGAGATCAAAGACAGCCTTTCTAGTTTAAAAGTTTGTGAGTCTGAGGTTCTTGAAAGGAAAGTAATTCTGAACTGTAAGGTGGAGAAGTATTGTGAAAACTTGGAAAGCTTAAAACTTCAAGTTCTTGCAAAGTCTGATGCAGCTGTAAAGCTTGTGCATGAACATGCTAATCTTGTAATGCAAGATATTGACCAGTTGAAAGTGCAAAAACAGAATGAAGTTCAGGCTGAAACTGAAGACATTGATCGACATTTGACATGCCTAGAATCTTTTAAAGTCTACTGTGCCGAGGTCATGACAAAAGGATCAGCAAGTGACATATTTTGTGCCGTCAACAATGTAAAAGCAAAGGCTGAAGAAATCAAGAAGCAGCTTGAATCAGAAACTGAGCTGAAAACTCGTTTCCGTAAAATGTCTTTCCAGATGTCTGACTTGGGAGAATTTGTGAAGACAGAAGATTACAACACCATTGGAACTATTCGGGGTTTGCTGATTATTTTTGCTGCTTTAATCTTGTCATGATAGACAATGCAGAGTTTTACCTAAGAGTTGTGATATGATCCTGAAGATATCTGTTTACTTGGGCTCCTGGTTACTTATAGGAAATGTGTCACTCTGACCTGGTCATTTGGTTACAAATCCATGTGTCCCATGACTGCAATAAACTGCTCTTTCTTGCTGTACGTACGTATCAGCCATTGCTTGATCTTTCCCCTTTCACTAAAACCTGCCAACAACAGAATATACAGTAGATATGAAATTACAGTAATTTATCTTGACACTTACTCTACACTTTCTACAGTGACTTTGTTACTTTTTAAAAGCGCTGTGCTCACCATCCTAATTGTTTAACTTCATTAGGAACATAAATTCATCTGCAAGTAACTGTAACTCCGACGACTGGAATATGCATGGGTTCTTATGCATGCAGAGTCCAAGCAATGTAGTCCTTTCCTGAGTTTACAGTTGGCACCATGTTCAGAGTTCCTGAGTCTACAGTTGGCACCATGTTCAGAGTTCCTGAGTTTACAGTTGGCACCATGTTCAGAGTTCCTGCGTTTACAGTTGGCACCATGTTCACAGTTCCTGAGTTTACAGTTGGCACCATGTTCAGAGTTCCTGAGTTTACAGTTGGCACCATGTTCAGAGTTCCTGGTCATATTGCATTGCCGCTAATCTAGTCGGACTAATCTCTGGTCACTAACTTAGGCCTGTATTGGTATAAGCCCACAATTGAATTGCTTTGTTTTCATGGTTTAATGTTGAATCAATATTCTTGGCATAGACATAGATCATATTGCAATGTCTTAATGGAATCATTGAAAGTCACTATCTTACTTGCCTTCATACATACTTATTATACTTATTAAAATACATGCAAATACATACATACATACATTTGTACATAAATGCATGTACACATTATACATACATGTACATACATATATACAAACAAACATACACTTATGCATGGACACATTGTTCTAGTACAATTAACGATGTAATAAATTACTGGTATCTTATGATAAACAGTTGAACATGTTATTAAATGTAGAATGCCAAACAGAAGCAGAGTTGGAAGATGAAACAGAAACTACCTCTGACAAAATCTCACATGGTGGCAGCATAAAAATGGAAGATGGGTGCAGTATGCCCATCTCTGGTAACAGTGGCATTTTAGCAAAACTCAACCACTTCAGGCAAGAACTGGAGAATGACGGACGTCGAATATGTGGATTAGAACTGGAAAAGAAAACTTCTGAAGAGCAAATAAATGAACTCAAACTCAGACTTGGCGTAAAAAGACCACGGAAATCCACCTTCTCGGGATGTCAAGTGGCACAGGCTGCACAGCGGCCACAGCCATTAGCTAAACGTGAGTACATGACTCCATTACAGAGAGTTAATAAGGCTTAGTAATCAGGTCTAGATTAGGCTAGGGTCTTGATTTTGGAAGGCTTACTGTGCTGATTTTTTATTTTGGAAGGCTTATTGTGCTGTGAGGTGGCGTACTTCAATTAGATCCAACGCAGTACAGACTGCTGTCTGACTTTAGTTGATGTTTAAAGCACTTAAATACTGTAGAACTATACACCAAATTTATATGCAGACGTTGGCAATGGGCTTAACCACATTCGCTTATCAACATTTGGACGACCCTTCTGCTTGCGGACGTCCGTAATGGACAACCCTTAATAACATCTGATTTACCTAGTTAGGTTATAAGTAGCAATCTTTAATCAAGATGTGAGGCTTTTGAAGTCAGAACAATGTACCTTTAAATAAAGCAAAGTTAAGCACAATGTAAGGTTTCATCCGGGTCAATGTTACTGTCTTCATTCACTTTTTACAGTGAAGTGCTTGATGCTAGATATGTTTCAAGTACTTAGATTTAAAGTACAAGTACTAAGGCCTCAAGTAAAAGTACTTAGGTCTCAAGTAAATGTAATTATGTCTCAAGTGCAAGTACTTAGGCCTTGAGTACTTTGGCTTAAAGCACAAACATGAGTAGAAGTAGTATGACTTCAAGTCCCAGTACTTAGGTTATAATATAAGATTACTGCTGCAAGAACAAGGCAATATTTATTTCACTTAAAAGTAAGGCCAAATCGATGTATATTCACTGATCATGTCTTGACATATGCACTCATTTAGAATTGCTCTTTAGAAATATTGGCTAAAGTTCTGGTAACCTATCTGAGTGCCTGTAAAAGCCTATAAGCTGTTTAACACTTTAACGACGAGCTGCATTGGTTTCCCAGTCACCAGAATGAAACCCTACATTGTGGTTAACTTTGCTACATTTAGTGCACTCTCGTTGTCAAACTTTTGTCACACTTAAAGTCTCAAGTACAAATTCTTTGGTTACAAGTATGAGTATAGTACTAATAAACTACTTGAGTTGGACTCCAGTACAAGTACCAAGGACATCTCTGCTTGATATATACCGATATGTATGCATACATACATACTTGCGTGTATCCATAAATATATTGTAAACAAACATACAAGCATGCATACATGCACATGTATATGTATGTATAGTCAAACATTCATGGGCACATTTTTTTAGTAAAGTTAATGACTTCATTACTTGCTGGTAAACTATGATGGACATGATATTAAATGTAGAATGCCAAAATGGAAGCAGAGGATGAAGATAAAACAAATAAAATACATTTTTATGTATGTAATACCAATTGAGGTCTTCATCAATCAATCAATCAATATATCTTTATTGCAATCAATAACAACAATCAGTAATAAGAATACAGGCCATGTACTAACAGAAACTTCCGTATATCTAGATTTAATAAAAATAAGTAATATTCCGTCTTGTCTGACCGCTGAAATGGTGCTATCGATGACAATGGGTGGCCCCAAAGGAATGGAAGTCCCGCTAAGCAGGGATACCCGACCAAACAAATTATCATCTTTTTGTAAATGACTGTTCGAATAGAATTTTTGGTAAATTATAATGTTCAACACAGAAAGAAGAAAATGAATTAATAATTGCCTTAACTAATTCTTAATTAATGGGAGGAGAGGAAAGAAGGTGAAGAGGAAAAGGAGAAGAAAAATAGAGAGGAAAGAATAAAAGAAGAACTTAACTAAATACTCCCGGTGAAGTTCCACCCCGGTGTGACCCCGCCCTCTAATCCCACAAGAGTTAGTACATACATACATACTTACATACATACATGCAATTTGCGTACATAAATTTGTACATACATGTGTGGTAATTGGTGTTGATCTTAATTATTTAGAAGTGCCTCCAGCTACAATCTCTATCGATTACGAAAAATCTCCAAATCTGGTGAAGACACGACCAAGTCTGGAAGGTGACCAATCACTTAACGGAAGAAACATCTTTGGTTTGACAGTCATGGATGATGAACTGTTCCTCGGATGTTTCATCGGTCATTCTGTTGTAGAAGTTTACGACACTGAAACTCTGAAATTGAAACGTCGGTGGCAAGTTAAATCTCAAAGTAATAAGGGTGTTGCTTGTATCAGTTGCCTGGTGTCCTGTACCAGATATAAATGTCTGTATGCATGTGTCCTTATTCAGGGAGGTTTTGTAAGATGTCATGTAATACAGATAACAGATGGGAATGGATCAAATGCAAAGGAGTGGAGAATTAAAGGTAGCACTTTTGTTTCAAATTTATCAGTTACCTGAGAGGGGAATATTATTGTAATTAATAAGAACAATTCATTAATTTAATACTCGAGAGATGGCGTAATAGTCCATGAACTTAAGCTGTCATGGAGTTTGTATATTGAACACCCATTATATGCATTAAAACTGGTCAATGGCAGCTTTGAGGTCAGTCACGGTCTCGGCGAAGACCATTTGCACAGAGTTCTTATCTTGTCCGAAGGTGCACAAATTGTGAAGTCGTTTGGAGAGGTGCCAGTGTCAGATGTACGCTTGTCTAAAGTGAAACAAGTGCGACAAGTTCATGAACAAAAACTGTTGAATGAACCGGTCTATTTGACAGTAGATGGTTTCGGGAACATTCTAGTAGCTGATTTTGGTAATAACCGGATTGTGGTCTTGAACTCAAATTTAGAACTCGACAGCTCCATGAATCAAACTCAGCCTTTAAAAAAGCCAAGCTGCATGTTTGTTGATGCTGAACGAAGATTATTTGTGTGTGAAAGTGTGAAAAACATTTCGGTTCTGTATGATTTCTGTTTATGATTTCAGTAGTTCTGTTATCATTTTTTGACTTAGTGAGTTAATAACCATTAATTGATTTCTGTATATTTAAGTAAATGTGTGAGCTTGTGAATTGTCTGATGTTAGTGTTTAATTAGGTCTTCAAGTGCATTGTTTGTTTAGAATACAGTCTATTACAGTATTGAATCATTAGTTCACATAAGTTGAAAACTGTCTTTTATTTATCTATGCATTTGTCTTCATGGGAGAGGCCAATACCATAATGTGGTAGGCTGCGATATTGTATGGTAGGATAGGGTTGGGACGAGTTCATTAGAGTAAGATCAATATGTACCTAATGCCCCTAACCAAAGGTTAAATTGGCTTATAAGTTATTGCACAAAATTCCCCTTTTTGAAGAATATCTCTAGGGTTTTTGGGTTATACCGGGCATTTATTCGAGCATTACTGCTAGATCAGTAGAGGATAAAGTGGAGACAGTTACCATTGCACTGTAAGAGCTTAGAGGAACGGTACTGTCTCTCTACAGGTCTTTCACTGAAAACTGAAAATGCGGCTCTTTCACAAATACTATCCTAATTCCTCATCAGATATTCCCTTGCCTCCCTTGCCACTTTAATTATAAACACCATAGCCGTCTCATGTCTGTCTGTATGAACCCTTTGGATCTTGACCTTGAACCAGTTTTGACCCTACCTGCCTATTGATTTTCTTTCAACTGAGCGCCTGTGAATAAGCTGGTTCTTATGACTCCTCTTTTTTGGGTGTTGTAGAAATCTCGAGATTGCAATTACGAATGACCAGACCAGATAAGCTCGAACTTTGCAAGGGTTAAGTTGAGGTTCATAGACAGCTAGACTTGTACCCGTATCATAATCATCCTAACCCACTCACTCATCCCCACCCTATCATATACGATGATATGCCATCCACTGCTACTACTATTAGGCTTACTATATAGTATACCGTGACAACAGTGTGTCAAAAGTGTGACTTACAGTTGTCATTCAAGTCATATATCAAAATTTGCCGTGTGTTATACAATTACATGTAATTCATAGTTTTGAAACTTTAAATCCAACTGAAGTAAGTGCTCGTATCATGCTTGCAATTCTCTACTAGCCAGTAGGTGTGTAATATTGCATCCCTCTCACAGCTTATGTTTCTGCTGCAGCTGCTGCTATGTTGTCAAGATTATGACTGGATGGAGCTTTGTCGGCAATGACATTATGTTCAAGTTATAGTTAGGTTGAGCAGATGAGAGCTGTGAAGAGGTGGGGACATGCCAGCCACCGCTTGTGATATGTTTGCAGAAGTGACTAGAAATACTGAAATGTGTGGAATGACTTCTAAGTTATGTTTATGACCAAATTGTCCCAGATTTTCTCGTCTTCTGTCTTGTATGTGATTTGCTATAGAGGTTTGCTTTTGGGATTAGATAGATGCAATTATTGGTGCTGTGTATGTTTATGTTTGTAGGTCTTGGCGTTTTTGGAGAAGCTGGTGATGCCAGCCCAGGCAGCAATATGGGTTCATCACAGATGACACCATGGGGTCCAAACGCCAATCCATCTTATGCTTCGTGGTCACCTGCAATGGCTGGTGGAATTAAGCCAGGTGCTGATGGAGTCTCACCAGTGGACTCGGGAGTTAACCCTAGGTACAGCCCAGCTTGTTCTCCTCAGAGGTCTATGTCTCCTGGCTTACCTGCAGCTAGCCCATACATCCGGAGCCCAGGAAACAGAATGTCATCAAGTTATGACCCAGCTTCACCTACCTACACGCCTACGTCACCATCAGTGACTCCAACAAGCCCTGTATATTCACCTGACAGTCCTTCATATTCACCTGGCAGTCCGTATTCACCTCACAGTCCTGTATATTCACCTCACAGTCCTGCATATTCACCTCGCAGTACTGTATATTCACTTCACAGTCCTGTATATTCACCTCACAGTCCTGCATATTCACCTTGCAGTACTGTATATTCACCTCACAGTCCTGTATATTCACCTCACAGTCCTGTATATTCACCTCACAGTACTGTATATTCACCTCACAGTACTGTATTTTCACCTCTTAGTCCTGACTGTTCACCAGGTAGTCCAGGTTCACCCAAGTACTTGCCAACTAGCCCAGCATATTCGCCATCAAGCCCCAAGTAAACACCAATCAGTCTAGCGTGTGCACCAACCAGCCAAAATACACCCCTACCAGTCCAATCTTCTTCCCAACAACTCCAAAGTACACCCTTACTAGCCCAGAATAATCACCAAAGGATGAAGAGATGTTAGATGATGATGATGAGCATGACGTTTGACATGGTTATCTTGCATATGATGATCACTAACGTTCATAATTGTCATGTTTAATGCGTGAATGCAAAGCAGTTTAAATATTGATGACAGCATTGCGGACAGTAAAATACAACAATATTTTCTATGTCTAATTTGGTTGCTTGTATAAAACTTGAGCTGACAATTTCTTTCCAGTTGGTTATTTTTATGCGAATACATTGATGTGAAGGACTAGCATAGTTGTCTGATTTTGTATAATGTATGCAGGCAGAGAACATATGCCGTTATGTGATGGCAACTTGTATAATAAGGTCAGAATAAAACTTTCAAAAGAAAAAGCAAAAATTATGCATCTGTAGGAAAAAAATATAGAATAAAATCAGCGTAATGTTTAGAATACTTTGCATCCCACTAGCACTGTCTACCAGCTAGTCCTCCATATCAACCCTGGTCATGTTCTCCATGCTCTGCTTCCCCCAACAAAAATCGCTTACTCGCAAAAGTTTCATAACCAGTATGTTATACCTCTAAAATTATTATATAATTTTTTTTCTCTATCCAACACTAACATTAGTTAATTAACACTCACTCACTTATTTGAACACTTGACCGAAATTAAGTCTTTCTTTCGGTATGCTGTTATATTTATTAGTTTCTTATGCATCTATTTGTATAACCTGTATTGTTAACCACAGTGCGTTTGCAGGTGGTATAATAAAGAATATACTTACTTACTTACTTAGTATATTAAAAATGTTTAAAACCAAAAACTAAAGTCATCTAACCTGTCCCCACTCCTGCATTCATTCAAAAAGAATGACCACATAATGATACAGCAATTTTTAATGTTTACCCATAGGACTATTTTAGGCTCGAGTTTTCCTGGATTCTTTCAAGCAGTTGAGTGATTTGAATGCTTCTATGCATGGTATTGTAGAATTTAAATTTGACAGTTTTAAGCCTTTCTATTTCATTAAAAGGGTTACTGGAAGTACAGTGCAGTGTTATAAATTTCACTAGCCTGGCTGGTGAAGCAGTTTTATAAATATTTTCAGAGCTATAATGTAAAATATGCTCCAGTTTTTGTGTTTGTTGATTTATTTCTGTTTAACCTTCAATGATTAAAGTATAGTAGGTAAGATCTAGGGTCTACTTATTTGCTTTAATATTTGGGTTTCACTGTTTCAAAGACTTGATAGTACAAACTAGATGTCTACGGATTATTGCTAGAACAGAGGGTGTTGATTGTGGAAGAAATGTCTTGTTGTTGCACAGTTGCCTGGTTGACCAGTTTTCTTGAAGTCGTTATCATCCACACCATGCATACTTTCCTATAGCTTTTAACGTTCTGCCAAGTATTCTAACTTTGTTCATTGGAATCAAAAAGAGAGGTTTATGGCCATGACAGATTCTTGATGGAGTGTATAATGTCTTGAAGACAATGTCATTTTTATCAAGATGCAAGAGCAGTTAAGGACGCTGATGGTTGTTAATTGAAGATACATGTGATTTGTCAGGGTGCAGCTTTAAATAAATGTGTAAAACTGTTTCTTGCTGCCTCCTGTTACTTTTGTTGTCCTTAAAATAGTTGTTTGAGCAAGAGACGAGCAACCTCTTAAGTTAACCCCAAGATGCAGCCAGCAGTACGGTTTTAACAACTTCGTTTTATTAGCCTTGGCAGATGAGGTTGGGTTGGCAGTTCTAAACTGCATGGTAGGCTAAATAATGTCTAAGTAACACACCTATAGTACCAAGATCAAAAGAAGAAACTGGACTCAAGTTCTCCAACCAATCCACATTATATAATTATAATATCCAACAATGCACCTCGACCAGTGGCGGATCTACTAACTAATGAAGCTGAAGCTTCAGGGCATCTGGTACCTAGAAGCAACTCAGACTGTAGACTGTAGTGCACAGTTTGTCTATGCGTAAAGATGCCCCGTAACAGTATTAACAGCTAAAGCTTCAGGGCCCAAAAAAGTAGGTACGCCTCTGAATGCTGTTCTCGCATTCTTGCCAAAGGTCTGTAGGTCCGCCTCTGAACGCTGTGCTTGCATTCTTGCCAAAGGTCTGTAGGTCCGCCTCTGAACGCTGTGCTTGCATTCTTGCCAAAGGTCTGTAGGTCCGCCTCTGAACGCTGTGCTTGCATTCTTGCCAAAGGTCTGTAGGTCCGCCTCTGAACGCTGTGCTTGCATTCTTGCCAAAGGTCTGTAGGTCCGCCTCTGAACGCTGTGCTTGCATTCTTGCCAAAGGTCTGTAGGTCCGCCTCTGAACGCTGTGCTTGCAGGCTTGTCAAAGGTCAATGTCCGTCAGCTTTGTATACTTTCTTAGCTTCGGCATATGAGAGCGGGTGGTCAATCCCTCCCTCGCCATCTCATCTTCCCACCTACAGTGTACGGTCAGTGTACTCATTATAACTGAGTTAACTAGGCTATAAGGGCGCAGGTGGAGCAGAAATCTCGACAAAAATCTCTGCCCTGGCGGGAATTTCAACCCCCGACCTCTCGACTGAAAGTCCAGCACGCTAATCACTATAGACCATCGTGCACCGGGATCGCTGCCTGTGTCTGCGCGTAGCGTCACCGCAGCGCTTTTGAAAATTGGAGTTTATGATTGCAGCAGATTGCTATTAAATTAGATTAGTTAAGATATTATCATCTGCCCGTCAATTAGGCCTAATCAGCGAGTAAGTAAGTAATCAGACAAATAATTAAGAAAGAAAAAAAAAGAAAAAAGAAAGAAAGTAGGCCTACATGTAGGATGCAGTAATGATGACTACATGTTCTGAGAGCGGCAAGTTCTTCGATTGCCATGCAAGTTTACCTTACGAAATAACGTAACTAAAATTTGATAATTAAAATTAATAATAATAATAACAACAACAACAACAATAATAATAATAATAATAATAATAATCTCTATAAATAAAGCCAGCTTTCTGTGTGTCTGTGTGTGTGTCTGTCTGTCTGTCTGTTTGACCGGGCTTAACTTCGTCAATTTTGTACCTTTTCACTCCAAACCTTCACTACTGTGTCGGCCTCGGTTTCGGACACCCAGTGGAGGGGTTCGCGTCCCCCGTTTTCACCGCTACCATGGTGAAAAACGGCCAAAACATCGCCCCAAGCGATAGGAAAATTACCGCGCCTCCAATGACATTAGGCTTACTGCATTTGATGCAGTGCCTGCAGTGACATTAGGAGTGGTGGTGGGCGGGGTTTTGGGCGGTGGGTAGTGGGGGGGGGGGTGGGGGGGGGTGGTGGGGGTGGGGGGTGGGGGGTCGTGGTGGGGGTCGTGGGTGGGGAGCCGTGGGAGGTCGGGGTGGTGGGTGGTGGGGTGGTGGAGGGTGGGGGGGTGTGGGTGGGGGGTGGGGGGTCGTGGTGGGGGTCGTGGGTGGGGAGCCGTGGGAGGTGGGGGTGGTGGGTGGTGGGGTGGTGGAGGGTGGGGGGGGTGGAGGGTGGTGGGGGGGTGGAGGGTGGTGGGGGTGGTGGGTGGAGGGTGGGTGGTCGTGGGTGGGGAGCCGGGGGGAGGTGGGGGTGGTGGGTGGGGGTGGTGGGTGGGGGGGTGGTGGGTGGGGGGTGGGTATGGGGTGGTTGGGCTGGGGTGGTGGGGGTCGTGGGGGGTGGGGGTGGTGAGGGGGGTGGTGGGGGGGTGTTGGCGGTGGTGGTTCTGGGGTGGTGGTGGGGGGAGGCGGGTGGGGGAAGCGGGTGGGGGTTGGTGGGGGTGGTGGGTGGGGTGGTGGTGGGCGGGGGGGTGGGCGGGGGGTGGGGTGGTGGGGGTGGGGGTGGGGGGTCGTGGTGGAGGTCGTGGGTGGGGAGCCGGGGGGAGGCGGGGGTGGTGGGTGGGGTGGTGGGTGGGTGGGTGGGGAGGTGGAGGGTGTGTGGGGATTGGTGGGTGGGGGTGGGTGGGTGGTTGGGGTGGGGGGTGGGGGTAGTGGGGGGTGGGGGTGGTTGGGGTAGTGGGGGGTGGTGGTAGGTGGGGGTGCAGGGATTGAAACTTAATTATAACCCCGGGCAACGCCGGGTAAACCAGCTAGTAATCTATATAAATAAAGCGAGAATTCTGTCTGTCTGTTTGACCGGGATTAACTTCTACAATTTTGCACCTTTTCACTCCAAACCTTCACTACTGTGTCGGCCTCGGCATCGGACACCCAGTGGAGGGGTTCGCGTACCCCCCTTTTCACCGCTAACATGGTGAAAATCCCCCAAAACTCTACCCAACCGACCGTCCCCCACGCCCCAGCTCGCCTCTTCCACTGCAAAGCGGTTCTATTTATGGCGCCGGTATTCCCCAACGTCATT